>CM030881.1:2174120-2503181 GCA_018132145.1 Boehmeria nivea var. tenacissima | reverse complement strand
TGAAAATATATTGTATTATAATCAGTCTTAGAGACTCATTTGGAGCTATAACAAGACTCAAAAAGTCAATTCACGCAAAAACTAAGTCCTTTTGACTAGTTTTGCCAAAATCGAGCCTTTAAAGGGCTTTTTTGGCTCCGAAGTGACTCTAGCAAAGTTGTTTTGATCCCAAATGTGTATCCGAACATATAATATATTATAATAATACCTAGGGACTCAGTTGGAGCTCCAACAAGCCTTAAAAACTCATTTGCGCTAAAACAAAGTCAGTATAACTAGTTTTGCCGAAATCGAGCATTTAAAGGGCTTTTTTGGTTCCGAAGTGACTCTAGCAACGTTGTTTTGCTCCTAAATGAGTATTTGAACATATATTTTATTATACTTAGTCTTAGGAACTCATTTGGAGGTCAAACAAGCGTTAAAAACTCATTTCGCGCTAAAACAGTGTCGTTATAACTAGTTTCACCCAAATCGAGCCTTTAAAGGACTGTTTTGGCTCCGAAGTAACTCTGGCAAAGTTTTTTTGATCCCAAATGAGTATTTAAAAGTAAAATATATTGTAATAAGTCTTAGAGACTCATTTGGTGCTCCAACAAGCGTTAAAAAGTCTTTTCGCATTAAAACAAAGTCATTATAACTAGTTTTGCCGTAATCGAGCCTTTAAAGGGCTTTTTGGCTCCGAAGTGACTCTAGCAAAGTTGTTTTGATCAAAAATGTGTATTTAAACATATAATATATATTAACAAGTCTTAGGGACTCATTTGGAGCTCCAACAAGCTTTAAAAACTCACTTCGCGCAATAACTAAGTGCTTATAATCAGTTTTACGCAAATCGAGCCTTTAAAGGGCTTTTTAAGCTCCAAAGTGACTCTAGCAAACTTGTTTTGATCCTAAATGAGTATTTGAAAATATATTGTATTATAATAAGTCTTAGAGACTCATTTGGAGCTATAACAAGACTTAAAAAGTCAATTCACGCAAAAACTAAGTCCTTTTGACTAGTTTTGCCAAAATCGAGCCTTTAAAGGGCTTTTTTGGCTCCGAAGTGACTCTAGCAAAGTTGTTTTGATCCCAAATGTGTATCCGAACATATAATATATTATAATAATACCTAGGGACTCAGTTGGAGCTCCAACAAGCCTTAAAAACTCATTTGCGCTAAAACAAAGTCAGTATAACTAGTTTTGCCGAAATCGAGCATTTAAAGGGCTTTTTTGGTTCCGAAGTGACTCTAGCAACGTTGTTTTGCTCCTAAATGAGTATTTGAACATATATTTTATTATACTTAGTCTTAGGAACTCATTTGGAGGTCAAACAAGCGTTAAAAACTCATTTCGCGCTAAAACAATGTCGTTATAACTAGTTTCACCCAAATCGAGCCTTTAAAGGACTGTTTTGGCTCCGAAGTACTCTGGCAAAGTTTTTTTGATCCCAAATGAGTATTTAAAAGTAAAATATATTGTAATAAGTCTTAGAGACTCATTTGGTGCTCCAACAAGCGTTAAAAAGTCTTTTCGCATTAAAACAAAGTCATTATAACTAGTTTTGCCGTAATCGAGCCTTTAAAGGGCTTTTTTGGCTCCGAAGTGACTCTAGCAAAGTTGTTTTGATCAAAAATGTGTATTTAAACATATAATATATATTAACAAGTCTTAGGGACTCATTTGGAGCTCCAACAAGCTTTAAAAACTCACTTCGCGCAATAACTAAGTGCTTATAATCAGTTTTACGCAAATCGAGCCTTTAAAGGGCTTTTTAAGCTCCAAAGTGACTCTAGCAAACTTGTTTTGATCCTAAATGAGTATTTGAAAATATATTGTATTATAATAAGTCTTAGAGACTCATTTGGAGCTATAACAAGACTTAAAAAGTCAATTCACGCAAAAACTAAGTCCTTTTGACTAGTTTTGCCAAAATCGAGCCTTTAAAGGGCTTTTTTGGCTCCGAAGTGACTCTAGCAAAGTTGTTTTGATCCCAAATGTGTATCCGAACATATAATATATTATAATAATACCTAGGGACTCAGTTGGAGCTCCAACAAGCCTTAAAAACTCATTTGCGCTAAAACAAAGTCAGTATAACTAGTTTTGCCGAAATCGAGCATTTAAAGGGCTTTTTTGGTTCCGAAGTGACTCTAGCAACGTTGTTTTGCTCCTAAATGAGTATTTGAACATATATTTTATTATACTTAGTCTTAGGAACTCATTTGGAGGTCAAACAAGCGTTAAAAACTCATTTCGCGCTAAAACAATGTCGTTATAACTAGTTTCACCCAAATCGAGCCTTTAAAGGACTGTTTTGGCTCCGAAGTAAGTCTGGCAAAGTTTTTTTGATCCCAAATGAGTATTTAAAAGTAAAATATATTGTAATAAGTCTTAGAGACTCATTTGGTGCTCCAACAAGCGTTAAAAAGTCTTTTCGCATTAAAACAAAGTCATTATAACTAGTTTTGCCGTAATCGAGCCTTTAAAGGGCTTTTTTGGCTCCGAAGTGACTCTAGCAAAGTTGTTTTGATCAAAAATGTGTATTTAAACATATAATATATATTAACAAGTCTTAGGGACTCATTTGGAGCTCCAACAAGCTTTAAAAACTCACTTCGCGCAATAACTAAGTGCTTATAATCAGTTTTACGCAAATCGAGCCTTTAAAGGGCTTTTTAAGCTCCAAAGTGACTCTAGCAAACTTGTTTTGATCCTAAATGAGTATTTGAAAATATATTGTATTATAATAAGTCTTAGAGACTCATTTGGAGCTATAACAAGACTTAAAAAGTCAATTCACGCAAAAACTAAGTCCTTTTGACTAGTTTTGCCAAAATCGAGCCTTTAAAGGGCTTTTTTGGCTCCGAAGTGACTCTAGCAAAGTTGTTTTGATCCCAAATGTGCATATAATATATTATAATAATACCTAGGGACTCAGTTGGAGCTCCAACAAGCCTTAAAAACTCATTTGCGCTAAAACAAAGTCAGTATAACTAGTTTTGCCGAAATCGAGCATTTAAAGGGCTTTTTTGGTTCCGAAGTGACTCTAGCAACGTTGTTTTGCTCCTAAATGAGTATTTGAACATATATTTTATTATACTTAGTCTTAGGAACTCATTTGGAGGTCAAACAAGCGTTAAAAACTCATTTCGCGCTAAAACAATGTCGTTATAACTAGTTTCACCCAAATCGAGCCTTTAAAGGACTGTTTTGGCTCCGAAGTGACTCTGGCAAAGTTTTTTTGATCCCAAATGAGTATTTAAAAGTAAAATATATTGTAATAAGTCTTAGGGACTCATTTGGTGCTCCAACAAGCGTTAAAAAGTCTTTTCGCATTAAAACAAAGTCATTATAACTAGTTTTGCCGTAATCGAGCCTTTAAAGGGCTTTTTTGGCTCCGAAGTGACTCTAGCAAAGTTGTTTTGATCAAAAATGTGTATTTAAACATATAATATATATTAACAAGTCTTAGGGACTCATTTGGAGCTCCAACAAGCTTTAAAAACTCACTTCGCGCAATAACTAAGTGCTTATAATCAGTTTTACGCAAATCGAGCCTTTAAAGGGCTTTTTAAGCTCCAAAGTGACTCTAGCAAACTTGTTTTGATCCTAAATGAGTATTTGAAAATATATTGTATTATAATAAGTCTTAGAGACTCATTTGGAGCTATAACAAGACTTAAAAAGTCAATTCACGCAAAAACTAAGTCCTTTTGACTAGTTTTGCCAAAATCGAGCCTTTAAAGGGCTTTTTTGGCTCCGAAGTGACTCTAGCAAAGTTGTTTATGTGCATATAATATATTATAATAATACCTAGGGACTCAGTTGGAGCTCCAACAAGCCTTAAAAACTCATTTGCGCTAAAACAAAGTCAGTATAACTAGTTTTGCCGAAATCGAGCATTTAAAGGGCTTTTTTGGTTCCGAAGTGACTCTAGCAACGTTGTTTTGCTCCTAAATGAGTATTTGAACATATATTTTATTATACTTAGTCTTAGGAACTCATTTGGAGGTCAAACAAGCGTTAAAAACTCATTTCGCGCTAAAACAATGTCGTTATAACTAGTTTCACCCAAATCGAGCCTTTAAAGGACTGTTTTGGCTCCGAAGTAAGTCTGGCAAAGTTTTTTTGATCCCAAATGAGTATTTAAAAGTAAAATATATTGTAATAAGTCTTAGAGACTCATTTGGTGCTCCAACAAGCGTTAAAAAGTCTTTTCGCATTAAAACAAAGTCATTATAACTAGTTTTGCCGTAATCGAGCCTTTAAAGGGCTTTTTTGGCTCCGAAGTGACTCTAGCAAAGTTGTTTTGATCAAAAATGTGTATTTAAACATATAATATATATTAACAAGTCTTAGGGACTCATTTGGAGCTCCAACAAGCTTTAAAAACTCACTTCGCGCAATAACTAAGTGCTTATAATCAGTTTTACGCAAATCGAGCCTTTAAAGGGCTTTTTAAGCTCCAAAGTGACTCTAGCAAACTTGTTTTGATCCTAAATGAGTATTTGAAAATATATTGTATTATAATAAGTCTTAGAGACTCATTTGGAGCTATAACAAGACTTAAAAAGTCAATTCACGCAAAAACTAAGTCCTTTTGACTAGTTTTGCCAAAATCGAGCCTTTAAAGGGCTTTTTTGGCTCCGAAGTGACTCTAGCAAAGTTGTTTTGATCCCAAATGTGTATCCGAACATATAATATATTATAATAATACCTAGGGACTCAGTTGGAGCTCCAACAAGCCTTAAAAACTCATTTGCGCTAAAACAAAGTCAGTATAACTAGTTTTGCCGAAATCGAGCATTTAAAGGGCTTTTTTGGTTCCGAAGTGACTCTAGCAACGTTGTTTTGCTCCTAAATGAGTATTTGAACATATATTTTATTATACTTAGTCTTAGGAACTCATTTGGAGGTCAAACAAGCGTTAAAAACTCATTTCGCGCTAAAACAATGTCGTTATAACTAGTTTACCCAAATCGAGCCTTTAAAGGACTGTTTTGGCTCCGAAGTGACTCTGGCAAAGTTTTTTTGATCCCAAATGAGTATTTAAAAGTAAAATATATTGTAATAAGTCTTAGGGACTCATTTGGTGCTCCAACAAGCGTTAAAAAGTCTTTTCGCATTAAAACAAAGTCATTATAACTAGTTTTGCCGTAATCGAGCCTTTAAAGGGCTTTTTTGGCTCCGAAGTGACTCTAGCAAAGTTGTTTTGATCAAAAATGTGTATTTAAACATATAATATATATTAACAAGTCTTAGGGACTCATTTGGAGCTCCAACAAGCTTTAAAAACTCACTTCGCGCAATAACTAAGTGCTTATAATCAGTTTTACGCAAATCGAGCCTTTAAAGGGCTTTTTAAGCTCCAAAGTGACTCTAGCAAACTTGTTTTGATCCTAAATGAGTATTTGAAAATATATTGTATTATAATAAGTCTTAGAGACTCATTTGGAGCTATAACAAGACTTAAAAAGTCAATTCACGCAAAAACTAAGTCCTTTTGACTAGTTTTGCCAAAATCGAGCCTTTAAAGGGCTTTTTTGGCTCCGAAGTGACTCTAGCAAAGTTGTTTTGATCCCAAATGTGCATATAATATATTATAATAATACCTAGGGACTCAGTTGGAGCTCCAACAAGCCTTAAAAACTCATTTGCGCTAAAACAAAGTCAGTATAACTAGTTTTGCCGAAATCGAGCATTTAAAGGGCTTTTTTGGTTCCGAAGTGACTCTAGCAACGTTGTTTTGCTCCTAAATGAGTATTTGAACATATATTTTATTATACTTAGTCTTAGGAACTCATTTGGAGGTCAAACAAGCGTTAAAAACTCATTTCGCGCTAAAACAATGTCGTTATAACTAGTTTCACCCAAATCGAGCCTTTAAAGGACTGTTTTGGCTCCGAAGTGACTCTGGCAAAGTTTTTTTGATCCCAAATGAGTATTTAAAAGTAAAATATATTGTAATAAGTCTTAGGGACTCATTTGGTGCTCCAACAAGCGTTAAAAAGTCTTTTCGCATTAAAACAAAGTCATTATAACTAGTTTTGCCGTAATCGAGCCTTTAAAGGGCTTTTTTGGCTCCGAAGTGACTCTAGCAAAGTTGTTTTGATCAAAAATGTGTATTTAAACATATAATATATATTAACAAGTCTTAGGGACTCATTTGGAGCTCCAACAAGCTTTAAAAACTCACTTCGCGCAATAACTAAGTGCTTATAATCAGTTTTACGCAAATCGAGCCTTTAAAGGGCTTTTTAAGCTCCAAAGTGACTCTAGCAAACTTGTTTTGATCCTAAATGAGTATTTGAAAATATATTGTATTATAATAAGTCTTAGAGACTCATTTGGAGCTATAACAAGACTTAAAAAGTCAATTCACGCAAAAACTAAGTCCTTTTGACTAGTTTTGCCAAAATCGAGCCTTTAAAGGGCTTTTTTGGCTCCGAAGTGACTCTAGCAAAGTTGTTTTGATCCCAAATGTGTATTCGAACATATAATATATTATAATAAGACCTAGGGACTCAGTTGGAGCTCCAACAAGCCTTAAAAACTCATTTCGCGCTAAAACAAAGTCAGTATAACTAGTTTTGCCGAAATCGAGCATTTAAAGGGCTTTTTTGGTTCCGAAGTGACTCTAGCAACGTTGTTTTGCTCCTAAATGAGTATTTGAACATATATTTTATTATACTTAGTCTTAGGAACTCATTTGGAGGTCAAACAAGCGTTAAAAACTCATTTCGCGCTAAAACAATGTCGTTATAACTAGTTTGACCCAAATCGAGCCTTTAAAGGACTGTTTTGGCTCCGAAGTGACTCTGGCAAAGTTTTTTTGATCCCAAATGAGTATTTAAAAGTAAAATATATTGTAATAAGTCTTAGGGACTCATTTGGAGCTCCAACAAGCGTTAAAAACTCATTTCGCATTAAAACAAAGTCATTATAACTAGTTTTGCCGTAATCGAGCCTTTAAAGGGCTTTTTTGGCTCCGAAGTGACTCTAGCAAAGTTGTTTTGATCAAAAATGTGTATTTAAACATATAATATATTATAATAAGTCTTAGGGACTCATTTGGAGCTCCAACAAGCTTTAAAAACTCACTTCGCGCAATAACTAAGTGCTTATAATCAGTTTTACGCAAATCGAGCCTTTAAAGGGCTTTTTAAGCTCCAAAGTGACTCTAGCAAACTTGTTTTGATCCTAAATGAGTATTTGAAAATATATTGTATTATAATAAGTCTTAGAGACTCATTTGGAGCTATAACAAGACTTAAAAAGTCAATTCACGCAAAAACTAAGTCCTTTTGACTAGTTTTGCCAAAATCGAGCCTTTAAAGGGCTTTTTTGGCTCCGAAGTGACTCTAGCAAAGTTGTTTTGATCCCAAATGTGTATTCGAACATATAATATATTATAATAATACCTAGGGACTCAGTTGGAGCTCCAACAAGCCTTAAAAACTCATTTCGCGCTAAAACAAAGTCAGTATAACTAGTTTTGCCGAAATCGAGCATTTAAAGGGCTTTTTTGGTTCCGAAGTGACTCTAGCAACGTTGTTTTGCTCCTAAATGAGTATTTGAACATATATTTTATTATACTTAGTCTTAGGAACTCATTTGGAGGTCAAACAAGCGTTAAAAACTCATTTCGCGCTAAAACAATGTCGTTATAACTAGTTTCACCAAATCGAGCCTTTAAAGGACTGTTTTGGCTCCGAAGTGACTCTGGCAAAGTTTTTTTGATCCCAAATGAGTATTTAAAAGTAAAATATATTGTAATAAGTCTTAGGGACTCATTTGGTGCTCCAACAAGCGTTAAAAAGTCTTTTCGCATTAAAACAAAGTCATTATAACTAGTTTTGCCGTAATCGAGCCTTTAAAGGGCTTTTTTGGCTCCGAAGTGACTCTAGCAAAGTTGTTTTGATCAAAAATGTGTATTTAAACATATAATATATATTAACAAGTCTTAGGGACTCATTTGGAGCTCCAACAAGCTTTAAAAACTCACTTCGCGCAATAACTAAGTGCTTATAATCAGTTTTACGCAAATCGAGCCTTTAAAGGGCTTTTTAAGCTCCAAAGTGACTCTAGCAAACTTGTTTTGATCCTAAATGAGTATTTGAAAATATATTGTATTATAATAAGTCTTAGAGACTCATTTGGAGCTATAACAAGACTTAAAAAGTCAATTCACGCAAAAACTAAGTCCTTTTGACTAGTTTTGCCAAAATCGAGCCTTTAAAGGGCTTTTTTGGCTCCGAAGTGACTCTAGCAAAGTTGTTTTGATCCCAAATGTGTATCTGAACATATAATATATTATAATAATACCTAGGGACTCAGTTGGAGCTCCAACAAGCCTTAAAAACTCATTTCGCGCTAAAACAAAGTCAGTATAACTAGTTTTGCCGAAATCGAGCATTTAAAGGGCTTTTTTGGTTCCGAAGTGACTCTAGCAACGTTGTTTTGCTCCTAAATGAGTATTTGAACATATATTTTATTATACTTAGTCTTAGGAACTCATTTGGAGGTCAAACAAGCGTTAAAAACTCATTTCGCGCTAAAACAATGTCGTTATAACTAGTTTCACCCAAATCGAGCCTTTAAAGGACTGTTTTGGCTCCGAAGTGACTCTGGCAAAGTTTTTTTGATCCCAAATGAGTATTTAAAAGTAAAATATATTGTAATAAGTCTTAGGGACTCATTTGGTGCTCCAACAAGCGTTAAAAAGTCTTTTCGCATTAAAACAAAGTCATTATAACTAGTTTTGCCGTAATCGAGCCTTTAAAGGGCTTTTTTGGCTCCGAAGTGACTCTAGCAAAGTTGTTTTGATCAAAAATGTGTATTTAAACATATAATATATATTAACAAGTCTTAGGGACTCATTTGGAGCTCCAACAAGCTTTAAAAACTCACTTCGCGCAATAACTAAGTGCTTATAATCAGTTTTACGCAAATCGAGCCTTTAAAGGGCTTTTTAAGCTCCAAAGTGACTCTAGCAAACTTGTTTTGATCCTAAATGAGTATTTGAAAATATATTGTATTATAATAAGTCTTAGAGACTCATTTGGAGCTATAACAAGACTTAAAAAGTCAATTCACGCAAAAACTAAGTCCTTTTGACTAGTTTTGCCAAAATCGAGCCTTTAAAGGGCTTTTTTGGCTCCGAAGTGACTCTAGCAAAGTTGTTTTGATCCCAAATGTGTATTCGAACATATAATATATTATAATAATACCTAGGGACTCAGTTGGAGCTCCAACAAGCCTTAAAAACTCATTTCGCGCTAAAACAAAGTCAGTATAACTAGTTTTGCCGAAATCGAGCATTTAAAGGGCTTTTTTGGTTCCGAAGTGACTCTAGCAACGTTGTTTTGTTCCTAAATGAGTATTTGAACATATATTTTATTATACTTAGTCTTAGGAACTCATTTGGAGGTCAAACAAGCGTTAAAAACTCATTTCGCGCTAAAACAATGTCGTTATAACTAGTTTCACCCAAATCGAGCCTTTAAAGGACTGTTTTGGCTCCGAAGTGACTCTGGCAAAGTTTTTTTGATCCCAAATGAGTATTTAAAAGTAAAATATATTGTAATAAGTCTTAGGGACTCATTTGGAGCTCCAACAAGCGTTAAAAAGTCTTTTCGCATTAAAACAAAGTCATTATAACTAGTTTTGCCGTAATCGAGCCTTTAAAGGGCTTTTTTGGCTCCGAAGTGACTCTAGCAAAGTTGTTTTGATCAAAAATGTGTATTTAAACATATAATATATTATAATAAGTCTTAGGGACTCATTTGGAGCTCCAACAAGCTTTAAAAACTCACTTCGCGCAATAACTAAGTGCTTATAATCAGTTTTACGCAAATCGAGCCTTTAAAGGGCTTTTTAAGCTCCAAAGTGACTCTAGCAAACTTGTTTTGATCCTAAATGAGTATTTGAAAATATATTGTATTATAATAAGTCTTAGAGACTCATTTGGAGCTATAACAAGACTTAAAAAGTCAATTCACGCAAAAACTAAGTCCTTTTGACTAGTTTTGCCAAAATCGAGCCTTTAAAGGGCTTTTTTGGCTCCGAAGTGACTCTAGCAAAGTTGTTTTGATCCCAAATGTGTATTCGAACATATAATATATTATAATAAGACCTAGGGACTCAGTTGGAGCTCCAACAAGCCTTAAAAACTCATTTCGCGCTAAAACAAAGTCAGTATAACTAGTTTTGCCGAAATCGAGCATTTAAAGGGCTTTTTTGGTTCCGAAGTGACTCTAGCAACGTTGTTTTGTTCCTAAATGAGTATTTGAACATATATTTTATTATACTTAGTCTTAGGAACTCATTTGGAGGTCAAACAAGCGTTAAAAACTCATTTCGCGCTAAAACAATGTCGTTATAACTAGTTTGACCCAAATCGAGCCTTTAAAGGACTTTTTTGGCTCCGAAGTGACTCTGGCAAAGTTTTTTTGATCCCAAATGAGTATTTAAAAGTAAAATATATTGTAATAAGTCTTAGGGACTCATTTGGTGCTCCAACAAGCGTTAAAAACTCTTTTCGCATTAAAACAAAGTCATTATAACTAGTTTTGCCGTAATCGAGCCTTTAAAGGGCTTTTTTGGCTCCGAAGTGACTCTAGCAAAGTTGTTTTGATCACAAATGTGTATTTAAACATATAATATATTATAATAAGTCTTAGGGACTCATTTGGAGCTCCAACAAGCTTTAAAAACTCACTTCGCGCAATAACTAAGTGCTTATAATCAGTTTTACGCAAATCGAGCCTTTAAAGGGCTTTTTAAGCTCCAAAGTGACTCTAGCAAACTTGTTTTGATCCTAAATGAGTATTTGAAAATATATTGTATTATAATAAGTCTTAGAGACTCATTTGGAGCTATAACAAGACTTAAAAAGTCAATTCACGCAAAAACTAAGTCCTTTTGACTAGTTTTGCCAAAATCGAGCCTTTAAAGGGCTTTTTTGGCTCCGAAGTGACTCTAGCAAAGTTGTTTTGATCCCAAATGTGTATCGAACATATAATATATTATAATAATACCTAGGGACTCAGTTGGAGCTCCAACAAGCCTTAAAAACTCATTTCGCGCTAAAACAAAGTCAGTATAACTAGTTTTGCCGAAATCGAGCATTTAAAGGGCTTTTTTGGTTCCGAAGTGACTCTAGCAACGTTGTTTTGCTCCTAAATGAGTATTTGAACATATATTTTATTATACTTAGTCTTAGGAACTCATTTGGAGGTCAAACAAGCGTTAAAAACTCATTTCGCGCTAAAACAATGTCGTTATAACTAGTTTCACCCAAATCGAGCCTTTAAAGGACTGTTTTGGCTCCGAAGTGACTCTGGCAAAGTTTTTTTGATCCCAAATGAGTATTTAAAAGTAAAATATATTGTAATAAGTCTTAGGGACTCATTTGGTGCTCCAACAAGCGTTAAAAAGTCTTTTCGCATTAAAACAAAGTCATTATAACTAGTTTTGCCGTAATCGAGCCTTTAAAGGGCTTTTTTGGCTCCGAAGTGACTCTAGCAAAGTTGTTTTGATCAAAAATGTGTATTTAAACATATAATATATATTAACAAGTCTTAGGGACTCATTTGGAGCTCCAACAAGCTTTAAAAACTCACTTCGCGCAATAACTAAGTGCTTATAATCAGTTTTACGCAAATCGAGCCTTTAAAGGGCTTTTTAAGCTCCAAAGTGACTCTAGCAAACTTGTTTTGATCCTAAATGAGTATTTGAAAATATATTGTATTATAATAAGTCTTAGAGACTCATTTGGAGCTATAACAAGACTTAAAAAGTCAATTCACGCAAAAACTAAGTCCTTTTGACTAGTTTTGCCAAAATCGAGCCTTTAAAGGGCTTTTTTGGCTCCGAAGTGACTCTAGCAAAGTTGTTTTGATCCCAAATGTGCATATAATATATTATAATAATACCTAGGGACTCAGTTGGAGCTCCAACAAGCCTTAAAAACTCATTTGCGCTAAAACAAAGTCAGTATAACTAGTTTTGCCGAAATCGAGCATTTAAAGGGCTTTTTTGGTTCCGAAGTGACTCTAGCAACGTTGTTTTGCTCCTAAATGAGTATTTGAACATATATTTTATTATACTTAGTCTTAGGAACTCATTTGGAGGTCAAACAAGCGTTAAAAACTCATTTCGCGCTAAAACAATGTCGTTATAACTAGTTTCACCCAAATCGAGCCTTTAAAGGACTGTTTTGGCTCCGAAGTGACTCTGGCAAAGTTTTTTTGATCCCAAATGAGTATTTAAAAGTAAAATATATTGTAATAAGTCTTAGGGACTCATTTGGTGCTCCAACAAGCGTTAAAAAGTCTTTTCGCATTAAAACAAAGTCATTATAACTAGTTTTGCCGTAATCGAGCCTTTAAAGGGCTTTTTTGGCTCCGAAGTGACTCTAGCAAAGTTGTTTTGATCAAAAATGTGTATTTAAACATATAATATATATTAACAAGTCTTAGGGACTCATTTGGAGCTCCAACAAGCTTTAAAAACTCACTTCGCGCAATAACTAAGTGCTTATAATCAGTTTTACGCAAATCGAGCCTTTAAAGGGCTTTTTAAGCTCCAAAGTGACTCTAGCAAACTTGTTTTGATCCTAAATGAGTATTTGAAAATATATTGTATTATAATAAGTCTTAGAGACTCATTTGGAGCTATAACAAGACTTAAAAAGTCAATTCACGCAAAAACTAAGTCCTTTTGACTAGTTTTGCCAAAATCGAGCCTTTAAAGGGCTTTTTTGGCTCCGAAGTGACTCTAGCAAAGTTGTTTTGATCCCAAATGTGTATTCGAACATATAATATATTATAATAATACCTAGGGACTCAGTTGGAGCTCCAACAAGCCTTAAAAACTCATTTCGCGCTAAAACAAAGTCAGTATAACTAGTTTTGCCGAAATCGAGCATTTAAAGGGCTTTTTTGGTTCCGAAGTGACTCTAGCAACGTTGTTTTCTTCCTAAATGAGTATTTGAACATATATTTTATTATACTTAGTCTTAGGAACTCATTTGGAGGTCAAACAAGCGTTAAAAACTCATTTCGCGCTAAAACAATGTCGTTATAACTAGTTTGACCCAAATCGAGCCTTTAAAGGACTGTTTTGGCTCCGAAGTGACTCTGGCAAAGTTTTTTTGATCCCAAATGAGTATTTAAAAGTAAAATATATTGTAATAAGTCTTAGGGACTCATTTGGTGCTCCAACAAGCGTTAAAAAGTCTTTTCGCATTAAAACAAAGTCATTATAACTAGTTTTGCCGTAATCGAGCCTTTAAAGGGCTTTTTTGGCTCCGAAGTGACTCTAGCAAAGTTGTTTTGATCAAAAATGTGTATTTAAACATATAATATATATTAACAAGTCTTAGGGACTCATTTGGAGCTCCAACAAGCTTTAAAAACTCACTTCGCGCAATAACTAAGTGCTTATAATCAGTTTTACGCAAATCGAGCCTTTAAAGGGCTTTTTAAGCTCCAAAGTGACTCTAGCAAACTTGTTTTGATCCTAAATGAGTATTTGAAAATATATTGTATTATAATAAGTCTTAGAGACTCATTTGGAGCTATAACAAGACTTAAAAAGTCAATTCACGCAAAAACTAAGTCCTTTTGACTAGTTTTGCCAAAATCGAGCCTTTAAAGGGCTTTTTTGGCTCCGAAGTGACTCTAGCAAAGTTGTTTTGATCCCAAATGTGTATTCGAACATATAATATATTATAATAATACCTAGGGACTCAGTTGGAGCTCCAACAAGCCTTAAAAACTCATTTGCGCTAAAACAAAGTCAGTATAACTAGTTTTGCCGAAATCGAGCATTTAAAGGGCTTTTTTGGTTCCGAAGTGACTCTAGCAACGTTGTTTTGCTCCTAAATGAGTATTTGAACATATATTTTATTATACTTAGTCTTAGGAACTCATTTGGAGGTCAAACAAGCGTTAAAAACTCATTTCGCGCTAAAACAATGTCGTTATAACTAGTTTCACCCAAATCGAGCCTTTAAAGGACTGTTTTGGCTCCGAAGTGACTCTGGCAAAGTTTTTTTGATCCCAAATGAGTATTTAAAAGTAAAATATATTGTAATAAGTCTTAGGGACTCATTTGGTGCTCCAACAAGCGTTAAAAAGTCTTTTCGCATTAAAACAAAGTCATTATAACTAGTTTTGCCGTAATCGAGCCTTTAAAGGGCTTTTTTGGCTCCGAAGTGACTCTAGCAAAGTTGTTTTGATCAAAAATGTGTATTTAAACATATAATATATATTAACAAGTCTTAGGGACTCATTTGGAGCTCCAACAAGCTTTAAAAACTCACTTCGCGCAATAACTAAGTGCTTATAATCAGTTTTACGCAAATCGAGCCTTTAAAGGGCTTTTTAAGCTCCAAAGTGACTCTAGCAAACTTGTTTTGATCCTAAATGAGTATTTGAAAATATATTGTATTATAATAAGTCTTAGAGACTCATTTGGAGCTATAACAAGACTTAAAAAGTCAATTCACGCAAAAACTAAGTCCTTTTGACTAGTTTTGCCAAAATCGAGCCTTTAAAGGGCTTTTTTGGCTCCGAAGTGACTCTAGCAAAGTTGTTTTGATCCCAATCGAACATATAATATATTATAATAAGACCTAGGGACTCAGTTGGAGCTCCAACAAGCCTTAAAAACTCATTTGCGCTAAAACAAAGTCAGTATAACTAGTTTTGCCGAAATCGAGCATTTAAAGGGCTTTTTTGGTTCCGAAGTGACTCTAGCAACGTTGTTTTGCTCCTAAATGAGTATTTGAACATATATTTTATTATACTTAGTCTTAGGAACTCATTTGGAGGTCAAACAAGCGTTAAAAACTCATTTCGCGCTAAAACAATGTCGTTATAACTAGTTTCACCCAAATCGAGCCTTTAAAGGACTGTTTTGGCTCCGAAGTGACTCTGGCAAAGTTTTTTTGATCCCAAATGAGTATTTAAAAGTAAAATATATTGTAATAAGTACTCATTTGGTGCTCCAACAAGCGTTAAAAAGTCTTTTCGCATTAAAACAAAGTCATTATAACTAGTTTTGCCGTAATCGAGCCTTTAAAGGGCTTTTTTGGCTCCGAAGTGACTCTAGCAAAGTTGTTTTGATCAAAAATGTGTATTTAAACATATAATATATATTAACAAGTCTTAGGGACTCATTTGGAGCTCCAACAAGCTTTAAAAACTCACTTCGCGCAATAACTAAGTGCTTATAATCAGTTTTACGCAAATCGAGCCTTTAAAGGGCTTTTTAAGCTCCAAAGTGACTCTAGCAAACTTGTTTTGATCCTAAATGAGTATTTGAAAATATATTGTATTATAATAAGTCTTAGAGACTCATTTGGAGCTATAACAAGACTTAAAAAGTCAATTCACGCAAAAACTAAGTCCTTTTGACTAGTTTTGCCAAAATCGAGCCTTTAAAGGGCTTTTTTGGCTCCGAAGTGACTCTAGCAAAGTTGTTTTGATCCCAAATGTGCATATAATATATTATAATAATACCTAGGGACTCAGTTGGAGCTCCAACAAGCCTTAAAAACTCATTTGCGCTAAAACAAAGTCAGTATAACTAGTTTTGCCGAAATCGAGCATTTAAAGGGCTTTTTTGGTTCCGAAGTGACTCTAGCAACGTTGTTTTGCTCCTAAATGAGTATTTGAACATATATTTTATTATACTTAGTCTTAGGAACTCATTTGGAGGTCAAACAAGCGTTAAAAACTCATTTCGCGCTAAAACAATGTCGTTATAACTAGTTTCACCCAAATCGAGCCTTTAAAGGACTGTTTTGGCTCCGAAGTGACTCTGGCAAAGTTTTTTTGATCCCAAATGAGTATTTAAAAGTAAAATATATTGTAATAAGTCTTAGGGACTCATTTGGTGCTCCAACAAGCGTTAAAAAGTCTTTTCGCATTAAAACAAAGTCATTATAACTAGTTTTGCCGTAATCGAGCCTTTAAAGGGCTTTTTTGGCTCCGAAGTGACTCTAGCAAAGTTGTTTTGATCAAAAATGTGTATTTAAACATATAATATATATTAACAAGTCTTAGGGACTCATTTGGAGCTCCAACAAGCTTTAAAAACTCACTTCGCGCAATAACTAAGTGCTTATAATCAGTTTTACGCAAATCGAGCCTTTAAAGGGCTTTTTAAGCTCCAAAGTGACTCTAGCAAACTTGTTTTGATCCTAAATGAGTATTTGAAAATATATTGTATTATAATAAGTCTTAGAGACTCATTTGGAGCTATAACAAGACTTAAAAAGTCAATTCACGCAAAAACTAAGTCCTTTTGACTAGTTTTGCCAAAATCGAGCCTTTAAAGGGCTTTTTTGGCTCCGAAGTGACTCTAGCAAAGTTGTTTTGATCCCAAATGTGTATCGAACATATAATATATTATAATAATACCTAGGGACTCAGTTGGAGCTCCAACAAGCCTTAAAAACTCATTTCGCGCTAAAACAAAGTCAGTATAACTAGTTTTGCCGAAATCGAGCATTTAAAGGGCTTTTTTGGTTCCGAAGTGACTCTAGCAACGTTGTTTTGCTCCTAAATGAGTATTTGAACATATATTTTATTATACTTAGTCTTAGGAACTCATTTGGAGGTCAAACAAGCGTTAAAAACTCATTTCGCGCTAAAACAATGTCGTTATAACTAGTTTCACCAAATCGAGCCTTTAAAGGACTGTTTTGGCTCCGAAGTGACTCTGGCAAAGTTTTTTTGATCCCAAATGAGTATTTAAAAGTAAAATATATTGTAATAAGTCTTAGGGACTCATTTGGTGCTCCAACAAGCGTTAAAAAGTCTTTTCGCATTAAAACAAAGTCATTATAACTAGTTTTGCCGTAATCGAGCCTTTAAAGGGCTTTTTTGGCTCCGAAGTGACTCTAGCAAAGTTGTTTTGATCACAAATGTGTATTTAAACATATAATATATATTAACAAGTCTTAGGGACTCATTTGGAGCTCCAACAAGCTTTAAAAACTCACTTCGCGCAATAACTAAGTGCTTATAATCAGTTTTACGCAAATCGAGCCTTTAAAGGGCTTTTTAAGCTCCAAAGTGACTCTAGCAAACTTGTTTTGATCCTAAATGAGTATTTGAAAATATATTGTATTATAATAAGTCTTAGAGACTCATTTGGAGCTATAACAAGACTTAAAAAGTCAATTCACGCAAAAACTAAGTCCTTTTGACTAGTTTTGCCAAAATCGAGCCTTTAAAGGGCTTTTTTGGCTCCGAAGTGACTCTAGCAAAGTTGTTTTGATCCCAAATGTGTATCCGAACATATAATATATTATAATAATACCTAGGGACTCAGTTGGAGCTCCAACAAGCCTTAAAAACTCATTTGCGCTAAAACAAAGTCAGTATAACTAGTTTTGCCGAAATCGAGCATTTAAAGGGCTTTTTTGGTTCCGAAGTGACTCTAGCAACGTTGTTTTGCTCCTAAATGAGTATTTGAACATATATTTTATTATACTTAGTCTTAGGAACTCATTTGGAGGTCAAACAAGCGTTAAAAACTCATTTCGCGCTAAAACAATGTCGTTATAACTAGTTTCACCCAAATCGAGCCTTTAAAGGACTGTTTTGGCTCCGAAGTGACTCTGGCAAAGTTTTTTTGATCCCAAATGAGTATTTAAAAGTAAAATATATTGTAATAAGTCTTAGGGACTCATTTGGTGCTCCAACAAGCGTTAAAAAGTCTTTTCGCATTAAAACAAAGTCATTATAACTAGTTTTGCCGTAATCGAGCCTTTAAAGGGCTTTTTTGGCTCCGAAGTGACTCTAGCAAAGTTGTTTTGATCAAAAATGTGTATTTAAACATATAATATATATTAACAAGTCTTAGGGACTCATTTGGAGCTCCAACAAGCTTTAAAAACTCACTTCGCGCAATAACTAAGTGCTTATAATCAGTTTTACGCAAATCGAGCCTTTAAAGGGCTTTTTAAGCTCCAAAGTGACTCTAGCAAACTTGTTTTGATCCTAAATGAGTATTTGAAAATATATTGTATTATAATAAGTCTTAGAGACTCATTTGGAGCTATAACAAGACTTAAAAAGTCAATTCACGCAAAAACTAAGTCCTTTTGACTAGTTTTGCCAAAATCGAGCCTTTAAAGGGCTTTTTTGGCTCCGAAGTGACTCTAGCAAAGTTGTTTTGATCCCAAATGTGTATTCGAACATATAATATATTATAATAAGACCTAGGGACTCAGTTGGAGCTCCAACAAGCCTTAAAAACTCATTTGCGCTAAAACAAAGTCAGTATAACTAGTTTTGCCGAAATCGAGCATTTAAAGGGCTTTTTTGGTTCCGAAGTGACTCTAGCAACGTTGTTTTGCTCCTAAATGAGTATTTGAACATATATTTTATTATACTTAGTCTTAGGAACTCATTTGGAGGTCAAACAAGCGTTAAAAACTCATTTCGCGCTAAAACAATGTCGTTATAACTAGTTTCACCCAAATCGAGCCTTTAAAGGACTGTTTTGGCTCCGAAGTGACTCTGGCAAAGTTTTTTTGATCCCAAATGAGTATTTAAAAGTAAAATATATTGTAATAAGTCTTAGGGACTCATTTGGTGCTCCAACAAGCGTTAAAAAGTCTTTTCGCATTAAAACAAAGTCATTATAACTAGTTTTGCCGTAATCGAGCCTTTAAAGGGCTTTTTTGGCTCCGAAGTGACTCTAGCAAAGTTGTTTTGATCAAAAATGTGTATTTAAACATATAATATATATTAACAAGTCTTAGGGACTCATTTGGAGCTCCAACAAGCTTTAAAAACTCACTTCGCGCAATAACTAAGTGCTTATAATCAGTTTTACGCAAATCGAGCCTTTAAAGGGCTTTTTAAGCTCCAAAGTGACTCTAGCAAACTTGTTTTGATCCTAAATGAGTATTTGAAAATATATTGTATTATAATAAGTCTTAGAGACTCATTTGGAGCTATAACAAGACTTAAAAAGTCAATTCACGCAAAAACTAAGTCCTTTTGACTAGTTTTGCCAAAATCGAGCCTTTAAAGGGCTTTTTTGGCTCCGAAGTGACTCTAGCAAAGTTGTTTTGATCCCAAATGTGTATCCGAACATATAATATATTATAATAATACCTAGGGACTCAGTTGGAGCTCCAACAAGCCTTAAAAACTCATTTGCGCTAAAACAAAGTCAGTATAACTAGTTTTGCCGAAATCGAGCATTTAAAGGGCTTTTTTGGTTCCGAAGTGACTCTAGCAACGTTGTTTTGCTCCTAAATGAGTATTTGAACATATATTTTATTATACTTAGTCTTAGGAACTCATTTGGAGGTCAAACAAGCGTTAAAAACTCATTTCGCGCTAAAACAATGTCGTTATAACTAGTTTCACCCAAATCGAGCCTTTAAAGGACTGTTTTGGCTCCGAAGTGACTCTGGCAAAGTTTTTTTGATCCCAAATGAGTATTTAAAAGTAAAATATATTGTAATAAGTCTTAGAGACTCATTTGGTGCTCCAACAAGCGTTAAAAAGTCTTTTCGCATTAAAACAAAGTCATTATAACTAGTTTTGCCGTAATCGAGCCTTTAAAGGGCTTTTTTGGCTCCGAAGTGACTCTAGCAAAGTTGTTTTGATCAAAAATGTGTATTTAAACATATAATATATATTAACAAGTCTTAGGGACTCATTTGGAGCTCCAACAAGCTTTAAAAACTCACTTCGCGCAATAACTAAGTGCTTATAATCAGTTTTACGCAAATCGAGCCTTTAAAGGGCTTTTTAAGCTCCAAAGTGACTCTAGCAAACTTGTTTTGATCCTAAATGAGTATTTGAAAATATATTGTATTATAATAAGTCTTAGAGACTCATTTGGAGCTATAACAAGACTTAAAAAGTCAATTCACGCAAAAACTAAGTCCTTTTGACTAGTTTTGCCAAAATCGAGCCTTTAAAGGGCTTTTTTGGCTCCGAAGTGACTCTAGCAAAGTTGTTTTGATCCCAAATGTGCATATAATATATTATAATAATACCTAGGGACTCAGTTGGAGCTCCAACAAGCCTTAAAAACTCATTTGCGCTAAAACAAAGTCAGTATAACTAGTTTTGCCGAAATCGAGCATTTAAAGGGCTTTTTTGGTTCCGAAGTGACTCTAGCAACGTTGTTTTGCTCCTAAATGAGTATTTGAACATATATTTTATTATACTTAGTCTTAGGAACTCATTTGGAGGTCAAACAAGCGTTAAAAACTCATTTCGCGCTAAAACAATGTCGTTATAACTAGTTTCACCCAAATCGAGCCTTTAAAGGACTGTTTTGGCTCCGAAGTGACTCTGGCAAAGTTTTTTGATCCCAAATGAGTATTTAAAAGTAAAATATATTGTAATAAGTCTTATGGACTCATTTGGTGCTCCAACAAGCGTTAAAAAGTCTTTTCGCATTAAAACAAAGTCATTATAACTAGTTTTGCCGTAATCGAGCCTTTAAAGGGCTTTTTTGGCTCCGAAGTGACTCTAGCAAAGTTGTTTTGATACAAAATGTGTATTTAAACATATAATATATATTAACAAGTCTTAGGGACTCATTTGGAGCTCCAACAAGCTTTAAAAACTCACTTCGCGCAATAACTAAGTGCTTATAATCAGTTTTACGCAAATCGAGCCTTTAAAGGGCTTTTTAAGCTCCAAAGTGACTCTAGCAAACTTGTTTTGATCCTAAATGAGTATTTGAAAATATATTGTATTATAATAAGTCTTAGAGACTCATTTGGAGCTATAACAAGACTTAAAAAGTCAATTCACGCAAAAACTAAGTCCTTTTGACTAGTTTTGCCAAAATCGAGCCTTTAAAGGGCTTTTTTGGCTCCGAAGTGACTCTAGCAAAGTTGTTTTGATCCCAAATGTGTATCCGAACATATAATATATTATAATAATACCTAGGGACTCAGTTGGAGCTCCAACAAGCCTTAAAAACTCATTTGCGCTAAAACAAAGTCAGTATAACTAGTTTTGCCGAAATCGAGCATTTAAAGGGCTTTTTTGGTTCCGAAGTGACTCTAGCAACGTTGTTTTGCTCCTAAATGAGTATTTGAACATATATTTTATTATACTTAGTCTTAGGAACTCATTTGGAGGTCAAACAAGCGTTAAAAACTCATTTCGCGCTAAAACAATGTCGTTATAACTAGTTTCACCCAAATCGAGCCTTTAAAGGACTGTTTTGGCTCCGAAGTGACTCTGGCAAAGTTTTTTTGATCCCAAATGAGTATTTAAAAGTAAAATATATTGTAATAAGTCTTAGGGACTCATTTGGTGCTCCAACAAGCGTTAAAAAGTCTTTTCGCATTAAAACAAAGTCATTATAACTAGTTTTGCCGTAATCGAGCCTTTAAAGGGCTTTTTTGGCTCCGAAGTGACTCTAGCAAAGTTGTTTTGATAAAAAATGTGTATTTAAACATATAATATATATTAACAAGTCTTAGGGACTCATTTGGAGCTCCAACAAGCTTTAAAAACTCACTTCGCGCAATAACTAAGTGCTTATAATCAGTTTTACGCAAATCGAGCCTTTAAAGGGCTTTTTAAGCTCCAAAGTGACTCTAGCAAACTTGTTTTGATCCTAAATGAGTATTTGAAAATATATTGTGTTATAATAAGTCTTAGAGACTCATTTGGAGCTATAACAAGACTTAAAAAGTCAATTCACGCAAAAACTAAGTCCTTTTGACTAGTTTTGCCAAAATCGAGCCTTTAAAGGGCTTTTTTGGCTCCGAAGTGACTCTAGCAAAGTTGTTTTGATCCCAAATGTGTATCGAACATATAATATATTATAATAATACCTAGGGACTCAGTTGGAGCTCCAACAAGCCTTAAAAACTCATTTGCGCTAAAACAAAGTCAGTATAACTAGTTTTGCCGAAATCGAGCATTTAAAGGGCTTTTTTGGTTCCGAAGTGACTCTAGCAACGTTGTTTTGCTCCTAAATGAGTATTTGAACATATATTTTATTATACTTAGTCTTAGGAACTCATTTGGAGGTCAAACAAGCGTTAAAAACTCATTTCGCGCTAAAACAATGTCGTTATAACTAGTTTCACCCAAATCGAGCCTTTAAAGGACTGTTTTGGCTCCGAAGTGACTCTGGCAAAGTTTTTTTGATCCCAAATGAGTATTTAAAAGTAAAATATATTGTAATAAGTCTTAGGGACTCATTTGGTGCTCCAACAAGCGTTAAAAAGTCTTTTCGCATTAAAACAAAGTCATTATAACTAGTTTTGCCGTAATCGAGCCTTTAAAGGGCTTTTTTGGCTCCGAAGTGACTCTAGCAAAGTTGTTTTGATCACAAATGTGTATTTAAACATATAATATATATTAACAAGTCTTAGGGACTCATTTGGAGCTCCAACAAGCTTTAAAAACTCACTTCGCGCAATAACTAAGTGCTTATAATCAGTTTTACGCAAATCGAGCCTTTAAAGGGCTTTTTAAGCTCCAAAGTGACTCTAGCAAACTTGTTTTGATCCTAAATGAGTATTTGAAAATATATTGTATTATAATAAGTCTTAGAGACTCATTTGGAGCTATAACAAGACTTAAAAAGTCAATTCACGCAAAAACTAAGTCCTTTTGACTAGTTTTGCCAAAATCGAGCCTTTAAAGGGCTTTTTTGGCTCCGAAGTGACTCTAGCAAAGTTGTTTTGATCCCAAATGTGTATCCGAACATATAATATATTATAATAATACCTAGGGACTCAGTTGGAGCTCCAACAAGCCTTAAAAACTCATTTGCGCTAAAACAAAGTCAGTATAACTAGTTTTGCCGAAATCGAGCATTTAAAGGGCTTTTTTGGTTCCGAAGTGACTCTAGCAACGTTGTTTTGCTCCTAAATGAGTATTTGAACATATATTTTATTATACTTAGTCTTAGGAACTCATTTGGAGGTCAAACAAGCGTTAAAAACTCATTTCGCGCTAAAACAATGTCGTTATAACTAGTTTCACCCAAATCGAGCCTTTAAAGGACTGTTTTGGCTCCGAAGTGACTCTGGCAAAGTTTTTTTGATCCCAAATGAGTATTTAAAAGTAAAATATATTGTAATAAGTCTTAGAGACTCATTTGGTGCTCCAACAAGCGTTAAAAAGTCTTTTCGCATTAAAACAAAGTCATTATAACTAGTTTTGCCGTAATCGAGCCTTTAAAGGGCTTTTTTGGCTCCGAAGTGACTCTAGCAAAGTTGTTTTGATCAAAAATGTGTATTTAAACATATAATATATATTAACAAGTCTTAGGGACTCATTTGGAGCTCCAACAAGCTTTAAAAACTCACTTCGCGCAATAACTAAGTGCTTATAATCAGTTTTACGCAAATCGAGCCTTTAAAGGGCTTTTTAAGCTCCAAAGTGACTCTAGCAAACTTGTTTTGATCCTAAATGAGTATTTGAAAATATATTGTATTATAATAAGTCTTAGAGACTCATTTGGAGCTATAACAAGACTTAAAAAGTCAATTCACGCAAAAACTAAGTCCTTTTGACTAGTTTTGCCAAAATCGAGCCTTTAAAGGGCTTTTTTGGCTCCGAAGTGACTCTAGCAAAGTTGTTTTGATCCCAAATGTGTATCGAACATATAATATATTATAATAATACCTAGGGACTCAGTTGGAGCTCCAACAAGCCTTAAAAACTCATTTGCGCTAAAACAAAGTCAGTATAACTAGTTTTGCCGAAATCGAGCATTTAAAGGGCTTTTTTGGTTCCGAAGTGACTCTAGCAACGTTGTTTTGCTCCTAAATGAGTATTTGAACATATATTTTATTATACTTAGTCTTAGGAACTCATTTGGAGGTCAAACAAGCGTTAAAAACTCATTTCGCGCTAAAACAATGTCGTTATAACTAGTTTCACCCAAATCGAGCCTTTAAAGGACTGTTTTGGCTCCGAAGTGACTCTGGCAAAGTTTTTTTGATCCCAAATGAGTATTTAAAAGTAAAATATATTGTAATAAGTCTTAGGGACTCATTTGGTGCTCCAACAAGCGTTAAAAAGTCTTTTCGCATTAAAACAAAGTCATTATAACTAGTTTTGCCGTAATCGAGCCTTTAAAGGGCTTTTTTGGCTCCGAAGTGACTCTAGCAAAGTTGTTTTGATCAAAAATGTGTATTTAAACATATAATATATATTAACAAGTCTTAGGGACTCATTTGGAGCTCCAACAAGCTTTAAAAACTCACTTCGCGCAATAACTAAGTGCTTATAATCAGTTTTACGCAAATCGAGCCTTTAAAGGGCTTTTTAAGCTCCAAAGTGACTCTAGCAAACTTGTTTTGATCCTAAATGAGTATTTGAAAATATATTGTATTATAATAAGTCTTAGAGACTCATTTGGAGCTATAACAAGACTTAAAAAGTCAATTCACGCAAAAACTAAGTCCTTTTGACTAGTTTTGCCAAAATCGAGCCTTTAAAGGGCTTTTTTGGCTCCGAAGTGACTCTAGCAAAGTTGTTTTGATCCCAAATGTGCATATAATATATTATAATAATACCTAGGGACTCAGTTGGAGCTCCAACAAGCCTTAAAAACTCATTTGCGCTAAAACAAAGTCAGTATAACTAGTTTTGCCGAAATCGAGCATTTAAAGGGCTTTTTTGGTTCCGAAGTGACTCTAGCAACGTTGTTTTGCTCCTAAATGAGTATTTGAACATATATTTTATTATACTTAGTCTTAGGAACTCATTTGGAGGTCAAACAAGCGTTAAAAACTCATTTCGCGCTAAAACAATGTCGTTATAACTAGTTTCACCCAAATCGAGCCTTTAAAGGACTGTTTTGGCTCCGAAGTGACTCTGGCAAAGTTTTTTTGATCCCAAATGAGTATTTAAAAGTAAAATATATTGTAATAAGTCTTAGAGACTCATTTGGTGCTCCAACAAGCGTTAAAAAGTCTTTTCGCATTAAAACAAAGTCATTATAACTAGTTTTGCCGTAATCGAGCCTTTAAAGGGCTTTTTTGGCTCCGAAGTGACTCTAGCAAAGTTGTTTTGATACAAAATGTGTATTTAAACATATAATATATATTAACAAGTCTTAGGGACTCATTTGGAGCTCCAACAAGCTTTAAAAACTCACTTCGCGCAATAACTAAGTGCTTATAATCAGTTTTACGCAAATCGAGCCTTTAAAGGGCTTTTTAAGCTCCAAAGTGACTCTAGCAAACTTGTTTTGATCCTAAATGAGTATTTGAAAATATATTGTGTTATAATAAGTCTTAGAGACTCATTTGGAGCTATAACAAGACTTAAAAATCAATTCACGCAAAAACTAAGTCCTTTTGACTAGTTTTGCCAAAATCGAGCCTTTAAAGGGCTTTTTTGGCTCCGAAGTGACTCTAGCAAAGTTGTTTTGATCCCAAATGTGTATCCGAACATATAATATATTATAATAATACCTAGGGACTCAGTTGGAGCTCCAACAAGCCTTAAAAACTCATTTGCGCTAAAACAAAGTCAGTATAACTAGTTTTGCCGAAATCGAGCATTTAAAGGGCTTTTTTGGTTCCGAAGTGACTCTAGCAACGTTGTTTTGCTCCTAAATGAGTATTTGAACATATATTTTATTATACTTAGTCTTAGGAACTCATTTGGAGGTCAAACAAGCGTTAAAAACTCATTTCGCGCTAAAACAATGTCGTTATAACTAGTTTCACCCAAATCGAGCCTTTAAAGGACTGTTTTGGCTCCGAAGTGACTCTGGCAAAGTTTTTTTGATCCCAAATGAGTATTTAAAAGTAAAATATATTGTAATAAGTCTTAGGGACTCATTTGGTGCTCCAACAAGCGTTAAAAAGTCTTTTCGCATTAAAACAAAGTCATTATAACTAGTTTTGCCGTAATCGAGCCTTTAAAGGGCTTTTTTGGCTCCGAAGTGACTCTAGCAAAGTTGTTTTGATACAAAATGTGTATTTAAACATATAATATATATTAACAAGTCTTAGGGACTCATTTGGAGCTCCAACAAGCTTTAAAAACTCACTTCGCGCAATAACTAAGTGCTTATAATCAGTTTTACGCAAATCGAGCCTTTAAAGGGCTTTTTAAGCTCCAAAGTGACTCTAGCAAACTTGTTTTGATCCTAAATGAGTATTTGAAAATATATTGTATTATAATAAGTCTTAGAGACTCATTTGGAGCTATAACAAGACTTAAAAAGTCAATTCACGCAAAAACTAAGTCCTTTTGACTAGTTTTGCCAAAATCGAGCCTTTAAAGGGCTTTTTTGGCTCCGAAGTGACTCTAGCAAAGTTGTTTATGTGTATCCGAACATATAATATATTATAATAATACCTAGGGACTCAGTTGGAGCTCCAACAAGCCTTAAAAACTCATTTGCGCTAAAACAAAGTCAGTATAACTAGTTTTGCCGAAATCGAGCATTTAAAGGGCTTTTTTGGTTCCGAAGTGACTCTAGCAACGTTGTTTTGCTCCTAAATGAGTATTTGAACATATATTTTATTATACTTAGTCTTAGGAACTCATTTGGAGGTCAAACAAGCGTTAAAAACTCATTTCGCGCTAAAACAATGTCGTTATAACTAGTTTGACCCAAATCGAGCCTTTAAAGGACTGTTTTGGCTCCGAAGTGACTCTGGCAAAGTTTTTTTGATCCCAAATGAGTATTTAAAAGTAAAATATATTGTAATAAGTCTTAGGGACTCATTTGGTGCTCCAACAAGCGTTAAAAAGTCTTTTCGCATTAAAACAAAGTCATTATAACTAGTTTTGCCGTAATCGAGCCTTTAAAGGGCTTTTTTGGCTCCGAAGTGACTCTAGCAAAGTTGTTTTGATACAAAATGTGTATTTAAACATATAATATATATTAACAAGTCTTAGGGACTCATTTGGAGCTCCAACAAGCTTTAAAAACTCACTTCGCGCAATAACTAAGTGCTTATAATCAGTTTTACGCAAATCGAGCCTTTAAAGGGCTTTTTAAGCTCCAAAGTGACTCTAGCAAACTTGTTTTGATCCTAAATGAGTATTTGAAAATATATTGTGTTATAATAAGTCTTAGAGACTCATTTGGAGCTATAACAAGACTTAAAAAGTCAATTCACGCAAAAACTAAGTCCTTTTGACTAGTTTTGCCAAAATCGAGCCTTTAAAGGGCTTTTTTGGCTCCGAAGTGACTCTAGCAAAGTTGTTTTGATCCCAAATGTGTATCTAATATATTATAATAATACCTAGGGACTCAGTTGGAGCTCCAACAAGCCTTAAAAACTCATTTGCGCTAAAACAAAGTCAGTATAACTAGTTTTGCCGAAATCGAGCATTTAAAGGGCTTTTTTGGTTCCGAAGTGACTCTAGCAACGTTGTTTTGCTCCTAAATGAGTATTTGAACATATATTTTATTATACTTAGTCTTAGGAACTCATTTGGAGGTCAAACAAGCGTTAAAAACTCATTTCGCGCTAAAACAATGTCGTTATAACTAGTTTCACCCAAATCGAGCCTTTAAAGGACTGTTTTGGCTCCGAAGTGACTCTGGCAAAGTTTTTTTGATCCCAAATGAGTATTTAAAAGTAAAATATATTGTAATAAGTCTTAGGGACTCATTTGGTGCTCCAACAAGCGTTAAAAAGTCTTTTCGCATTAAAACAAAGTCATTATAACTAGTTTTGCCGTAATCGAGCCTTTAAAGGGCTTTTTTGGCTCCGAAGTGACTCTAGCAAAGTTGTTTTGATACAAAATGTGTATTTAAACATATAATATATATTAACAAGTCTTAGGGACTCATTTGGAGCTCCAACAAGCTTTAAAAACTCACTTCGCGCAATAACTAAGTGCTTATAATCAGTTTTACGCAAATCGAGCCTTTAAAGGGCTTTTTAAGCTCCAAAGTGACTCTAGCAAACTTGTTTTGATCCTAAATGAGTATTTGAAAATATATTGTATTATAATAAGTCTTAGAGACTCATTTGGAGCTATAACAAGACTTAAAAAGTCAATTCACGCAAAAACTAAGTCCTTTTGACTAGTTTTGCCAAAATCGAGCCTTTAAAGGGCTTTTTTGGCTCCGAAGTGACTCTAGCAAAGTTGTTTTGATCCCAAATGTGTATCCGAACATATAATATATTATAATAATACCTAGGGACTCAGTTGGAGCTCCAACAAGCCTTAAAAACTCATTTGCGCTAAAACAAAGTCAGTATAACTAGTTTTGCCGAAATCGAGCATTTAAAGGGCTTTTTTGGTTCCGAAGTGACTCTAGCAACGTTGTTTTGTTCCTAAATGAGTATTTGAACATATATTTTATTATACTTAGTCTTAGGAACTCATTTGGAGGTCAAACAAGCGTTAAAAACTCATTTCGCGCTAAAACAATGTCGTTATAACTAGTTTGACCCAAATCGAGCCTTTAAAGGACTGTTTTGGCTCCGAAGTGACTCTGGCAAAGTTTTTTTGATCCCAAATGAGTATTTAAAAGTAAAATATATTGTAATAAGTCTTAGGGACTCATTTGGTGCTCCAACAAGCGTTAAAAAGTCTTTTCGCATTAAAACAAAGTCATTATAACTAGTTTTGCCGTAATCGAGCCTTTAAAGGGCTTTTTTGGCTCCGAAGTGACTCTAGCAAAGTTGTTTTGATACAAAATGTGTATTTAAACATATAATATATATTAACAAGTCTTAGGGACTCATTTGGAGCTCCAACAAGCTTTAAAAACTCACTTCGCGCAATAACTAAGTGCTTATAATCAGTTTTACGCAAATCGAGCCTTTAAAGGGCTTTTTAAGCTCCAAAGTGACTCTAGCAAACTTGTTTTGATCCTAAATGAGTATTTGAAAATATATTGTATTATAATAAGTCTTAGAGACTCATTTGGAGCTATAACAAGACTTAAAAAGTCAATTCACGCAAAAACTAAGTCCTTTTGACTAGTTTTGCCAAAATCGAGCCTTTAAAGGGCTTTTTTGGCTCCGAAGTGACTCTAGCAAAGTTGTTTTGATCCCAAATGTGTATCCGAACATATAATATATTATAATAATACCTAGGGACTCAGTTGGAGCTCCAACAAGCCTTAAAAACTCATTTCGCGCTAAAACAAAGTCAGTATAACTAGTTTTGCCGAAATCGAGCATTTAAAGGGCTTTTTTGGTTCCGAAGTGACTCTAGCAACGTTGTTTTGTTCCTAAATGAGTATTTGAACATATATTTTATTATACTTAGTCTTAGGAACTCATTTGGAGGTCAAACAAGCGTTAAAAACTCATTTCGCGCTAAAACAATGTCGTTATAACTAGTTTGACCCAAATCGAGCCTTTAAAGGACTGTTTTGGCTCCGAAGTGACTCTGGCAAAGTTTTTTTGGTCCCAAATGAGTATTTAAAAGTAAAATATATTGTAATAAGTCTTAGGGACTCATTTGGTGCTCCAAAAAGCGTTAAAAAGTCTTTTCGCATCAAAACAAAGTCATTATAACTAGTTTTGTCGTAATCGAGCCTTTCAAGGGCTTTTTTGGCTCCGAAGTGACTCTAGCAAAGTTTGTTTGATACAAAATGTGTATTTAAATATATAATATATATTAACAAGTCTTAGGGACTCATTTCGAGATCTAACAAGCTTTAAAAACTCACTTCGTGCAATAACTAAGTGCTTATAATCAGTTTTACGCAAATCGAGCTTTTAAAGGGCTTTTTGAGCTCCAAAGTGACTCTAGCAAACTTGTTTTGATCCTAAATGAGTATTTGAAAATATATTGTGTTATAATAAGTCTTAGAGACTCATTTGGAGCTATAACAAGATTTAAAAAGTCAATTCACGCAAAAACTAAGTCCTTTTCACTAGATTTGCCAAAATCGTGCCTTCAAAAGGCTTTTTTGGCTCCGAGGTGACTCTAGGAAGGTTGTTTTGATCCCAAATGCATATCCGTACACATAATATATTATAATAATACCTCGGGACTCAGTTGGAGCTCCAAGAAGCCTTAAAAACTCATTTCGCGCTAAAACAAAGTCAGTATAACTAGTTTTGCCGAAATCTAGCATTTAAAGGGCTTTTTTGGTTCCGAAGTGACTCTAGCAACGCTGTTTTGTTCCTAAATGAGTATTTGAACATATATTTTATTATACTTAGTCTTAGGAACTCATTTGGAGGTCAAACAAGCGTTAAAAACTCATTTCGCACTAAAACAATGTCGTTATAACTAGTTTCACCCCAATCGAGCCTTTAAAGGACTATTTTGGCTCCAAAGTGACTCTGGAAATGAGTATTTAAAAGTAAAATATATTGTAATAAGTCTTAGGGACTCATTTAGCACTCCAACAAGCGTTAAAAAGTCTTTTCGCATCAAAACAAAGTCATTATAACTAGTTTTGCCGTAATCGAGCCTTTAAAGGGCTTTTTTGGCTCCGAAGTGACTCTAGCAAAGTTGGTTTGATACAAAATGTATATTTAAACATATAATATATATTAACAAGTCTTAGGGACTCATTTGGAGATCCAACAAGCTTTAAAAACTCACTTCGTGCAATAACTAAGTGCTTATAATCAGTTTTACGGAAATCGAGCTTTTAAAGGGCTTTTTAAGCTCCAAAGTGACTCTAGCAAACTTGTTTTGATCCTAAATGAGTATTTGAAAATATATTGTGTTATAATAAGTCTTAGAGACTCATTTGGAGCTATAACAAGATTTAAAAAGTCAATTCACGCAAAAACTAAGTCCTTTTGACTAGTTTTGCCAAAATCGTACCTTTAAAAGGCTTTTTTGGCTCCGAAGTGACTCTAGGAAGGTTGTTTTGATCCCAAATGCATATCCGTACATATAAAATATTATAATAATACCTTGGGACTCAGTTGAAGCTCCAAAAAGCATTAAAAACTCATTTCGCGCTACAACAAAGGCAGTATAACTAGTTTTGCCGAAATCTAGCATTTAAAGGGCTTTTTTGGTTCCGAAGTGACCCTAGCAACACTGTTTTGTTCCTAAATGAGTATTTGAACATATATTTTATTATACTTAGTCTTAGGAACTCATTTGGAGGAAAAAACAAGCGTTAAAAACTCATTTCGCGCTAAAACAATGTCGTTATAACTAGTTTGACCCAAATCGAGCCTTTAAAGGACTGTTTTGGCTCCGAAGTGACTCTGGCAAAGTTTTTTTGATCGCAAATGAGTATTTAAAAGTAAAATATATTGTAATAAGTCTTAGAGACTTATTTGGTGCTCCAGCAAGCGTTAAAAAGTCTTTTCGCATTAAAACAGGGTCATTATAACTAGTTTTGCCGTTATCGAGCCTTTAAAGGGCGTTTTTAGCTCCGAAGTGACTCTAGCAAAGTTGGTTTGATACAAAATGTGTATTTAAACATAAAATATATATTAACAAGTCTTAGGGACTCATTTGAAGATCCAACAAGCTTTAAAAAGTCACTGCGTGCAATAACTAAGTGCTTATAATCAGTTTTACGCAAATCGAGCTTTTAAAGGGCTTTTTAAGCTCCAAAGTGACTCTAGCAAACTTGTTTTGATCCTAAATGAGTATTTGAAAATATATTGTGTTATAATAAGTCTTAGAGACTCATTTGGAGCTATAACAAGATTTAAAAAGTCAATTCACGCAAAAACTAAGTCTTTTTCACTAGTTTTGCCAAAATCGTGCCTTTTAAAGACTTTTTTGGCTCCGAAGTGACTTTAAGAAGATTGTTTTGATCCCAAATGCGTATCCGTACACATAATATATTATAATAATACCCTGGGACTCAGTTGGAGCTCCAACAAGCCTTAAAAATTCATTTCGCGCTAAAACAAAGTCAGTATAACTACTTTTGCTGAAATCTAGCATTTAAAGGGCTTTTTTGGTTCCGAAGTGACTCTAGCAACACTGTTTTGTTCCTAAATGAGTATTTGAACATATATTTTATTATACTTAGTCTTAGGAACTCATTTGGAGGTCAAACAAGCGTTAAAAACTCATTTCGCGCTAAAACAATGTCGTTATAACTAGTTTGACCCAAATCGAGCCTTTAAAGGACTGTTTTGGCTCCGAAGTGACTCTGGCAAAGTTTTTTTGGTCCCAAATGAGTATTTAAAAGTAAAATATATTGTAATAAGTCTTAGGGACTCATTTGGTGCTCCAAAAAGCGTTAAAAAGTCTTTTCGCATCAAAACAGAGTCATTATAACTAGTTTTGCCGTAATCGAGCCTTTAAAGGGCTTTTTTGGCTCTGAAGTGCTCTAGCAAAGTTGGTTTGATACAAAATGTGTATTTAAACATAAAATATATATTAACAAGTCTTAGGGACTCATTTGAAGATCCAACAAGCTTTAAAAAGTCACTGCGTGCAATAACTAAGTGCTTATAATCAGTTTTACGCAAATCGAGCTTTTAAAGGGCTTTTTAAGCTCCAAAGTGACTCTAGCAAACTTGTTTTGATCCTAAATGAGTATTTGAAAATATATTGTGTTATAATAAGTCTTAGAGACTCATTTGGAGCTATAACAAAATTTAAAAAGTCAATTCACGCAAAAACTAAGTCTTTTTCACTAGTTTTGCCAAAATCGTGCCTTTAAAAGACTTTTTTGGCTCCGAAGTGACTTTAAGAAGATTGTTTTGATTCCAAATACGTATCCGTACATATAATATATTATAATAATACCCTGGGACTCATTTGGAGCTCCAACAAGCCTTAAAAACTCATTTCGCGCTAAAACAAAGTCAGTATAACTAGTTTTGCTGAAATCTAGCATTTAAAGGGCTTTTTTGGTTCCGAAGTGACTCTAGCAACACTGTTTTGTTCCTAAATGTGTATTTGAACATATATTTTATTATACTTAGTCTTAGGAACTCATTTGGAGGTCAAACAAGCGTTAAAAACTCATTTCGCGCTAAAACAATGTCGTTATAACTATAAGACTTAGATACTCATTTGCAGCTCGAACAAGCCTTAGGAAATCACTTTGCGCAAAAACAAAGTCCTTAGAACTTGTTTTCCTGAAATATAGCCTTTAAAGGCTTTTTTTGGCTCCGAAGTGACTCTAATAAAGTTCTTTTAATCCCAACTGAGTATTTCAACATATAATATATTATAGTAAGTTTTAGGGACTTGTTTGGAGCTCCAACAAGCTTTAAAAAGTCACTTCGCGCTAAAAAAAGTCCTTATAACTAGTTTTGTCGAAATATAGCCTTTAGAGGGCTTATTTGGCTCCAAAGTGACTCTAGCAAAGTTCTTTTGATCTCAAATGAGTATTTGAACATATAATACATTATATTAAGTCATAGGGACTCATTCGAAGCTTCATTATAATAGTGTAAAGTAGGTAGAAATTACTAGCGCCATTAAAAAAAACATAAATTAATAGTGCTTAAAAATAACACATCCTTTGACATCTGTCTTATTTTCTTAGTTAAGTCAAAAACATATCACTCAATTAAACTTTAAAGAACCATGTGAATGGCTATTGTAGACTTGTAATTGAATAAATAAACATGAAAAATAGAAAAAAAATAGGGGTGAAAGAAAAAAGAAAAAAAAAATCTTACTCGTAGTTTGACATAATTAATAATTAAAATTAAAAAAATATTACGTGCGATGACTTCTATGGGTTGATTGGATAAATTATTTGAATGATTTAGCATAACTTAAAACGATAAATATGTCGAAAGAAACATTCTAATTTTAGGAGACCAGAGGAAATGTTTATTCCTTTTCATTTTGAAGGGAAAAACCTCAATAGACAAAATTTGATCTGGGGTAGGGTTCAATAATCTATAATTGAGATTGTTTTATTAGAATTTTTAGCTTGATAAAATTAACTTTGAAAAAAAGTAATGTTTTATGGACTGCTAAATCACAACATAACTTAACGGTCAATTTTTCTCATGGTGTTTTCCTTTTTATTCTTCAACATGCCCCAAATTATTTTTTATTGGTTAGGATTTAAGAAAATTATATAACCTAATTATCAAGCCAATGACTAAATATTTTTATTTAATGTAACAGTTCAAGTTTTATTTTATTTTTTTTACTTGATACGGGACTCATGAAGTATGGAGATTTATCTGTTTATTTTTGTGATGGGTTTTAGAGAAAGGAAGCAAAAATAGAAAAGAAAGAGAGAGTGAGTGAAAAACTCCCACATACACGTTGGAGAGAGAGAGTGAGTAGGAGAGAGGGGAAGTGACATACGGGCCGAGGTTGGAAAGACTAAAGAGGTACATCACAATTAATTGCATGGCCCCACAACTTTTTTATGTCAGAAAAATAAATGAATTAGACGATAAAATGAAGAGAAACTGAAAAAAAAAATACGTGAAATTGATGAAATACGAGAGAAGACGCGATAATTCATCGGGAAATGCAAAAGAAACCTATTCGAACCCGCGTTAATAAAAACGGTCGAAACTCTCTTCGAAACTGATTCTCTTTTTTATGTAAGTTAGTCCAGATAATGAGTCTATAGGACTCATTTAGACCTCTAACAAACCTTAAAAAGTCAGTTTGTGCAAAAAAAAGTTCTTATAACTAGTTTTGTTGAAATATAGCATTTAACAGGTTTTTTGCGCTCCGAAGTGACTCTAGCAAAGTTCTTTTGATCCCAACGAAGTATTTGGATGTATAATATCTTATAATAAGTCTTAGGAACTCATTTGGAGCTCCAACAAGCTTTAAAAGGTCACTTTGCGCTAAAACAAAGTCCTTATAAATAGTTTTGCCGAAATATAGCCTTTAAAGAGCTTTTTTGGCTTCGATGTGACTCTAGCAAATTTTTTTTTTTGATCCCAAATGGGTATTTCAACATATAATATATTATATTAAGTCTTAGGGACTCAATTAGAGCTCCAACAAGCCTTAAAAAGTCACTTCGCGCTAAAACAAAGTCATGAAATTGACCCTTTAAAGGGCTTTTTTGGATCCGAAGCGACTCTAAAAAAGTTATTTTTATCCCAAATGAATATTAGAACATATAATATATTATAATTAGTCTAAAGGACTCATTTGGAGCTCGAATAAGCCCTAAAAAATCACTTTGCGCAAAAACAAAGTCCTTATAACTAGATTTGCCGAAATATAACCTTTAACGTGCTTTTTGGACTTCGAAGTGAGTTTAGCAAAGTTAGTTTGATCCCCACTGAGTATTTGAATGTATAATATATTATAATAAGTCTATGAGATACATTTGGAGCACCAACAGGCCATAAAAAGTCACTTCGCGCTAAAACAAAGTCCTTATAACTAGTTTTGCTTAAATATAGCCTTTAAAGGGCTATTTTGGCTCCGAAGTGATACTAGAATTTTTTTTGAATCCCAAAAGAGTATTAGAACGTATAAAATCTTATATTACATCTTAGGGACTCATTTGGTTCTCCGCCAAGCCTTAAAAATTCATTTGGTGGTAAAACAAAGTCATTATAAATAGTTTTGCCGAAATCGAGCCTTCGAAGGGCTTTTTTTGGCTCCGAAGTGACTCTAGTAAAGTTATTTTGATCCCAAATGAGTATTTAAATGGATAATATATCGTAGTAAGTCTTAGGGACTCATTTTCAGCTCCAACAAGCCTTAAAAAGTCCTTTCGCGCTAAAACAAGTACCTGATAACTAGTTTTGCCGAAATATAGCCTTTAAAGGGCTCTTTGGCCCCGCAAAGACTCTACCAATTTGTTTTTCGATCCCTAATGAGAATTTAAATATATAATATAATATATTAGGTCTTAGGGACTCATTGTAACTCCAACAAGCCTTAAAAAGTCACTTCACGCTAAGACATAGTCATCAAGTTTTGTTGAAATAGAGCCTTTGAAGGGCTTTTTTCACTCCGAACTGACTCTAGTAAAGTTGTTTTGATCCCAAATGATTATTAGAAAATATAATATATTATAATAAGTCTAAAGGACTCATTTGAAGCTCGAACAAGTCTTAAAAAGTCACTGTGCGCCAAAACAAAGTACTTATAACTAGTTTTGCCAAAATATAGCCGCTAAAGGGCTTTTTTCGCTCTGAAGTGAATCTAGCAAAGTTATTTTGATCCTAACTGAGTATTTGAACGTATAATATATTATAATAAGTCTTAGGGACTCATTTCGTCCTCCAAGAAGCCTTAAAAAGTCACTTCGTGCTAAAACAAAGTCATTTAAACTAGTTTTGCCGAAATCGAGCCTTTAAAGGACTTTTTTTGGCTCCGAAGTGACTCTAGCAAAGTTCTTTTGATCCCAACGAAGTATTTAGATGTATAATATCTTATAATAAATCTTAGGAACTCATTTGGAGCTCCAACAAGCTTTAAAAAGTCACTTCGCACTAAACCAAAAACCTTATAACTTGTTTTGCCGAAATATAGCCTTTAAAGAGCTTTTTCGGCAACGAAGTAACTCTGGCAAATTTTTTTTTTATCCCAAATGAGTATTTCAACATCTAATATATTATATTAAGTCGTAGGGACTCATTTGGAGCTTCAACAAGCCTTAAAAAGTCCCTTTGTGTGAAAACATAATTTTGCTGAAATCGAGCCATTCAAGGGTTTTCTGGGCTAGCTAAGTTGTTTTGATCCCAAAGGAGTATTTGAACATATAATATGTTATCATAAATCTAAAGGAATCATTTGGTGCTGCAACAAGCCATGAAAAGTCACTTTGCGCAAAAACAAAGACCTTATAACATGTTTTGCAAAAATATAACCTTTAAAGGGCTTTTTTGGCTTCAAAGTAACTCTAGAAAAGTTCTTTTGATCCCAACTGATAATTGAATGTATAATGCATTTTCATAAGTCTTAGGGACTCAATTGGACGATCCCATCTAAGTTACTTGAACGATCCGTGCGCTTGTGGTTAAATTCGCGTGTGTTTTCGAGCGAACAAGTTTTTGGCGCCGTTCCCGCGGAACAAAACGGCCTAATTTGATTAACACTGTGATGAAAGATATAAACTTTAATCTAGGCATTTATTATTTAGTTTATTTTTTTTCTTTTTCTTTTATTCTATCCTGTCTTTGCTTTGCAGGAGGTTAAAAATGTAGGATCGACAAGAGATCTTACTGTTTGTGCAAAGGAATCACGAGCCTTACTATCATGTGTGGGAAAGATACAAGGACCTCCTCCGGGACTTTTCTTACCACGGCTTCATCCGAGAGAGTCAACTAATAAACTTCTTGGATAGGCTCACTGCCGTAACACGAGAATGGGTGGAGGGAGGAACTATCAATTCTTTCCACAATTTCACTGCGGACGAAGCCTACCGGTATCTAGAAGTTCTAGCCGGGTACAATTACTAACGTTCGAAGCCTCCGCAAGCATATCAATGTTTTGAGGAGGAGATATACATCCCGGCGACATACCATGATCCTCTAAACCCGACAATAGAGTGCTTCCTCGAGTTACACACCGAATCTACATCATATTTGGAAGCGACACGGCTACATGAAGAAGGGCAAAGAAGAACACAAATCAGTCAATTGAAGAATCAATTAGATCATCTCTAGATGGTCATGTCAACAACACCGATACCTCAAGAAGATACAATCACAGCGATGTCAAGGAGAAATGAACTAAAAAGAGTACAACTCAAACTCGATCAAATCCAAAGAGAGTTCTCAACCTTTATTGTGCCTCCTACAAACTCCATCGAAACTGTGACAAAAGAGGTAGAGTGTGAAAGCGATCATATGTCGAGTAAAATAACGAAGATATTGGAAGGCATGATCGAATATGATAAATTAGACGATGAGTCATCTCCTTCCGAGACTCATGACATCACATTGTCACCGTCCGTTGAAGATTTCAAAAGTGAATATCACTTATGGACGATGCCTCTGCCACCATCTTTTGGAGATTCCTTCAAAACCTCCCACCCACACAAATCGAAGAGAAGTCCCTTTGCACGTATGTTTAGAAAGCCACATTTTGCCAAGCTTGAGGGCATTCAAGACCGAAACCAGTGGGACGTGTTGTATGACACATACTATGGGCAGAAGCCTCTATTTGAAGACTTGTGGCAACACGGAGTCAAGCTGGACGTTAAACGTAGCGCTTCTTAGGAGGCAATCCAAGGTGAGTACTTTTAACCTGTGCAGTATAGTAGATAGTGAGGACACTGTTCATTTTAAGTTTGGGGGTACGATTATATCTTTTACTTATTTTTCATTTAATTATTTTTCATTCATGTTCATTACATTTTAGGAGTGATTGTTCAGTTTAGTGTTAGTTTTCTTTGTCATTGATAGGATGAATGACTTTCGATGGGCTCTTTTTAAAAATTTATGATTGTGAATTGATTGAGTAAGAGGTTCATACAACGTTTTAACCTCGTTTCAGGATGGGAAATTAGGTCAAATCACTTGGGCTATAAATATATCACTTTTTGGATGAAAAAAGGGATGTTCACACAAAGAGAAACACCAAGAAGCTCAAGAACACCAAGAGAAAGATTGGATCTTCAAAGACGAGATGAAGATGGATTTGCATGCGAATCTTGCCTGAGTTTTCTCTACTCTCTTTATTTTCCTTTCTCTTGTATTTTTTATAATAATTATGAATCCTTATTTATTTTATATAATTATTTGTTTGGTTTCAAGAGGCTAAATCTCTCTCTAGGAGAGATTGGCCCAACTCAATGTTGAATCTATTTTAGTTTTCATTAATAAATTGCTACAATTACTCAACTTTCATGTTTGTGCTCTTGTTGATTTATTTACTTCTATTTGCAATTGAGAGATTGGATAGAAACTCTAGGTTCAATTAGGTTAAACTTGAGAGAGGCAATTTAATTGAATTAGGAATAACAAGAATCACAACTTAGACGCCGTAAGTACCAAGAGGAGATTGGTAGTCTAGGTAGTCGAATTGTAAATAGTAAGAACCGGGAGGTGATCGATTTAGGATTCTAGGAATCGTGTGTTAATGTATTAAATCTCAATGAGCAGACACGTGAGTTAGAATTGAATACATAATTAGGTCAATAAGTAAGAGCTGCGACTTAGTTCTTAATTTCCTAGACTAGCATAGAATTGAGAATTGTGGTGAGACATTAAGGAGTAATTGAATAGAGGATACGTTGAGGGAAGCTAATTAATCCTAGGTTTTATTTATAGTATTTTTGTTTATATTTATTTTGTTTATTTATCAATCTTCATCTAAGTTGCTAGCCTAGATAAATTAGACATTTAGTGTTCATAGTGCTTAGTTAATTAGGTTAGTTAGTTCTCCATGGAAACGATATCCGGGCTCTTTTGTCCACTTTATTACTTGAACGATTCGGGCGCTTGTGGTTAAATTCGCGTGTGTTTTTGAGCAAACACCTTATAACTAGTTTTGTTGAAATCGAACCTTTAAAGGGCTTTATTGGCTCCAAAGTGACTCTAGCAAAGTTGTTTTGATCCCAAATGAGTATTTCAAAAAGTAATATATTATAATAAGTCAAAAGGACTCATTTGGAGGTCCAACAAGCCTTAAAAATTCACTATGCGAAAAAACAAAGTCCTTATAACTAGTTTTGCCGAAATATAGCCTCTAACGGGCTTTTTTGGCTCCGAAATGACTCTAGAAAAGTTGTTTTGATCCTAAATGAGTATTTGAACATATAATATATTATAATAAGTCTAAAAGACTCAGTTAGAATAACAACAAGCCTTAAAAAGTCACTTTGCGTAAAACTAAAGTCCTGATAACTAGTTTTGCCGAAATATAGCCTTTAAAGGGCTTTTTTATTGCTCCGAAGTGACTCTAGGAATTATTTTTTATCCTAAATACGTATTTGAACATATAATTTATTATATTAAGTCTTAGCGACTCATTTTGAGCACCAACATGACTTAAAAAGTCAGTTTGTGCAAAAATAATGTCCTTATAAAAGTGACTCTAACTAAGTTATTTTAATCCCAACCTAGTATTTAAATGTATAATATATTGTAATACGTCTAAGGGACTAATTTGGAGCTCCAACAAGCATTAAAAATTCGCTTCGCGCTAAGACAAAGCCCTTATAACTTGTTTTACCGAAATATAGCATTTAAAGTGCTTTTTTGGGTCCGAAGTGACTCTAGCAAAGTTATTTTGACTGCAAAGTAGTATTTGAACATATAATATAATATTATGAGTACAAAGGACTCATTTGGAGATCCAAATAGCCCCTAAAAAGTCACTTGGTGCAAAAACAAAGTCCTTTATAGCCTTTAACGGGCTATTTATTGTCCAAAGTGACTCTAACAAAGTTATTTTGATCCCAACTGAGTATTTGAACGTATAATATATTATAATGCGTCTACGAGTCTATTTTGGAGCTCCAACAAGCCTTAAAAATTCACTTCACGAGAAAACAAATTCCTTATAACTAGTTTTCCCGAAATATAACCTTCAACGGGCTTTTTTTGCTCCAAAGTGACTCTAAGTAAGTTATTTTTATCCCAACCTAGTATTTGAAAGTTTAATATATTATAATATGTCTAAGGGACTAATTTGGAGCTCCAACAAGCCTTAAAAATTTGCTTCGCGCTAAAACAAAGTCCTTATAACTGGTTTTGCTGAAATATAGCATTTAAAGTGCTTTTTTGGGTCCGAAGTGACTCTAGCAAAGTTATTTTGACTGCAAAGTAGTATTTGAACATATAATATAATATTATGAGTACAAAAGACTCATTTGGAGATCCAAATAGCCCCTAAAAAGTCACTTGGTGCAAAAACAAAGTCCTTTATAGCCTTTAACGGGCTATTTATTGTCCAAAGTGACTCTAAGAAAGTTATTTTGATCCCAACTGAGTATTTGAACGTATAATATATTATAATACGTCTACGAGTCTATTTTGGAGCTCCAACAAGCCTTAAAAATTCACTTCACGAGAAAACAAATTCCTTATAACTAATTTTCCCGAAATATTGCCTTTAAAGTACTTTTTTGGCTCCGAAGTGACTCTAGCAAAGTTGTTTTGATCCCAAAGGAGTATTTAAACATTAATATATTATAATGAGTATAAAGGACTCATTTGGAGATTCAAATAGCATTTAAAAAGTCACTTTGCGCAAAAACAAAGTCCTTATAACTAGTTTTACCGAAATATAGCCTTTAAAGGGCTTTTTTAGCTCCGAAGCGGCTCTAGCAAAGTTGTTTTGATCCTATCTGAGTATTTGAATGTCTAATATATTTTAAAAAGTCTAAGGAACTCAATTGGGGCTCCAACAAGCCTTAAAAAGTCAACAAAGACCTTTAAACTAGTTTTGTCGAAATCAAGCCTTTAAGGGGCTTTTTTGGCTCCGAAATGACTCAAGCAAAGTTGTTTTGATCCCAAATAAGTATTTCAACAGATAATATATTATAATAAGTCTAAAGGACTCATTTGGAGCTCCAAAAAGCCTAAAAAATTCACTTTCGGAAGAAACAAAGTCCTTATAATTAGTTTTGTCGAAACATAGCCTTTAACGGGCTTTTTTTGCGCTCGGAAGTGACTATAGAAAAGTTGTTTTGACCCCCAACGAGTATTTGAATATAAAATTTATTATAATAAGTTGAAAAGACTCCGTTTAAACAATAACAAGCCTTAAAGAGTCACTTTGCGCAAAAACAAAGTCCTGATAGCTAGTGTTGCCGAAATATTTCTTTTTCTCTTTTGGGTGTTGAATTTAGTTTATAGGTTTTGGATGGTGGAGTTTCGTTTTAGTCATTGAAATTAATTTGACTGTGGTTGATAGTTAGATTGGTGTTTAGAAGCTCAAAGCTTTTTGCTGAAGAATGTGGCTTTGTTTGGGTTGAGATTTTGGGAGTCGGTGATTTTGGGAGTCGGTGATTTGTTTGTGTTACTGATCGATTTTTCGTCGGGAGCAAAGATCAATGTCTCAACCGTCGCGGAGAAGGGCATTTTGTCCATGAGGCTGGGGAAGTTCAGGAGGCTGAGCGTTTTTGCCCCTCCAGTTACCTCCACCGCTAGGGGCGTTTTTTTTTTTTTTTTTAATTCTAAGGGCAGTTCGGCCATTTTTATAAAATGTATGTAGTGAAGTCAACTCAAATATGTCAGAAGGTATGTTTTTGAATCAAATTTAATAAGTGAAGGATTATTTAGGAATTTTAAAAAACATAAGGATGAAACTAGGATTTCGGTAAAACTCGGGGATTTTTTAGGGATTTTCCCTATATTATAATACGTCTAAGGGACTAATTTGGAGCTCCAACAAGCCTTAAAAATTTGCTTCGCGCTAAAACGAAGTCCTTATAACTAGTTGTGCTGAAATATAACATTTAAAGTGCATTTTTGGCTCCGAAGTGACTCTAGCAAAGTTGTTTTGATTCCAAAGTAGTATTTGAACATATAATTTAATATTATGAGTATAAGTACTCATTTAGAGATCCAAATAGCCTTTAAAAAGTCAGTTTGAGCAAAAAAAAAAAGTCCTTATAACTAGTTTTGCCGAAATATAGCCTTTAACGGGCTATTTCTGCTCCAAAGTGACTCTAGCAAAGTTATTTCGATCCCAACTGAGTATTTGAACATATAATATATTATAATACGTCTAAGGGACAAATTTGGAGCTCTAACAAGCCTTAAAAAGTCACTTCGCGCTAAAACAAATTCCTTATAACTAATAAGTTTAAAGGACTCATTTGGAGATCCAAATAGCCTTTAAAATGTCACTTTGCGCAAAAAGAAAGTTCTTATAACTAGTTTTCTCGAAATATAATCTTTGACGGGCTTTTTTTGGCTCCGAAGTGACTCTAGCAAAGTTGTTTTGATCCCATTTGAGTATTTGAGTGTATAATATCTTTTAAAAAGTGTAAGGGACACATTTGGAACTCCAACAAGCCTTAAAAAGTCAACAAAGACCTTATAACTAGTTTTGCCGAAATCAAGCCTTTAAAGGGCTTTTTTGGCTCCGAATTGACTTAAATAGCAAAGTTGTTTTGATCCCAAATGAGTATTGTTGGTGTGGAATTTTAACCAAAGCCGTGATCCGTACCTCTAGGTTGTGGTGCGGAAACGAAACAGGAAGAATTAGCCGGAGAAGTTAATAACACAGTGAATTTAGAGTGGTTCGGCCCTCCACCGGAGTAATAGCCTACGTCCACTTTTTCTGTTATTTCAAGTGCGCTTTTTACAGGGAATTCCGACCTAAAATTCCTCCAACCCCTTCTCCCTTCTCTTCCTCTTCCTTTTATAAGCTAGCAGGAGGAGAGAGGGGAAGGTCACATTAATGTGGCCTTACAAAACCTTTCTTTAATTTCCGGGATTATGTGACCTAAAGACTCAGTCGACCATACTCTCCCTGAATTACGGGAGTAGGTTACCAACTAATTACTGATGTACATTAGAAACGAGATGTCGACAGTACTTGTCTGACAACCCTACAAGCGGGGGTAATCAATCACTACAAGGAAAAACCCGGACTAATGATCATGCGGACTTCATCTTTGCTCGGGGATCTCTAGCTTCGCGGGTCGAGCCCTCAGTTTTGACTGGTCCTTTCCTCCTCTTCTCATACCTTGTTATAAGACGGGCCCCACCGACTATCCTCGCGGGTGCTAGCGCGAAGACGATCTTCGACAACTCCAGTTCCCGTCTCCCCCGATGATTGAGTCTTTGATGACGTGGCGACACTGCGCTGACATCGGGCGCTCTTCCTCGCAGCTTCTGCTTTCCGAGGGTTTCGCCCCCGAAATTACAACCTCGGACGAAAATCCGCCTACAATATCTGCTCCCCAATCCCGAGGGTACGTGCCGCACCCTTTGGGATTCCTTCTTTGGGACGCTTCCTTCCTGAAAAGTCGCGCCTTTTGAGTGACGGGCAGTTAATACCCTGATACCTTTTGGGATTCTGCCGCTTCGATGGGATTTGCTGACGTCACAAATAATGGGATTCTCTTTGAAAATCCCTGTCCGTTAGATGATGAGGGGAAGATTCCAATCCAACGCCCCAGAATCACGCTCGGGGTTTGGGGCTAAAAGGCGCGAAGAGACCTCGCCTCTTCGCTTCCTCATTTCGCCTATAAATCCCCTCCTCTCTCATACTTCACGAACTTTTGCATCCATCACCATTCCTTCAAAAAATCTCGAGCTCTCCGACTTCTCGAAACTCCGACGAATTTACCCTTAGTTCTCCAACGTTCGAAGCTTTCACCGGCGTTCTCCCCCCATCACCGCTCACTGAATATTGGTAAGTTCTTCGAACTCGCCTTAGGCTTTCATTTTTCGGGAAGTGTAGGGTTTAACCGTTTTGAGTGTTTTTGGGGTTTTGAGGGGTCTGAACTGGATTTCCTTTTACAGAAAAATGTCCGGTGATTCTACATCGTCCTCGTCCGGCGCTCGGTTTGGGTCTAAGCCCTCTTCCGAGCGCTTCGAACCCTCGTCATCGGATTCGCCTGTGGCGCCCTCGCCGCCACCGCCTCCGACGGTGGTAGCAGGGAAGAAGAAGAAGAAGGGAACGGTAAAGAAGACTTCGGCTGCTCCACTTCCTCCTCCGGCGTCCGCGGTGGGCGGATCGGCCTCGAGGTCCTAGGCGCGGCAACCCGGCCCGAGCCCCCTGATGGGATCCTCGTTGCGCGAAGCAAGGAGAACCGTGGACGCGGAACGGATCGTTTCTCGACTAAGGATTTTTGACTCAATTTGGCGTTGCGCGAAGCAAGGCCGACACGATAGGAACCCCGGAATTAAATCCCTCGGTTAGGATGAATTGAATGACGCCACGAATGATTGCGAAGATTCACTCGATAAGTCACAATTGAACGCCACAAGAATGGTGAATTCTCGATGAGTTCGAAGTTCACAAGGAACAAAGAAGAGAAAATACTCTCACAATTTTTTTGAATAAAACTTCTGAATGAGTTACATTAAGCAATGAGGCTATAAATAGCCAAGGTTCACAAAATAAAATAAATTACAATAATTAATTAAAATACTAAAAATAGAAAATAGTCAAAATAATAATTATAATAATCCCAAAATATAAAATAATCTCAAACTAAATAATCTCAGTCTTCCACTTGAATCACGTTGGGACATCCAAGATTGAAATCGTGCACAATCTCTTGGTCTTCAAAATATTTTTGAATGAATGTGTTCAAGCTTTCCTTGAAGCGCTTCGCTCGAGCACGAGTCATGGGTCCATCAAATGAAATTTGAGCTTTAGTCACTGTATCCTCCGAGTGGACACTCGATTCGATGTCCTCATTATTCCTTCCCTCTTCAAAAGGATTTGTCCTCAAATCCGAATCTGCAAAATAAGGAGAAAGATCAGAAACATTAAAAGTAGCACTTATGGTATACTCACCTGGCAGATCAAGTTGGTAGGCATTGTTGTTGATCCGCTTCACCACTTGGAAAGGCCCGTCACTCCGAAGTGCCAACTTAGACTTCCTTTGAGTTGGAAAGCGTTCTTTTCGCATGTGCACCCAAACCCAGTCTCCTGGTTCGAATACAACTTCACGCCGATGCATGTTGGCATTCTTGACATATTGCTCGGTTCTTCTCTCAATGTTGATTCACGCTTTCTCATGCAACTGCTTGACAAATTCAGCTTTCTTTTGGCCATCTAAATTCAGACGCTGTGACTCAGGCAATGGTGATAAATCCAAAGGAGTTAATGGATTAAAACCATAAACAATTTCAAATGGTGAAAATTGTGTAGTAGAATGTACAGCACGATTGTAGGCAAACTCAATATGCGGTAAACACTCTTCCCATGACTTCAAATTTTTTTTTTATTATAGCCCTAAGCATGGTTGACAAAGTCCTATTCACTACTTCAGTTTGACCATCAGTTTGTGGATGACAGGTAGTAGAAAACATTAGTTTGGTTCCTAACTTACTCCACAAAGTTTTCCAAAAGTAGCTAAGAAACTTCGCATCACGATCAGACACTATTGTCCTAGGCATACCATGTAGTCGAACTATCTCTCTGAAAAACAAATCAGCTACTCTAGATGCATCATCAGTCTTAACACAAGCTATGAAGTGTACCATCTTAGAGAACTGATCTACAACCACAAACACAGAATCTCTACCAGTCTTTGACCTAGGTAAACCTAAAACAAAGTCCATAGAGACATCTACCCAAGGTGAGCTAGGTATAGGAATTGGAGTGTACAAACCATGTGGATTAACTCTAGACTTAGCATGCCTACACTTGACACAACGCTCACATATTCTCTCAACATCTCTTTTCATGTGTGGCCAGTAGAAATGTGAATGCAAGAACTCTAGAGTTTTTGTTATGCCAAAATGCCCCATCAAACCTCCACCATGTGCCTCTCTAACTAACAACTCTCTTACTGAACTCTGTGGAACACATAACCCAGAGCCCTTAAAAAGAAATCCTTCATGCCGATAGTAGTCACACTTACCCATCTTTTCACAAGCACAAAAAATATCACAAAAATCAGGGTCACTATCATACAGTTCTTTCAAATGCTCAAATCCTAATAATTTTGCATTGAGAGTAGAGATAAGAGCATACCTGCGAGAAAGGGCATCGGCTACCACATTCTCCTTACCTTGTTTATATTTGATGAGATACGGAAATGGCTCCAAAAACTCCATCCATTGTGCATGTCTCTTGTTCAACTTAGTTGTCCCTTGAGATATTTGAGGGACTCATGATCGGTATGGATGATGAACTCACGTGCCAACAAGTAATATTGCCACGTCTCTAAGGCTCGGACCAATGCACAGAGTTCCTTGTCATAGGTGGGATAGTTAAGAACGGATCCACTCAATTTCTCACTAAAGTAAGCAATTGGTCTTCCATTTTGCATCAACACAGCTCCAATCCCAACGCCGGATGAATCACACTCAACCTCAAACGGCTTGTCAAAATTGGGTAATGCCAAAATAGGAGGATTGGTCAAATTTTCTTTTATAGCTTGAAATGCCTTCTCTTGCGCCTTCTCCCACTTGAAGCCAACATTCTTCTTCATCACCTCTGTGAGTGGTGCAGCTATAGTGCAGAAATCTGTGACGAAGCGACGGTAGAACCCGGCAAGTCTATGAAAGCTTCGGACTTGACTGGCATTAGTCGGTGTAGGCCACTCATGAATCGCTTTTATCTTCTCTTCGTCAGCCTGCACTCTATCTTTACTCACAACAAAACCAAGAAACACTATGTGATCCGTGCAAAAAGTGCACTTCTTGAGGTTAGCAAATAATTTTTCTGTTCTAAGAACAAACAAAACCTCTCGTAAATGCAACACATGATCATTAATGTTCTTGCTATAAATGAGAATATCATCAAAATAAACAACTACAAATTTTCCTATGAATGAACGAAGAACATGATTCATTAACCTCATGAAAGTACTAGGCGCGTTAATCAATCCAAAAGGCATAACTAACCATTCATACAATCCATGTTTAGTTTTAAATGCAGTTTTCCATTCATCACCATCTTTCATCCTAATTGGATGATATCCACTTTTGAGATCAATTTTAGAAAAAACACTAGCCCCATGCAATTCATCAAGCATATCATCTAACCTAGGGATAGGGAAGCGATACTTTACAGTGATGTTGTTGATTGCTCAAAAATCAACACACATGCGAGATGTTTCATCCTTCTTTGGTACAAGAAGAACGGGAACAGCACATGGGCTCATGCTCTCCCGAATGTACCCCTTCGCTAAAAGCTCCTCAACTTGTCGTTGTAGCTCCTTTATCTCCTCGGGACTACATCGATAAGCCAGCCGGTTAGGCAAAGATGCACCGGGTACAAAATCGATCTGATGCTCGATACCTCGGATAGGTGGCAGCTCTGCAGGCATCTCCTCAATCACAACATCTTCAAACTCCTGCAAAATAGACAAAACAGGGCCAGGCAGTTCGTTTGATGTGTTAGTTAATAATGCAGCCTCTTTATACACAAGTAAAATCATCGGCTGTCCTGCATTGAAAGCTTTCTTGACTTCACTAGACCTCATAAAGAAATTTTTATTTTTGTTTTCTTTTTTTTCTACACTCTCTTTTTCAGTTTGCACACTCACAATTGTTTTTCCTTTTTCCTCATTTTCTTTTCTCTCAGACTCTTTTCTCTCATTCGTTTTTTGTTCATATTCTTTTTGTAACACTCTTTGGTCCTCACAAACTTGGCTTGGAGTTAAGGGAACAAGGATAAATTTCTTCTTGTTGTGAACCAGTGAGTATTTATTTATGTAGCCATCGTGGATGACGCGCTGGTCATATTTCCGAGGCCGCCCTAACAACAGGTGACCCGCCTCCATGGGTACAATGTCACATCGCACCTCATCCTCGTAGCCTCCTATCTTGAATGGTACCATCACCTGATGATCAACTCGGACGTCCCCTATGTCATTGAGCCATTGCAGCTTATAAGGTCGGGGATGCTTGATCAGCGGAGGCCCCAACTTCTAAACCAAGGTTGTGCTTGCCACATTTGTGCAACTCCCTCCATCGATAATCAAACTGCAAACCTTGTCTTTGATTTGGCAACGTGCATAGAACAAGTTCTCCCTTTGAGCGCTTCCATCTTCTTTAATTTGCATGCTCAAAGCTCGCCTCGTCACCAAGACCAACTGATTTCCGCTGACGTATTCTTCCCCTTCGGCTATAAACGTCGCCTCTTCTTCCTCTTCATCATCGGTCTCATATTCACCATTATCCCTCAAAATCATGGCACGCTTATTCGGACATTGGTTCGCCATGTAACATCTTCCCTGACGCTTGAAACATTTAATGTCACGGTTGCGAATAGGGGTAGCATCAGTTTTACCTTGGGAGGTAGCTGTGGTGGAAGTGGTTGGCTTGTCTACTGCCTTTGAACTAGCTGCTACTTTGTCATCCTTCTTAGGTCCGAATGGTTTCCAAGTCGAACTTCCAACAAACTTGTTTGTTCTTCCTCCCCTCTTCTGTTGCCTCTCCACTTGAATGGCTTTGTGGACTACATCTTCCAACTCCACGTAATGGTGCAACTCAACTTCGTTGGCGATCTCCGTGTTAAGTCTGGCTATAAATTGTGCCATGGTCGCCTCGCGGTCTTCCTCAACTCCCGCTCGGATCATCGTCACTTCTATCTCTTTAAAATAATCCTCCACACTTCGACTCCCCTGTGACATCCGATGCAGTTTCTTATGGAGGTCGCGATAAAAATGTGTAGGAATGAATCGCTTCCTCATAACTGCCTTCATATCGTCCCACGTCTCAATGGGGCGCTCTCCATTCCGTCGTCGATTGGTCACTAGCTGGTCCCACCAAACAACAGCATAATCAGTAAACTCAATAACAGCTAGTTTTACCTTTTTGCGCTCCGAGTAGTTCTGACAGTCGAATATGAACTCGACTTTCTTCTCCCACTCAATGTAAGCCTCTGGGTCACTTCTACCGCTAAACGACTGTATCTTCATTTTCAGTCCACCGAGATTGTCATCGACTCGGTCTCTACCTCCTTTCCTAGTATTCCGACGGTTGTTATGCACCTCCTCGGGGTCAAAGTCACCCTCAAACTCCTCCGCGATCTCCCCTTGTCGTATTGGAGCTCGCCTCCGCTGTGGCGATGTGGCCACACGATGACCCCTTGCAACTTCATCTTCATTCCTGTCTAATCGGTCATATATTGGTCCTAATCGTTATTGGAACTTTCTTCGTTTGACATTTTTTTTTCTGCAAAAGATTGGTTAGATAAAAGGACCTCACAACACTCCCTCACGTGTTTCTCTCAATCAATGTTCGCACAAAAAGAATGTCGCTCGTGTTTACACTCAAGTATTAGGCTTTTGTACTTTATTGCCCTCACACTCGTGCCTTTTACCACTCAATTTTCTCTCCTAAATTCTTGACAAACCCGAACCACCTCAAGAGATAATTTGTGACGACAATGTGATTTTCTTGTGAACACTCACTACGTGAAGTAGCAACACCCAACAAATCCACACTAACAAAGAATCAAATTCTAAGCAAGAGATGACAACAAAAATAAGTTCCCAAATAACAATCAATTTCTGAGCAAAGATGATCTAGAATGAAACAACTGAAACTCAAGGTGACAATGAACTGAATTTCTAGACTTTGAATCTCTTTTTTTCTTTTTTTTTTTTTTTTGGTATTGGCCGATTGTTTTTTTTTTTTTTTGGCTGATTGTTTTTTTTTTTTTTTTGCTTTTTTTTTGTGTTGCTATAATTAACGTGGATAACAGTCCAAGAAAAGAGGTGACACAAATCAATGACTTAAATGTGTACAACCCAAGACGGAAAGAATGGAATACTAAATCAAGGAAGAAATCGCACTATGAAAGACCCACGTATTAGAACTTGCGATTTTTTTTTTTTTTTTATAAATGATCTCAATCACGTTGAAGAATTACAGAGATTGAGAATACCTATTAACAAGGAAACAAGATCAACAATGGGTTAAGACCTCAGAAAATTACAAGGAAACAATAGCCCCCATAAGGAAATAAACAACTCTGACTCAAAGATTCACAAACATGGACTCAGACCCAAGACAATGTTTTATGACAAACAAATTCCTATGAGATATTGGTAGCAATGACGAGAACTAATTTAAAAAAGAAATACAAACAAACCCAAACAAAATAGTCAAACAGAACACAAAGAAATTGAACAGACCCAAAATCGAACAAACAGTTTTTTTTTATTTGAAAACTGAAAAGAAAGAAAATCCTTACGAGAACGTGGCTCTGATTCCACTTGATGTGATCCTCGTTGCGCAAAGCAAGGAGAACCATGGATGCGGAACGGATCGTTTCTCGGCTAAGGATTTTTTACTCGATTTGGCATTGCGCGAAGCAAGGCCGACACGATAGGAACCCCGGAATTAAATTCCTCGGTTAGGATGAATCGAATGACGCCACGAATGATTGCAAAGATTCACTCGATAAGTAACAATTGAACGCCACAAGAATGGTGAATTCTCGATGAGTTCGAAGTTCACAAGGAACAAAGAAGAGAAAATACTCTCACAATTTTTTTGAATAAAACTTCTGAATGAATTACATTAAGCAATGAGGCTATAAATAGCCAAGGTTCACAAAATAAAATAAATTACAATAATTAATTAAAATACTAAAAAATAGAAAATAGTCAAAATAATAATTATAATAATCCCAAAATATAAAATAATCTCAAACTAAATAATCTCAGTCTTCCACTTGAATCACGTTGGCACAACCAAGATTGAAATCGTGCATAATCTCTTGGTCTTCAAAATATTTTTGAATGGACGTGTTCAAGCTTTCCTTGAAGCGCTTCGCTCGAGCACGAGTCATGGGTCCATCAAATGAAATTTGAGCTTTAGTCACTTTATCCTCCGAGGGGACACTCGATTCGATGTCCTCATCACCCCCAGCCTCGGGCGCACATGTGGTTGAGGCTACGCCCGTGGAACCACAGCAGACGACAACCACCCCGTAGGTGCCCCGCAGCTGCCACCGGGTGCACAAATGATCGCGGCTGACGACCCCGAAGTTGCGTCCCCCTCAGCCCCCTTGCTCCATGGGCGAGGGCGTTTTACCTTCCCAGACCGGGGCGGTTCCAGGCGTTAAGGACTCTGAGGCGCTTCTAACAAAGTCCGTCCCAAAGTCTGAGAACTCGCAGGCGCTCCCGACTAAGTCCACGCCAGAGTCTGAGAACTCGCAGGCGCCCTGGGAGAATCCCCCGATAGCTACTCGCGAGGGAGTCTCCTTTGGTGAGGCTGCCCAGAAGGCGTTCGTCGCCACAGAGGAAATTTTCCGCGAACCTCCTCCGGTCGAACCAAGCCCTCCGACCGCTCTGGCGCAAGATCCCTTACTGAGCGTCGAGTACTTTACGGTGGAGCACGCAAGTCTGGCTCTTTCAGGACTAGATGTTCCACCGAGGCAGACGACGCCTGTTGGGTCTTCGACCCAAATTCCACCCGGGACGATGCGCTCTACCCCAATCGTCCTCAATGACGGTAAGCAGTCGTTTTTCTTGTAAAACTATAGTTGTATCCAACTCTAATATTAGCCGACACTAACTTGCTTCTCGCCTGCAGATGAACTTTTTGGCCTCTTGGGGTCCTCGCCTTCAGCAAGGGCCCCCGACCGTTCAGCCTCCGTCTTCGAATCTTTCGCAGGGGACAAGGCCAAGGGGAAGCAAGTGGCGAAAGACGCTCCTACTTCGAGAACCACGCCGCCGAATGAGAGCGATACTGCCCAAGCTGGCACGGCAGGCCTATCTTCTTCTAGAGCACCGGCCACAGAGGCCTCGAGGGCAGAATCCGCTAGGGCTCCTTAGGGTCCCCCCGAGGGTTCTGCCCGTGCCAGGGATCCGTTAGAGGATTTTGTAGTTCCTCCGGCGGGGACTCCCTTTGGCGAGGGGTCGTATATCCCCTCGGGTTCCTTCCCCTGGATGCCCGATCTCGGTCTTACGCTAGACGAGATCTGGTCCAAGGAGAGCTTCAGGCAGCTATCCGAGGAGCCGCTTCAAGCCGACAACAAGGATGGCATGCTGCTGCTCTCGATGGTAAGACTTGTCAAGACTTTTTCCTTTGAAGGACCAACGTGCTCGTTACTGACCGTTCTAGTTGTTGCAGGCATTCCTAGCCAACTTCGCCTACTCTCGGAGGTCTGAGGCCATCTTCGCTCAAGGCAGGGAAGCTCTGATTCGCCTCTATGAAGAGAAAGAGAAGCTCGCCGCCGAGCTCTGTGATGTTTCCTCCCGGGCGGACCTTTTAATGAGGATTATGGAGCTAGCCAACGACAGCCTCAAGAGCTCCAGAGACCGCAGGAGGGAACACGCGGAGGAGGTGGCCAAACTCCGGAAGGGGTTGGAAAAAGAGAGAGCAGCCCGTATGGAGGCAAAATCCGAGTTCGAGGTTAGGATGGCTCAGGCGAAGAGGCAGCGGGATGAGGCATGGAAGGCCCTGGAGGAAGAGCGTCGCCTTCGCGAAGAGAGCTCTCTCTCCGAGAAGGCAGCGTTCGAGGCAGCGCTGGAGGAGGAGAAGGGCTTAAGAGTAGCGGCTGAGTCGAGGATCCAGGCACTCGAGCGCGACCTCAAAACTGCCCGAGGCATACTCAGCAGGACCGAGACTAACCTCAACGGTGCCAGGGCTAGAATCTATTCCGCCATGGCTGACTATAAAAAGAGCCCCGCTTTCGACCACCATGTCGAGCTGAGGAGACAACAATGGATCTCCGATTTTCACCAGAGCCAGGGCTACCGAAATGAGATGAAGCTGGCCACCCTCGACGGAGCCAACCGCAAGTTGGACAAACTCAAGGCCCTCCACCCTAAGTGGAACTTCATCGAAGAAGTTAGGCGCGAGTTCCCGCATCCGCCTCAGCAGCCGCCTCCTTAGCTTTTGGTTTTTTGCTTTTTCTTTCGGGGTCTAATCTGACGCCCTCCCTTTGTACCTTTATGTTTATTTTTATTCAGGGTCCTCCGTTCGGGCGCCCGTTTCTTGTAATCCTCTAACGAATAAATAAAACTTGGAGTTTGCTTCCTCATAAGTGTCTATTTATCTCGTATGTAGCTCAAAACTCTTTTTTCTTGATTAATACGGTCAAATCCCTCCGGGGTCTGCCGTAAAAATTAACCGCGTCCTCTTCGAGGATCACAATCCATATTATGCCCTCTCCGAGGGTCGTATTTAAGATTAATTACGCGACTATTTATACCGTGACTCGAACCTAGCTTTCTTCTAAAGATGCTTTGAGTCACTACGGGTTCTTCCTTCTCTGAAAGATTATACCGAACCAAGCTCCTTCTCCGAAGGAATGACTTTGGGAAAATCAAATAACCAACGTAATTTGGAAGCACTCTATTACTCGCAACGGTATTCGATGCTTCTGAACTGGCGTCTTGACTTCTATACTTTAGTGATCAGACTTAGTCTAATTTCTGAAAAATTTTCCTAAGTCTTTCACGCCTCGGAGTTATTCCTTTAAGCGTACCTAGGTCTTCTATCTTCTTTGAAGAATAGAATGGTTCTAGGAGAAATTCAGCCAAACCTCCCAAGTTAATCCCCGAACAGGTTTCTTTCTTCGAAGAAATGGTCTAACAAGACTAACCTTTGTGTGGTCGGAAATGTCAACGATTAAAGCTTACGTAAGCCCTTCGGACCCACGCATTCTAGTTCGCACTCCTTCGAAGTACCTATAGGGCGCACCTATTTCCTTGTGGTACCCCGGGTGCCCCTCTGTCTTCTTGAGCACTTCGCGGTCAAGGAAACAGTCGAGGGTAGTGCTTCTAGGAATTTTTCGCTTCGCAATTCTTTTCTTTATACACCGAGTTTATAGTCTACTTCGCCGACTTTCTTCATTCACTTTTTTTTAAATAACACACTTGGTGCCAAGCTTGTTGAACTTTTATTCATTTATCGTTGAATTACGAAAGTGACAATACAAGGGAGAAAGTAAATTACAAGCGAGGGGAGCCTACTGGTAATACTTCTTGAGATGCTCCGTATTCCAAGGATGTCTGATCGGGACCTCCGCAAGGTTTGCGAGTCGGTAAGCCCCCGATCGTAGAACCTCGGTGACTTGGTAGGGTCCCTCCTATGAATATCCAAGTGCCCCAGCCCCTGGCTCCTTGGTGTTCTGAAATACTTGTCTGAGGACGGTGTCCCTGACCTTAAATTTTCTTTCTTTCAGCCTGCAGTCATAATACCTCGCCATCCGCTGCTTCTGGGCTTCCATTCGGACTCTCGCGACCTCCCTCCGCTCCTCGATCGTATATCTCTTCGCGGCCAAGAGGGAAGTGTTAGTTTCCTCGTCAAAATTTTCATATCGAAACGAGGGAACTCTTACTTCTACGGGGATCATCACTTCGGTACCGTAAGCCATAGAGAACAAAGTTTATCTAGTGGTCGTTCTGGCTATGGTGCGATAACTCCAAAGGACCAAAGGCAGCTCCGTGGCTCATCGTCCCTTGAGAGAGTCGAGGCATCTTTTCAAGGTAATTTTAATGATCTTGTTGACGGCCTCGACCTGCCCATTACTCTGCGGATGGTACGGTGCCGAGAAGTCCTCGTTGATGCTGAGCTGATCACAGAGGTCCCTGATCGCCTGATTATCGTACTGGAGAGCATTGTCCGAAACCAGGGATTGAGGTATTCTGAACCTGTAAATAATATGCTTATACTTGTGAATAAACTTCATCAGGTTCTTCTTGATGATGGTGGAAAAGGGAATTGCCTCTGCCCATGTGGTGAAGTAATCCACCGCTACGACGGCGAACTTGAGCCCTGCGGGCGCTATTGGCAGCGGACCGATGATGTCGATTCCCCACTTTGCGAAGGGCCATGGGCAAAAAATAGTCGTGAGACGCTCAGGATGAGCTCGAATAAGCGCAGAGTACCTCTGGCACTTTTCACATTTATTCGTGTAATCAGCGGCATCTTGCTTCATTGTGGGCCAATAGAATCCCTGTAACAATACCTTGTGTGCGAGGGATTGTCCCCCAGCGTGATTTCAACAAACTCCGTCGTGAATTTCACTGAGGACTTCCTTGGCCTCCTTGTTGTTGAGGCATCGAAGCAGCGGGGTCGAAACTCCTTTCTTGTACAACTTGTCGTTTAGCAGCAAGTAGTGCTCAGCATGGTACCTGATCCTCCGGGCCTGCACTCGGTCTTCTAGCAGTTTATCCTCCCTTAGATAGAAGACGATATCATCCATCCACGAAGGGTCAGAATCTATCGCCTATACCAAGTCTCGCTTCGCGATACTTGGCTCGGGGATGACTTCGATCGGGACTAGGCGAAGGAGCTCCGTGTCTCTGCTGGTGGCTAGCTTCGCCAAGGCTTCCGCGTTCGAGTTATACGCGAAGTGACTCGTACAAAGTTAGTTTGATCCCAGCTGTGTATTTGAATGTATAATATATTATAATACGTATATGGGACTAATTTGGTGCTCCAAGAAGTCTTAAAATGTCACTTCGCGCTAAAACAAAGTCCTTATAACTAGTTTTTCTAAAATATAGCCTTTAAAGTGATTTTTTAGCTCCGAAGTGACTCTAGCGAAGTTATTTTTATCCCAAAGGAGTATTTGAACATATAAAATATTATAATGAGTATAAATGACTCTTTTGGGGATCCAAATAGCCCCTAAAAAGTCACTTTGCACAAAAACAAAGTTCTTACAACTAGTTTTGCCGAAATATAGCATTTAACGGTCTATTTTGGCTCCGAAGTGACTCTAGCAATTTTTTTTATCCCAACTGAGTATTTGAATGTATAATATATAATATATTACTTGTTTTGCCGAAATATAGACTTTAACTGGCTTTTTTGGATCAGAAGTAACTCTAAAAAAGTTGTTATGATCCCAAATGAGTATTTCAGCATATAATATATTATAATAAGTCTAAAAGACTCAGTTAGAACAACAACAAGCCTTAAAAAGTCACTTTGCAAATCAAAGTCTTGATAACAAGTTCTGACGAAATATAGCTTTTAAAGGCTTTCGCTCTAAAGTGGATCTAGCAAAGTTCTTTTGATCCCAACTGAGTATTTGAATGTGTAATATATTATAATAATTTTGGGGACTCATTTGGAACTCCAACAAGCCTTAAAAAGTCACTTCGCACTAAAACAAAGTACTTATAACTAGTTTTGCAGAAATATAGCTTTTAGAGGGCTTTTTTGGCTCCGAAGTGACACTAGTAAATTTTTTTCTGAACCCCAATAAGTATTTGAACATATAAGATATTATAATATGTCTTAGGGACTCAATCGGAGCTTCAACATGCCTTAAATAGTCACTTCGTGCTAACTGAGTATTTACTAGTTTTACCGAAATCGAGCTTTTAATAGGATTTTTTGGCTCCAAAGTTACTCTAGCAAAGTTATTTTGATCCAAACTGAGTATTTGAATGTATAAAATACTATAATACATCAAAGGGACTCATTTGGAGCTCTAACAAGCCTTAAAAAGTCACTTTGCTAAAAAACAAAGTCCTTATAACTAGTTTTGCTGAAATCGAGCCTTTAACGGACTTTTTTGGCTCCAAAGTGACTCTAGCAAAGTTGTTTTGATCCCAACTGAGTATTTAAATTTATAATATATCATAAGTCTTAGGGACTCATTTGGAGCTCCAACAAGCCTTAAAAAGTCTCTTCGCACAAAAAAAAAAATCCTTATAACTAGATTTGCTGAAATATAGCCTTTAAAGGGCTTTTTTAGCTCTGAATTGACTTTAGCAAATTGTTTTTGATCCCGAATGTGTATTTGAATATATAATATATTATATAAAGTGTTAGGGACTCATTTGGAGCTCCAACAAGCCTTAAAAAGTCACTTTGTGCAAAAACAAAGTCCTTATATCTAGTTTTGTCGAAATATGGCCGTTAAAATCCTTTTTTTTACTGCGAAGTGGCTCTAGAATTTTTTTTTAATTCAAAATGAGTGCTTGAACATATAATATATTATATTAAGTTTTAGGGACTCATTTGGGACTTCAACAAGCCTTAAAAAGTCACTTCGCTCTAAAACATAGTCATTATAACTAGTTTTTTTCGACAACGGGCCTTTAAAGGGTATTTTTGGCTCTGAAGTGACTCTAGCAAAGTTGTTTTGATCCCAAATGAGTATTTGAACATATAATATAATATATTAAGTCTAAAATACCCTTTTGAAGCTCCAAAAAAACTTAAAAAGTCGCTTTGCGCTAAAATAAAGTCCTCATAACTAGTTTTACTGAAATATAGGCTTTAAAGGGCTTTTTTGGCTGCGAGTGACTCTAGCAAATTTCTTCTGATCCCAACTGAGCATTTGCCCGTATAATATATTATAATAACTGTTAGGGATTAATTTGGAGCTCCAACAAGCCTTAAAAAGTATCGTCATGCCAAAACAATGTCATTATAACTAGTTTTGCCCAAATCGAGTCTTTACAGGGGTTTTCGGATACGAAGTGACTCTAGCAAAGTTATTTTGATCCAAAATGAGTATTTTAACATATAATATAATATAATAAGTCTTAGGTACTCAATTGGACCTCCAACAAGCTTTAAAAAGTGACTTTGCGCTAAAACAAAGTCATTATAACTAGTTTTGCTGAAATCGAGCCTTTAAAGAATTTATTCGATCCGAAGTGACTCTAGCACAGCTGTTTTGATGCAGTATGAGTATTTGAACATATAATATATTATAATAAGTCTAACGGACTCATTTAGAGCTCTAACAAGGCTCAAAAAGTCACTTTGCACTAAAACAATGCCATTAGAACTAGTTTTGCCGAAATCGAGCCTTTAAATGGATTTTTTATCTCTGAAGTGACTCTAGCATTTTTTTTAATCGAAAATGAGTATTTTAAAATATAATATATTATACTAAGTCTTAGGGACTCATTTGGAACTGCAACAAGCCTTAAAAAGTCACTTCGCGCTAAAACAAAGTCATTATAAATAGTTTTGCCGAATTATAGCCTTGAAAGGGCTTTTTTTGGCTCCGAAGTGACTCTAGAAAAGTTGTTTTGATCCTAACTGAGTGTTCGAACAAATAATATATTATAATAAGTCTAAAGGACTCATTTGTAGCTCCAAAAAGTTTAAAAAGTCACCTCACTGAAAAACGAAGTCCTTATAACTAGTTTTGCCGAAATATAGGCTTTAAAGAGCTTTTCTGGCTCCGAAGTGACTCTAATAAAGTTCTTTTGATCCCAAATGAGTATCTGAACTCATTTGGATCTCCAAAAAACCTTAAATAGTCATTTCGTACTAAAATAAAGTCATTATAACTAGTTTTGTTTTAAAGTGCTTTTTCGGCTCTGAAGTGAGTCTAGAAAAGTTGTTTTAATCCAAAATGAGTATTTGAACATATAAGATATTATAATCAGTCTAGAAGACTTATTTGAACCTCCAAGAAGCCTTAAAAAGTGACTTTGCACAAAAACAAAGTGCTTGTAACTAGTTTTGTCGAAGTATAGCCTTTGAAGGGCTTTTTTGGCTCTGAAATGACTCTAGCAATTTTTTTTTATCCCAATGGAGTATTTGAAAATAGAATATATTATAATATGTCTAAAGGACTCATTTAGAGCTCGAACAAGTCTTAAAAAGTCACTTCCCACAAAAACAAAGTCCTTATAACTAATATTGCCGAAATATAGCCTTTACATGGCTTTTTTTTTTTGTTCTGAAGTGACTCTTGGAAAGTTCTTTTGCACAAAAACAAAGTCCTTATAACTAGTTTTGCCGAAATCGAGCCTGCAAAGGGCTTTTTTTTTGCTCCGAAGTGACTCTAGCAAAGTTATTTTGTTGCCAAATGAGTATTTGAACATATAACATATTATAATAAGTCTAAAGGACACATTTGGAGCTCCAACAAGCCTTAAAACTCCCTTTGCGCTAAAATAAAGTCCTTATAACTAGTTTTATCAAAATGGAGCCTTTACAAGTTTTTGTGGCTTCAAAGTGATTCTTGCAATGTTCTCTTCATTTCATCTTAGTATTTTAATGTAAAATATATTACAACAAGTATAAGGGACTCGTTTGTGGATCCAACAATCCTTGTATAGTCACTTCCTGCCAAAACAAAGTCCTCATAACTTGTTTTTGTCGAAATATTTGATGAAATATAGCTTTTAAAGTACTTTTTTGGCTCCGAAGTGACTCTACCAAAGTTCTTTTGATCCCAACTAAGTATTTGAATGTATAATAGATTAAAATAAGTCTAAGGGACTCATTTGGATCTCCAACAAGCCTTAAAAAGTCACTTCGCGCAAAAAACGAAGTCCGTATAAGTAGTTTTGCCTTGAAGGGCTTTTTTAGCTCCGAAGTGACTCTAGATATTTTTTCTGATTCCAAATAGTTATTTGAATGTATAACATATAATAATAAGTCATATAGACTCAATTCCAGCTCCAACAAGACTTAAAAAGTCAATTCGCGCTAAAACAATGTCATTATAACTAGTTTTGCCGAAATATAGCCTTTAAAGGCCTTTTTTTGCTCCGAACTGACTCTAGCAAAGTTGTTTTGATCCCAATTGAGTACTTGAACATATAATATATTATAACTCTTAGGAACTCATTTGAATCTCCAACAGGCCTTAAAAAGTCACTTCGCGCAAAAATGAAGTCAATATAACTGGTTTTGCCGAAATCGAACCTTTAAACGGCTTTTTGGCTCCGGAGTGACTCTAAGAAAGTTATTTTTATCCCAAATGAGTATTTGAACAGATAATATATTATAATAAGTCTAAAGGACTGATTTGGAGCTCCAAAAAGCCTTTAAAAGTCACTTTGAATTAAAACAAAGTCCTATTAACTAGTTTTTTTTTTAAATCGAGCCTTTAAAAGGGTTTTTTTGGCTCCGAAGTGACTCTTGCAAACTTCTCTTTATCTCATATGAGTATTTAAACGTATAGTGTATCACAATAAGTCTACAGGACTCATTTAGAGTTCCAACAACCCTTGTACAGCCACTTTGCCCTATACAAGCTAAGTATCTGAACATATAATATATTATATGTTATAATAAGTATCTGAATATATAATATATTATAATAAGTCTTAGGGACTCATTTAAAGGGATTTTTTTGGGTACGAAGTAACTCTTCAAATTTTTTTTTTATCCCAAGTGAGTATATGAACATATAATATTTTATAATAAGTTTTAGGTATTCATTTGGTGGTCCAACAAGCTTAAAAAACTCCCTTCGTACAAAAACAAAGTCATTATAACTTGTTTTTCTGAAATATAGCATTTAAAGGACTTTTTTGGCTCCGAACTGAATCTAGCAAAGTTATTTTGATTGCAAATTAGTATTTGAGAATATAATACATTATAATAAGTCTAAAGGACACATTTGGAGCTCCAACCAGCCCTTAAAAGTCACTTTGAACAAAGTCCTTATAACTAGATTTGCCGACATATAGCCTTTGAAGGCCTTTTTTTGCTCCGAAGTGACTCCAGCAAAATTTTTTTAAATCCAAATGAGCATTCCAACATATAATATATTAGATTAAGTCTTAGGTACTGATTTCGGACTCCAACAAGCCTTAAAAAGTCACTTCGCGCTAAAACAATGTCATTATAATTATTTTTTTTTCTGACATCTAGGCTTTAAAGAGAATTTTTTGGCTCCGAAGTTACTCCAGCAAAGTTGTTTTGATCCCAAAAGTGTATTTGAACATATAATATATTATAATAAGTCTAATGGACTCATTTGGAGCACCAACAAGCCGTAAAAATATACTTGGCGCAAAAACAAAGTCCTCGTAACTAGTTTTGTTGAAATATAGCCTTTAAAAGCCTTTTTTTTTAGCTCCAAAGTGACTCTAAAAAAGTTCTTTTGATTCCAAATGAGTATTTGAACGTATAATATCTTATAATAAGTCTTAGGGACTTATTTGGCGCTCCAAAAAGCCTTAAAAAGTCATTTCGCGCTAAAACAAAGTCATTAAAACTAGTTTTGCCGAAATCGAGCCTTCAAAGGAATTTTTTTGGCTCCGAACTGAATCTATCAAAGTTGTTTCGATCCCAAATAACTATTAGAACATATAATATATTATAATAAGTCTAAAGGACTCATTTAGAGCACCAACAGGACCGTAAAAGTCACTTTGCACAAAAACAAAGTCCTTTAAACTAGATTGGCCGAAATATAGCTCTTAAAGGGTTTTTTTGGCTCCGAAGTGACTCCAGCAAATTATTATTATTTTTATCTCAATTGAGTATTTTAACATATAATATATTTTAATAAGTCTTATGGACTCATTTGCAGCTCTAAAGAGCCTTAAAAAATCAGTTCGCGCTAAAACAAAGTCGTTATCACTAGTTTTGCCGAAATATAGCCTTGAAATAGATTTTTTTTGCTCCAAAGTGACTATAGCAAAGTTGTTTTAATCTCAACTCAATATTTGAACATATAATATACTATAATAAATTTAAAGGACTCAGTTGGAGCTCTAGCAAGCCTTAAAAAGTCACTTTGCTAAAAAACAAAGACCAGATAACTAGTTTTCCCGAAATATTGCCTTCAAGGGGCTTTTTTGGCTGCAAAGTGACTCTAGCAAAGTTCTTTTGATCCCAACTTAGTATTTGAACGTGTAATATGTTATAATAAGTCTTAGGGACTCATTTGGAACTCCAACAAGCCTTAAAAAGTCATTATGCATAAACAAACTCATTATAACTAATTTTGCCGATATCAAGCCTTTAAAGTGATTTTTTGGCTCCGAAGTAAGTCTAAAGGTCTTATTTTGAGCACCAACATGCCCTAAAAAGTCCCTTTGCACAAAACCAAAGTCTTTATAACTAGTTTTACCGAAATCGAGCCTGCAAAGGGCTTTTTTTTTGCTCCGAAGTGACTCTAGCAAAGTTATTTTGTTGCCAAATGAGTATTTGAACATATAACATATTATAATAAGTCTAAAGGACACATTTGGAGCTCCAACAACCTTAAAACTCCCTTTGCGCTAAAATAAAGTCCTTATAACTAGTTTTATCAAAATGGAGCCTTTACAAGTTTTTGTGGCTTCAAAGTGATTCTTGCAATGTTCTCTTCATTTCATCTTAGTATTTTAATGTAAAATATATTACAACAAGTATAAGGGACTCATTTGTGGATCCAACAATCCTTGTATAGTCACTTCCTGCCAAAACAAAGTCCTCATAACTTGTTTTTGTCGAAATATTTGATGAAATATAGCTTTTAAAGTACTTTTTTGGCTCCGAAGTGACTCTACCAAAGTTCTTTTGATCCCAACTAAGTATTTGAATGTATAATAGATTAAAATAAGTCTAAGGGACTCATTTGGATCTCCAACAAGCCTTAAAAAGTCACTTCGCGCAAAAAACGAAGTCCGTATAAGTAGTTTTGCCTTGAAGGGCTTTTTTAGCTCCGAAGTGACTCTAGATATTTTTTCTGATTCCAAATAGTTATTTGAATGTATAACATATAATAATAAGTCATAGAGACTCAATTCCAGCTCCAACAAGACTTAAAAAGTCAATTCGCGCTAAAACAATGTCATTATAACTAGTTTTGCCGAAATATAGCCTTTAAAGGCCTTTTTTTGCTCCGAACTGACTCTAGCAAAGTTGTTTTGATCCCAATTGAGTACTTGAACATATAATATATTATAACTCTTAGGAACTCATTTGAATCTCCAACAGGCCTTAAAAAGTCACTTCGCGCAAAAATGAAGTCAATATAACTGGTTTTGCCGAAATCGAACCTTTAAACGGCTTTTTGGCTCCGAAGTGACTCTAAGAAAGTTATTTTTATCCCAAATGAGTATTTGAACAGATAATATATTATAATAAGTCTAAAGGACTGATTTGGAGCTCCAAAAAGCCTTTAAAAGTCACTTTGAATTAAAACAAAGTCCTATTAACTAGTTTTTTTTTTGAAATCGAGCCTTTAAAAGGGTTTTTTTGGCTCCGAAGTGACTCTTGCAAACTTCTCTTTATCTCATATGAGTATTTAAACGTATAGTGTATCACAATAAGTCTACAGGACTCATTTAGAGTTCCAACAACCCTTGTACAGCCACTTTGCCCTATACAAGCTAAGTATCTGAACATATAATATATTATATGTTATAATAAGTATCTGAATATATAATATATTATAATAAGTCTTAGGGACTCATTTAAAGGGATTTTTTTGGGTACGAAGTAACTCTTCAAAATTTTTTTTTTATCCCAAGTGAGTATATGAACATATAATATTTTATAATAAGTTTTAGGTATTCATTTGGTGGTCCAACAAGCTTAAAAAACTCCCTTCGTACAAAAACAAAGTCATTATAACTTGTTTTTCTGAAATATAGCATTTAAAGGACTTTTTTGGCTCCGAACTGAATCTAGCAAAGTTATTTTGATTGCAAATTAGTATTTGAGAATATAATACATTATAATAAGTCTAAAGGACACATTTGGAGCTCCAACCAGCCCTTAAAAGTCACTTTGAACAAAGTCCTTATAACTAGATTTGCCGACATATAGCCTTTGAAGGCCTTTTTTTGCTCCGAAGTGACTCCAGCAAATTTTTTTTAAATCCAAATGAGCATTCCAACATATAATATATTAGATTAAGTCTTAGGTACTGATTTCGGACTCCAACAAGCCTTAAAAAGTCACTTCGCGCTAAAACAATGTCATTATAATTATTTTTTTTTTCTGACATCTAGGCTTTAAAGAGAATTTTTTGGCTCCGAAGTTACTCCAGCAAAGTTGTTTTGATCCCAAAAGCGTATTTGAACATATAATATATTATAATAAGTCTAATGGACTCATTTGGAGCACCAACAAGCCGTAAAAAGATACTTGGCGCAAAAACAAAGTCCTCGTAACTAGTTTTGTTGAAATATAGCCTTTAAAAGCCTTTTTTTTAGCTCCAAAGTGACTCTAAAAAAGTTCTTTTGATTCCAAATGAGTATTTGAACGTATAATATCTTATAATAAGTCTTAGGGACTTATTTGGCGCTCCAAAAAGCCTTAAAAAGTCATTTCGCGCTAAAACAAAGTCATTAAAACTAGTTTTGCCGAAATCGAGCCTTCAAAGGAATTTTTTTGGCTCCGAACTGAATCTATCAAAGTTGTTTCGATCCCAAATAACTATTAGAATATATAATATATTATAATAAGTCTAAAGGACTCATTTAGAGCACCAACAGGACCGTAAAAGTCACTTTGCACAAAAACAAAGTCCTTTAAACTAGATTGGCCGAAATATAGCTCTTAAAGGGTTTTTTTGGCTCCGAAGTGACTCCAGCAAATTATTATTATTTTTATCTCAATTGAGTATTTTAACATATAATATATTTTAATAAGTCTTATGGACTCATTTGGAGCTCTAAAGAGCCTTAAAAAGTCAGTTCGCGCTAAAACAAAGTCGTTATCACTAGTTTTGCCGAAATATAGCCTTGAAATAGATTTTTTTTGCTCCAAAGTGACTATAGCAAAGTTGTTTTAATCTCAACTCAATATTTGAACATATAATATACTATAATAAATTTAAAGGACTCAGTTGGAGCTCTAGCAAGCCTTAAAAAGTCACTTTGCTAAAAAACAAAGACCAGATAACTAGTTTTCCCGAAATATTGCCTTCAAGGGGCTTTTTTGGCTGCAAAGTGACTCTAGCAAAGTTCTTTTGATCCCAACTTAGTATTTGAACGTGTAATATGTTATAATAAGTCTTAGGGACTCATTTGGAACTCCAACAAGCCTTAAAAAGTCATTATGCATAAACAAACTCATTATAACTAATTTTGCCGATATCAAGCCTTTAAAGTGATTTTTTGGCTCCGAAGTAAGTCTAAAGGTCTCATTTTGAGCACCAACATGCCCTAAAAAGTCCCTTTGCACAAAACCAAAGTCTTTATAACTAGTTTTACCGAAATCGAGCCTGCAAAGGGCTTTTTTTTTGCTCCGAAGTGACTCTAGCAAAGTTATTTTGTTGCCAAATGAGTATTTGAACATATAACATATTATAATAAGTCTAAAGGACACATTTGGAGCTCCAACAAGCCTTAAAACTCCCTTTGCGCTAAAATAAAGTCCTTATAACTAGTTTTATCAAAATGGAGCCTTTACAAGTTTTTGTGGCTTCAAAGTGATTCTTGCAATGTTCTCTTCATTTCATCTTAGTATTTTAATGTAAAATATATTACAACAAGTATAAGGGACTCATTTGTGGATCCAACAATCCTTGTATAGTCACTTCCTGCCAAAACAAAGTCCTCATAACTTGTTTTTGTCGAAATATTTGATGAAATATAGCTTTTAAAGTACTTTTTTGGCTCCGAAGTGACTCTACCAAAGTTCTTTTGATCCCAACTAAGTATTTGAATGTATAATAGATTAAAATAAGTCTAAGGGACTCATTTGGATCTCCAACAAGCCTTAAAAAGTCACTTCGCGCAAAAAACGAAGTCCGTATAAGTAGTTTTGCCTTGAAGGGCTTTTTTAGCTCCGAAGTGACTCTAGATATTTTTTCTGATTCCAAATAGTTATTTGAATGTATAACATATAATAATAAGTCATAGAGACTCAATTCCAGCTCCAACAAGACTTAAAAAGTCAATTCGCGCTAAAACAATGTCATTATAACTAGTTTTGCCGAAATATAGCCTTTAAAGGCCTTTTTTTGCTCCGAACTGACTCTAGCAAAGTTGTTTTGATCCCAATTGAGTACTTGAACATATAATATATTATAACTCTTAGGAACTCATTTGAATCTCCAACAGGCCTTAAAAAGTCACTTCGCGCAAAAATGAAGTCAATATAACTGGTTTTGCCGAAATCGAACCTTTAAACGGCTTTTTGGCTCCGAAGTGACTCTAAGAAAGTTATTTTTATCCCAAATGAGTATTTGAACAGATAATATATTATAATAAGTCTAAAGGACTGATTTGGAGCTCCAAAAAGCCTTTAAAAGTCACTTTGAATTAAAACAAATCCTATTAACTAGTTTTTTTTTTTGAAATCGAGCCTTTAAAATGGTTTTTTTGGCTCCGAAGTGACTCTTCACTAGTACAAAAATGGGATTTAATGACGTATTTTGTGAGTCATAAAAAGTTTTTAAGACGGATAAATATGAGTCATGAAAAGTGGTGTCATTGTAACTGTTAAATTTTTAAAGACTCATAAAATGCGTCATAAAAAAGGGTGCATTTGAAGATGTACGTAAAAAAAGTGTCATAGTAGTGTAGGTTTTTATGACGCATTTCTTTGTCCCGTCATAAATTCAGCATTACTTTCTAAGACGCATTTCTGTGCCCCGTCATAAATTTATCAAAATTTTTTAAGACGGGCATTTTTAACCCACATTTATATGTGATATTTTTTTTTAATTTTCATTTTTTCTAATTTTCGTTTTTTTATATTTTCATTTTTTTAACCCACCTTTATATGTGATTTTTTTTTCGTTTTTTTTATAATTTTCTTCAGTTTACAATTTTCGTCAATTTAATTTTTGTCGGTTTACAATTCCATTCCAAAAGGTGCCGTACACAATCGAATCCAAGACCAAAAACCACAACAAAATAACAAAAAAATACCAATACAAACGTTACATAGCTAGAATCAAATTTAGCAATAAATACAAAACGAGCATCCACAACCAAATTTACCACACAATACCAAAACAAACATCATATAGCTAGAATAATCAAATTAACCAAAATAATTCTAGATTCACAATATAGTCAAATTAACTTGCTCAAACGACCTTGGTTCCAGACTTCTAGTCAAGTTATCTTATGACCTGCAAGATAAAAAATGCAAGCACACATATAATAAAACCAAAAGTTGTTTATGATTACGGTGAAATCACTTATGAAATGCTAAATACATTAAAATTAAAAAGTAACTTTGTTGGTTTCAAAGGTCCAAATTAAACTGCATCAACAACTGAACCTGAAATTATCCTCAATGATCACACTTTAGTGGGGAGAATCACCTTGATATTGTTTCCTTATCTTCTGAAAAAAAAAAAAGAAAAAAAAACACCAGAAACTACTGTATATTATAAAAAAAGAAAACCTTTGCTAAAAAAAAAAAAACACAAACCCCATTGGCAGTTGCTTCGTAACTTATGAATTGTACGAAACACACTGTAGCTCTCTTCATATTGCTGCATTCCCAACCAAGAAGCCCATAAGCTCTTTTTAGAATTAAAACTTAAATCACATCATGAAAAAAAAATTACAGAATTTTAATATAAAAAAAAAAAGGAAGGGCTACAAAATATTGGACTCTACTTGGAAGTTGAAAGAAATTCCAAGGTAAAATCATCAAAATCTATTTAAGCAAGCAATCAAACATCTAATATGCAATAATCAAACATATGGTACAAATATATATATATCTAGCACCTGTGGAAAACTTACCCGGTTCATACTGTAAAGGGCCTCCACCATTTCAGCACTTCTGTTCCGCACTGCAGCAGCAACCTAGAAAATCCGCAGAAATCAAGAATGTATAAACCAAGAGAGGGAAAAAAAAAAGAAACAATGAATACAATTAGAAAGTGGTTCATAACAACATACAGTAATGGAGAGCACCCTTTAATACGGGTGACCAGGGGAGAGGAGAGACAATGAAATTTCCAAATATTATTTTACAAGAGTTGTACTTACTTTCAACAACTCAAAAAAATCCAACTGAACATTCAAATTATGTGTTTATCAACCAAAATTGCAAAGATGGAAATGAATCAAAGACCAAAAAAGGCATACTTTCTTCCAGTCTTTCCCATACTTTCGGTACCCATCATAAAAACGCTCAAGCTCTTCCTTGCTGCACTGAGGTCCCAACTTATCTGAGAGTTTTTTCTTCTGCACAAAAGTACAACAAGCAACAAATCAAGATATTCTTACACTTCTACCATATCCACAGAAATCTAAGGCGACATTTTATAAAATGAAGAATTACCCGTTGGCTGCTCTTGTTGGAGTTCCCGACATCTTTATCAGGCGAAAATGAAACTAAACCTCGTTGCCTGCTTTTGCTAGAGTTACCAACATCTTTCCCAGGAGAATACGAACTTGCACCAGGATACCGCTTATTTACTCGAGACTTTCTTGTCGGAGCCATTGGAGCACTACACCGGTCCTGAAACGCACCATCATTGGTAACAAAATTAGCAAAATTCATACAGAATGCTAATTCTAAACTATCAATGATTACCCACTAATACCAATTACCACTATTCAATTCAACAGAGTAGGATAGGAAAACACTTCATATCATCGCCGGATTAAATACCTCTGTTTCTATACGGTACTCGATCTATCTCAAATTTCACTTCAACTTTGGAATCTAATCTATATCCCCAAAGCAGATGAGTGAGGCACAACACAGACATGTCGCACCAAATGCAATGGAATCTTGGTGCAAATATATTTCGTTTTAAATTATCCACTAATTTAACTTTCAAAATTCAAATGCAAACTCAAAATCAAGTCCAAACAGAAAATACAACAGGATTCAAATGCTTCAAAATGCATGAAAATCTATATCAAATAAAATTCCACCACAATCATCATCGCAATCTCAACGATCGAGACGAGTCAACATCCGAAAGACGAAAAAAAAAACGTAAATCCAAACAATTCTCGATTTCACTCCGAACAAAAGCCAGTGAATGATTTTCAAAAAAAAAAAAAACACGAAAATCAAAATTGTTCAAAATGAAAAAAGAAAAAAAAAGACAAAACCCAAAACCAAAAAAAAAGCAAAAACAGACCTCGAAATTCAAATGACCTCGGCCTTTCCGAACCCTAGCAAGAACCGCAGATCGGTCGCCGGAGTCAGAACTCGCCGGCGGTAGTGTTTATCGGAATCGAAATTGAACCATCGGAGAGAGACGCGACATGCTCTAGAGAGAAAGAGAGAGAAAGAGAGAGCTCTAGAGAGAGAAAGTAGAGAGGCGTTGCCGCGAAACTTGAACAAAAAGGAGGAGAGAGAGAGAGAGAGAGAGAGAGAGAATGTAGAGAGAGAGAGAGAGAGAGGTTTGTTTTGAGTTTCGTGGGTTTGTTTTTGTAAAAATTTGTATTTCTCATTTCAGAGCTCGTGTGGAAGGTGAGGTCAAGGAGGGAAGAAGAGTACGGGTTTTGTATTGTGGGCTGTTCATCGCCGTACACGTGGACATTGAGGATAATCTAGGCCGTTCGTTTGCGTGGCTGTTTCTCGGGCTCTATATGGGTGATTATACCGGATTAGATTTGAAATTTTTGGAAATGTGAAAACAAAATTAAATAAGGGCTTTGACGTATTTTAGTTTTAGCCCCTGGATTATATTGGTTTTACAAATTAGTCCCTTACATCTATTTTCTTGAACTTCTAAACTTCTTAATTGTTGCGAAACTGGCACCTTCCTTCTAATATTTGAAAAATAAACTAAAGAAATGTTAAACCCAACTTATAGAATTAGAGAGTTATTTGAATATTAAAGACCTTTTCTCCATCAAAGCTCATAAAATTAAAAAAAAAACTCATTGTATGAGATGAAGTGTCCTTCTCTACTAACTATAGGAATTAGTTGAATAATTTAAATATAATTATTCTTATAGTTTTTTTTTTTTTTTGGTAATAAACATGGAAGAAGGGTATTTTATATTCAAGTACTCACTTGTTACATTTTGACTTAACGCGTTTTTCTCTATCCATTTCTTGAAGAAATTACAATAATTGAGACTTCAGGGGCTTGAGAGGATGTAATTCCCAATTTCCCATAGTTAAGTGATGAAGTTTGTAATAAGTGATATAGTTCGGCGATAGAATTTTAAATTTGTCAATAGGACAAAAAAATTGGGGCCAACCACCTGTATTTTGTAGAAATTGCAGTTCGGTCCTAGTCAAAACCTGCATGACTTAATATTTTTTTTATTAATTTTTTTATAGTTATATTTAAATAATTATAAGCAGATACGAAGACGGGTAGAAATTATTATTATATACCACAAAATCACCAATAGAAATTATTATTATTTTTAATTTTTAATTATGGATTTAATTTGTTATGCTTTAATATATTCAAAAACGGATATACCACAAAATCACTAATAGAAATTATTATTATTTTTAATTTTTAATTATGCATTTAATTTGTTATGCTTTAATATATTCAAAAACGGTTCTAAAATATGTGTTAGTTTTAATGACGCATATATACTACCAGTCATTAAATTATAATGGCGCCAAACTTTCAATCACGGTTCTAAAATATGTATCTTTAAAACATTCGCGACACGTGGCAACTTGTGGTTCGTTAGTTTTAATGACGCATATATACTACCCGTCATTAAATTATAATGGCGCCAAACTAACTATCACGGTTCTAAAATATGTGTCATTAAAACTTTAGCGCCACGTGGCAACTTGTGGTTCGTTAGTTTTAATGACGCATATATTTTCTCCGTCATTATAATACAGTGGCGCCAATAGTTTTAAACACGGTTCTAAAATATGTGTCTTTAAAACTTTAACTCTCCTCTACACATGACAAGTGTCATTTATTTTAAGACATTGATAAAAAAGCCGTCATAATTTGTGTTTTTTGCCACATGGCAGAATTTTAGAGCATGAAAGAAATATTATGACGCATTTTTTGTGACCCGTCTTAAAAACTAGGTGTCTTATATTCATGATTTTCTACTAGTGCTTGCAAACTTCTCTTTATCTCATATGAGTATTTAAACGTATAGTGTATCACAATAAGTCTACAGGACTCATTTAGAGTTCCAACAACCCTTGTACAGCCACTTTGCCCTATACAAGCTAAGTATCTGAACATATAATATATTATATGTTATAATAAGTATCTGAATATATAATATATTATAATAAGTCTTAGGGACTCATTTAAAGGGATTTTTTTGGGTACGAAGTAACTCTTCAAAATTTTTTTTTATCCCAAATGAGTATATGAACATATAATATTTTATAATAAGTTTTAGGTATTCATTTGGTGGTCCAACAAGCTTAAAAAACTCCCTTCGTACAAAAACAAAGTCATTATAACTTGTTTTTCTGAAATATAGCATTTAAAGGACTTTTTTGGCTCCGAACTGAATCTAGCAAAGTTATTTTGATTGCAAATTAGTATTTGAGAATATAATACATTATAATAAGTCTAAAGGACACATTTGGAGCTCCAACCAGCCCTTAAAAGTCACTTTGAACAAAGTTCTTATAACTAGATTTGCCGACATATAGCCTTTGAAGGCCTTTTTTTGCTCCGAAGTGACTCCAGCAAAAATTTTTTAAATCCAAATGGGCATTCGAACATATAATATATTAGATTAAGTCTTAGGTACTGATTTCGGACTCCAACAAGCCTTAAAAAGTCACTTCGCGCTAAAACAATGTCATTATAATTATTTTTTTTTCTGACATCTAGGCTTTAAAGAGAATTTTTTGGCTCCGAAGTTACTCCAGCAAAGTTGTTTTGATCCCAAAAGCGTATTTGAACATATAATATATTATAATAAGTCTAATGGACTCATTTGGAGCACCAACAAGCCGTAAAAAGATACTTGGCGCAAAAACAAAGTCCTCGTAACTAGTTTTGTTGAAATATAGCCTTTAAAAGCCTTTTTTTTAGCTCCAAAGTGACTCTAAAAAAGTTCTATTGATTCCAAATGAGTATTTGAACGTATAATATCTTATAATAAGTCTTAGGGACTTATTTGGCGCTCCAAAAAGCCTTAAAAAGTCATTTCGCGCTAAAACAAAGTCATTAAAACTAGTTTTGCCGAAATCGAGCCTTCAAAGGAATTTTTTTGGCTCCGAACTGAATCTATCAAAGTTGTTTCGATCCCAAATAACTATTAGAACATATAATATATTATAATAAGTCTAAATGACTCATTTAGAGCACCAACAGGACCGTAAAAGTCACTTTGCACAAAAACAAAGTCCTTTAAACTAGTTTGGCCGAAATATAGCTCTTAAAGGGTTTTTTTGGCTCCGAAGTGACTCCAGCAAATTATTATTATTTTTATGTCAATTGAGTATTTTAACATATAATATATTTTAATAAGTCTTATGGACTCATTTGCAGCTCTAAAGAGCCTTAAAAAGTCAGTTCGCGCTAAAACAAAGTCGTTATCACTAGTTTTACCGAAATATAGCCTTGAAATAGATTTTTTTTGCTCCAAAGTGACTATAGCAAAGTTGTTTTAATCTCAACTCAATATTTGAACATATAATATACTATAATAAATTTAAAGGACTCAGTTGGAGCTCTAGCAAGCCTTAAAAAGTCACTTTGCTAAAAAACAAAGACCAGATAACTAGTTTTCCCGAAATATTGCCTTCAAGGGGCTTTTTTGGCTGCAAAGTGACTCTAGCAAAGTTCTTTTGATCCCAACTTAGTATTTGAACGTGTAATATGTTATAATAAGTCTTAGGGACTCATTTGGAACTCCAACAAGCCTTAAAAAGTCATTATGCATAAACAAACTCATTATAACTAATTTTGCCGATATCAAGCCTTTAAAGTGATTTTTTGGCTCCGAAGTAAGTCTAAAGGTCTCATTTTGAGCACCAACATGCCCTAAAAAGTCCCTTTGCACAAAACCAAAGTCTTTATAACTAGTTTTACCGAAATCGAGCCTGCAAAGGGCTTTTTTTTTGCTCCGAAGTGACTCTAGCAAAGTTATTTTGTTGCCAAATGAGTATTTGAACATATAAAATATTATAATAAGTCTAAAGGACACATTTGGAGCTCCAACAAGCCTTAAAACTCCCTTTGCGCTAAAATAAAGTCCTTATAACTAGTTTTATCAAAATGGAGCCTTTACAAGTTTTTGTGGCTTCAAAGTGATTCTTGCAATGTTCTCTTCATTTCATCTTAGTATTTTAATGTAAAATATATTACAACAAGTATAAGGGACTCATTTGTGGATCCAACAATCCTTGTATAGTCACTTCCTGCCAAAACAAAGTCCTCATAACTTGTTTTTGTCGAAATATTTGATGAAATATAGCTTTTAAAGTACTTTTTTGGCTCCGAAGTGACTCTGCCAAAGTTCTTTTGATCCCAACTAAGTATTTGAATGTATAATAGATTAAAATAAGTCTAAGGGACTCATTTGGAACTCCAACAAGCCTTAAAATGTCACTTCGCGCAAAAAACGAAGTCCGTATAAGTAGTTTTGCCTTGAAGGGCTTTTTTAGCTCCGAAGTGACTCTAGATATTTTTTCTGATTCCAAATAGTTATTTGAATGTATAACATATAATAATAAGTCATAGAGACTCATTTCCAGCTCCAACAAGACTTAAAAAGTCAATTCGCGCTAAAACAAAGTCATTATAACTAGTTTTGCCGAAATATAGCCTTTAAAGGCCTTTTTTTGCTCCGAACTGACTCTAGCAAAGTTGTTTTGATCCCAATTGAGTACTTGAACATATAATATATTATAACTCTTAGGAACTCATTTGAATCTCCAACAAGCCTTAAAAAGTCACTTCGCGCAAAAATGAAGTCAATATAACTGGTTTTGCCGAAATCGAACCTTTAAACGGCTTTTTGGCTCCGAAGTGACTCTAAGAAAGTTATTTTTATCCTAAATGAGTATTTGAACAGATAATATATTATAATAAGTCTAAAGGACTGATTTGGAGCTCCAAAAAGCCTTTAAAAGTCACTTTGAATTAAAACAAAGTCCTATTAACTAGTTTTTTTTTTTGAAATCGAGCCTGTAAAAGGGTTTTTTTGGCTCCGAAGTGACTCTTGCAAACTTCTCTTTATCTCATATGATTATTTAAACGTATAGTGTATCACAATAAGTCTACAGGACTCATTTGGAGTTCCAACAACCCTTGTACAGCCACTTTGCCCTATACAAGCTAAGTATCTGAACATATAATATATTATATGTTATAATAAGTATCTGAATATATAATATATTATAATAAGTCTTAGGGACTCATTTAAAGGGATTTTTTTGGGTACGAAGTAGCTCTTCAAATTTCTTTTTTATCCCAAGTGAGTATATGAACATATAATATTTTATAATAAGTTTTAGGTATTCATTTGGTGGTCCAACAAGCTTAAAAAACTCCCTTCGTACAAAAACAAAGTCATTATAACTTGTTTTTCTGAAATATAGCATTTAAAGGACTTTTTTGGCTCCGAACTGAATCTAGCAAAGTTATTTTGATTGCAAATTAGTATTTGAGAATATAATACATTATAATAAGTCTAAAGGACACATTTGGAGCTCCAACCAGCCCTTAAAAGTTACTTTGAACAAAGTCCTTATAACTAGATTTGCCGACATATAGCCTTTGAAGGCCTTTTTTTGCTCCGAAGTGACTCCAGCAAAAATTTTTTAAATCCAAATGAGCATTCGAACATATAATATATTAGATTAAGTCTTAGGTACTGATTTCGGACTCCAACAAGCCTTAAAAAGTCACTTCGCGCTAAAACAATGTCATTATAATTATTTTTTTTTTCTGACATCTAGGCTTTAAAGAGAATTTTTTGGCTCCGAAGTTACTCCAGCAAAGTTGTTTTGATCCCAAAAGGGTATTTGAACATATAATATATTATAATAAGTCTAATGGACTCATTTGGAGCACCAACAAGCCGTAAAAAGATTACTTGGCGCAAAAACAAAGTCCTCGTAACTAGTTTTGTTGAAATATAGCCTTTAAAAGCCTTTTTTTAGCTCCAAAGTGACTCTAAAAAAGTTCTTTTGATTCCAAATGAGTATTTGAACGTATAATATCTTATAATAAGTCTTAGGGACTTATTTGGCGCTCCAAAAAGCCTTAAAAAGTCATTTCGCGCTAAAACAAAGTCATTAAAACTAGTTTTGCCGAAATCGAGCCTTCAAAGGAATTTTTTTGGCTCCGAACTGAATCTATCAAAGTTGTTTCGATCCCAAATAACTATTAGAACATATAATATATTATAATAAGTCTAAAGGACTCATTTAGAGCACCAACAGGACCGTAAAAGTCACTTTGCACAAAAACAAAGTCCTTTAAACTAGTTTGGCCGAAATATAGCTCTTAAAAGGGTTTTTTTGGCTCCAAAGTGACTCCAGCAAATTATTATTTTTTTTATCTCAATTGAGTATTTTAACATATAATATATTTTAATAAGTCTTATGGACTCATTTGCAGCTCTAAAGAGTCTTAAAAAGTCAGTTCGCGCTAAAACAAAGTCGTTATCACTAGTTTTGCCGAAATATAGCCTTGAAATAGATTTTTTTTGCTCCAAAGTGACTATAACAAAGTTGTTTTAATCTCAACTCAATATTTGAAAATATAATATACTATAATAAGTTTAAAGGACTCAGTTGGAGCTCTAGCAATCCTTAAAAAGTCACTTTGCTAAAAAACAAAGACCTGATAACTAGTTTTGCCGAAATATTGCCTTCAAGGCGCTTTTTTAGCTGCAAAGTGACTCTAGCAAAGTTCTTTTGATCCCAACTGTGTATTTGAACGTATAATATGTTATAATAAGTCTTAGAGACTCATTTGGAGCTCCAACAAGCCTTAAAAAGTCATTATGCATAAAAAACTCATTATAACTAATTTTGCCAAAATCAAGCATTTAAAGGGATTTTTTTTGCTCCGAAGTGACTCTAGCAAAGTTGTTTTGTTGCCAAATGATATTTTAACATATAACATATTATAATAAGTCTAAAGGACACATTTGGAGCTCCGACAAGTCTTAAAAAGTCCCTTTGCACCCAAACAAAGTCCTTATAACTAGTTTTACCAAAATGGAGCCTTTAATGCGTTTTTGTGGCTTCAAAGTGAGTCCTGCAATTTTCTCTTCATTTCATCTTAGCATTTAAACGTATAATATATTACAATAAGTATAAGGGACTCATTTGAAGATCCAACAAGACTTGCACAGTCACTTCGCGCCAAAACAAAGTCCTTATAACTTGTTTTGTCGAAATATTTGATGAAATATAGCTTTTAAAGTACTCTTTTGGCTCCGAAGTGATTCTAGCAAAGTTCTTTTGATCCCAAATATGTATTTGAATGTATAATATATTAAAATAAGTCTAAAGGACTCATTTGGAGCTCCAACAAGCCTTAAAAAGTAGCTGCGCATAAAAACAAAGTCCGTATAACTAGTTTTGCCGAAATATAGCCTTTGAAGGGCTTTTTTTTTAGCTCCGAAGTGACTCTAGATATGTTTTTTTGATCCCAAATAGGTATTTGAATGTACAATACATTATAATAAGTCTAAGGGACTCATTTCGAGCTCCAACAAGCCTTAAAAGGTCATTTCGTTTAAAAACAAAGTCCGTATACATAGTTTTGCCGAAATATAGCCGTTGAAGGGTTTTTTAGGCTCTGAAGTGACTCTAGATGTTTTTTCTGATCTCAAATAGGTATTTGAATGTATACTATATGATAATAAGTCATAGGGACTCATTTCGACCTCTAACAGGCCTTAAAAAAATAACTTCGCATTAAAACAAAGTCATTATAACTAGTTTTGCCTAAATATAACCTTTAAAGGCCTTTTTTGGCTCCGAACTGACTCTAGCAAAGTTGTTTTCTTCCTAACTGAGTATTTGAACTTATAATATATTATAAGTCTTAGGGACTCATTTGGACGTCCAATAAACCTTCAAAAGTCACTTCACGCAAAAATGAAGTCAATATAACTAGTTTTGCCGAAATCGAGCCTTTAAACGGCTTTTTGGCTCCGAAGTGACTCTAAGAAAGTTGTTCGCATTATAACCTTTGAAGGGCTTTTTGGCTTTGTAATGCCTCTAGCAAAGTTGTTTTGATCGCAAATAATTACTATAACCAATAAGATATTTTAATAAGTTTAAAGGACTCATTTAGAGCTCAAACAACCCTTAAAATGTCACTTTGCAAAAAAAACAAAGTCCTTTTAACTAGTTTTGCCAAAATATATCGTTTATAGAGCTTTTTTGGCTACGTAGTCACTCTTGCAAAGTTTTCTTGATCCCATCTGAGTATTTAAACGTATAATATATTATAATAAGTCTAGGGGACTTATTTGGAGATCCAACAAGCCTTATAAAGTCACTTTGCTCTATAACAAAGTCTTTATAAGTAGTTTTGCTGAAATGTAGTCTTTACATGGCCTTTTTGGCTCCGAAGTGACTCTAGCAATTTTTTTTTATCCCAAATGAGTATTTGAACATATAATATATTATAATAATTCTAAAGAACTCATTTGGAGCTCCAACAAGCCTTCAACATTCACTTTGCACAAAAACAAAGTCCTTATAACAAGTTTTCGCGAAATATAGCCGTTAAATGGCTTTTTTTGCTCCAAAGTGACTCAAAATTCACTCATTTGGAGATCTAACAAGCCTTGTACAGTCACTTCGCGATAAACCAAAGTCCTTATAACTAGTTTTTGCGTAAATATTTTCTGAAATATAGCTTTTAAAGTACTTTTTTTGTTCCGAAGTGACTCTAGCAAAGTTCTTTTGATCCCAACTAAGTATTTTAATGTATAATACATTATAATAAGTCTCAGGGTATCATTTGGAGCTTCAACAAGCCTTAAAAGGTCACTTCGTGCAAAAACAAAGTCCGTATAACTAGTTTTGTCGAAATATAGCCTTTGAAGGGCTTTTTTGGCTTTGAAGTGACTCTAGATTTTTTTTAATCCCAAATAGGTATTTGAATGTATACTATATGATAATAAGTCATAGGGACTCATTTCGAACTCCAACAAGCCTTAAAAAGTAACTTCGCGCTAAAACAAAGTCATTATAACTAGTTTTCCGGAAATATAGCCTTTAAAGGCCTTTTTTTACTACGAACTGACTATAGCAAAGTTGTTTTGATTCCAACTGAGTATTTGAACGTATAATATTTTATAAGTTTGTGGGACTCATTTGGAAGTCCAACAAGCCTTCAAAAGTCACTTCGCGCAAAAACGAAGTCAATATAACTAGTTTTGCTGAAATCGACCCTTTAAACGGATTTTTGGCTTCGAAGTGACTCGAAGAAAGTTGCTTTTATCCCAAATGAGTATTTGAACAAATAATATATTATAATAAGTCTAAACGACTCATTTGGAGCTCCAAAAGGCCTTTAAAAGTCACTTTGAACAAAAACAAAGTCTTTTAACTATATTTTCCAAAATCGAGCATTTAAAGAGCTTTTTTTTGCTCCGAGGTGACTCTTGCAAACTTCTCTTTATCCCATCTGAGTATTTAAATGTATAGTGTATTACAATAAGTCTACGGGACTCATTTGGAGATCTAACAAGCCTTGTATAGTCACTTCGCGCCAAACTAAAGTCTTTATAACTAGGTTTGCCGAAATATTTACTGAAATATAGATTTTAAAGTACTTTTTTGGCCCTGAAGTGACTCTAGCAAAGTTCTTTTGATCCCAACTAAGTATTTAAATGTATAATACATTATAATAAGTCTAAGAGACTCATTTGGAGCTCCAACAAGCCTTAAAAAGTCACTTTGCGCAAAAACAAAGTCCTTATAATTAGTTTTGCCGAAATATAGCCTTTAAAGGGCTATTTCGGCTCCGAAGTGACTCTAGATAAGTTCTTTTCATCCCGACTGAGTATTTGAATGTATAATATATTATAATAAGTCTAATGGACGCATTTGGAGATCTAACAAGCCTTGCATAGTCACTTCGGCCTAAACCAAAGTCCTTATAACTAGTTTTGTCGAAATATTTACTGAAATACAGCTTTTAAAGTACTTTTTTGGCTCCGAAGGGACTCTAGCAAAGTTCTTTTGATCTCAACTAAGTATTTGAATGTATAATACATTATAGTAAGTCTAAGGGACTCATTTGGAGCTCCAACAAGCCTTAAAAGGTCACTTTGCTTAAAAACAAAGTCCGTATAACTAGTTTTGCCGAAATAGAGCCTTTGAATGGCTTTTTTGGCTCTGAAGTGACTCTAGATATTTTTTTTCCGATTCCAAATAGGTATTTGAATGTATACTATATGATAGTCAGTCATAGGGACTCATTTCGAGCTCCAACAAGCCTTAAAAAGTAACTTCGCGCTAAAACAAAGTCATTATAACTAGTTTTCCCGAAATATAGCCTTTAAAGGCATTTTTTGGCTCCGAACTGACTCTAGCAAAGTTGTTTTGATCCTAACTGAGTATTTGAACGTATAATATATTATAAGTCTTAGGGCTCATTTGGATGTTCAACAAGCCTTCAAAAGTAACTTCGCGCAAAAACGAAGTCAATATAACTAGTTTTACCGAAATCGAGCCTTTAAACGGCTTTTTGGCTCCGAAGTGACTCTAAGAAAGTTGCTTTTATCCCAAATAAGTATTTGAACAAATAATATATTATAATAAGCCGAAACGACTCATTTGGAGCTCCAAAAAGCCTTTAAAAGTAACTTTGAACAAAAACAAAGTCTTTTTAACTAGTTTTTCAGAAATCGAGCCTTTAAAGGGCTTTTTTTTGCTCCGAAGTGACTTTTGCAAACTTCTCTTTATCCCATGTGAGTATTTAAATGTATAGTGTATTAAAATAAGTCTACGGGACTCATTTGGAGATTTAACAAGCCTTGTACAACCACTTCGCGCTATAGAAAAGTCCTTATAACTAGTTTTGCCGAAATATAGTCTTTAAAGTACTTTTTTGGCTCCGACGTGAATCTAGCATACTTCTTTTGATTGAAACTAAGTACTCAAATGTATAATATATTATAATAAGTCTAAGGGACTCATTTGGATCTCCAAAAAGCCTCAAAAAGTTACTTCGTACAAAAACGAAGTCATTATAACTAGTTTTGCCGAAATCGAGCCTTTAATGGGCTTTTTTTGGCTTGGAAGTGACTCTAGCAGAGTTTTTTTTGTTTCCAAATGAGTATTTGAACATATAATACATTATAATAATTCTAAAGGACACATTTAGATCTCCAACAAGCCTTAAAAAGTCCCTTTGCGCAAAAACAAAGTCCTTATAACTAGTTTTGCCAAAATGAAGTCTTTAAAGGGTTTTTTTTGCTTCGAAGTGAGTCTTGCAATGTTATCATGATTTCATATGAGTATTTAAATGTATAATATATCAAAATATATCTAAGGGACTCATTTAAAGATCCAACAAGCCTTGTACAGTCCCTTCGCGCTAAAACAAAGTCCTCATAACTAGCTTTGCCGAAATATTTGATGAAATATTGCTTTTAAAGTACTTTTTTGGCTCCGAAGTGACTCTAGCAAAGTTCTTTTGATCCCAACTAAGTATTTGAATGTATAATATATTATAATAAATCCAAGGAACTCATTTGGAGCTCCAACAAGCCTTGAAAATTTACTTCGCACTAAAACAAAGTCATTATAACTAGTTTTGTCGAAATATAGCCTTTAAGAGGCTTTTTTTGCTCAAATTTGACTTTTACAAAGTTAATCTGATCCCAACTGAGTATTTGAACATATAATATGTTATAATATGTCTAAAGGACTTATTTGGAGCTCCAACAAGTTTTAAAAAATCACTTCACACAAAATCAAAGTTCTTATAACTAGTTTTTCCGAAATATAGCCTTTAAAGGGCTTTTTTGCCTCCGAATGACTCTTAGAAACTTCCCCACTGAGTATTTGAACGTGTAATATACTATAATAAGTCTCAGGGACTCACTTAGAGCACCCACAAGCCTTAAAAAGTCACTTCGCACTAAAACGAAAGCATTATAACTTTTTTTGCCAAAATCGTGCCTTTAAAGAGCTTTTTGGCTTTGTAGTGCCTCTAGCAAAGTTGTTTTGATCCCAAAAAAGTATTTTAACCAATAATATATTATAATAAGTTTAAAGGACTCATTTGGAACTAAAGCAATCCTTAAAATATCACTTTGCAAAAAAACAAAGTCCTTTTAACTTGTTTTGCCAAAATATATCATTTATAGAGCTTTTTTGGCTACGTAGTCACTCTTGCAAAGTTTTCTTGATCCCATCTGATTATTTAAATATATAATATATTATAATAAGTCTAGGGGACTCATTTGGAGATCTAACAAGCCTTATAAAGTCACTTCGCTCTAAAACAAATTCTTTATAAGTAGTTTTCCTGAAATGTAGTCTTTACATGGCCTTTTTGGCTCCGAAGTGACTCTAGCAATTTTTGTTTTTATCCCAAATGAGTATTTGAACATATAATATATTATAATAAGTCTAAAGGACTCATTTGGAGCTCCAACAAGCCTTCAAAATTCACTTTGCACAAAACCAAAGTCCTTATAACAAGTTTTCACGAAATATAGCCTTTAAATGGCTTTTTTTGCTCCAAAGTGACTCTGGAAAAGTTCTTTCGATCCTAACTGAGTGTCTAAATGTATAATATATTATAATAAGTCTTAGGGACAGTTTTGGAGCTCCAAAAAGCCTTAAAAAGTGATTTCAAGCTAAAAAAAAGTCATTATATCTAGTTTTTCCGAAATTGAGCCTTTAAAGGGCTTTTTTGGCTCCAAAGTGACCCTAGCAAAGTTTATTTGATCCAAAATGAGTATTTGAGCATGTAAGATATTATAATAAGTCTAAATGACTACTTTGGAGATCCAACAAGCCTTAAAAAGTTACTTTGCGCAAAACAAAGTCCTTATAACTAGTTTTTCCAAAATATGATCCTGAAAAGACCCTTCGCGCTAAAACAAAGTCATTATAACTAGTGTTGCCGAAATCGAGCCTTTAAAGCGCTTTTTTCGCTCTCAAGAGACTCTAGCAAATTTGTTTTGATCCCAAATGAGTATTTGAACATATATGATATTATAATAAGTCTAAAGGACTCATTTGTAGCTCCAACAAGCCTTAAAAATTCACTTTGTACAAAAACAAAATCCTTATAAATAGTTTTGCCGAAATATAGCCTTTAAAGGGCTATTTCGGCTCCGAAGTGACTCTAGATAAGTTCTTTTCATCCCAACTGAGTACTTGTACGTATAATATATTATAATAAGTCTAATGGACTCATTTAGAGATCTAAAAAGCCTTGTACAGTCACTTCGCGCTAAACCAAAGTCCTTATAAATAGTTTTTGCGGAAATATTTTCTGAAATATAGCTTATAAAGTACTTTTTTGGCTCTGAAGTGACTCTAGCAAAGTTCTATTAATCCAAACTAATATTTTAATGTATAATACATTATAATAAGTCTAAGGGTATTATTTAGAGCTTCAACAAGCCTTAAAAGGTCACTTCGCGCAAAAACAAAGTCCGTATAACTAGTTTTGTCGAAATATAGCCTTTGAAGCGCTTTTTTGGCTCTGAAGTGACTCTAGATTTTTTTTTATCCCAAATAGGTATTTGAACGTATACTATATGATAATAAGTCATAGGGACTCATTTCGAGCTCCAACAAGGCTTAAAAAGTAACATCGCGCTAAAACAAAGTCATTATAACTAGTTTTCCCGAAATATAGCCTTTAAAGGCCTTTTTTAGCTCCGAACTGACTATAGCAAAGTTGTTTTTATCCCAATTGAGTATTTGAATGTTTAATATATTATAAGTCTGTGGGACTCATTTGGATGTCCAACAAGCCTTCAAAAGTCACTTCGCGCAAAAACGAAGTCAATATAACTAGTTTTGCCGAAATCGACCCTCTAAACGGATTTTTGGCTTCGAAGTGACTCGAAGAAAGTTGCTTTTATCCCAAATGAATATTTGAACAAATAATATATTATAATAAGTCTAAACGACTCATTTGGAGCTCCAAAAGGCCTTTAAAAGTCACTTTGAACAAAAACGAAGTCCTTTTAACTAGTTTTTCCGAAATCGAGCCTTTAAAGGGCTTTTTTTTTGCTCTGAGGTTACTCTTGCAAACTTCTCTTTATCCCATCTGAGTATTTAAATGTATAGTGTATTGCAATAAGTCTACGGGACTCATTTGGAGATCCAAGAAGCCTTGTACAATCACTTCGCGCTATAGCAAAGTCCTTATAACTAGTTTTGCCGAAATATAGCTTTTAAAGGGCTGTTTTGCCTCCGAGCTGACTCTAGCAAAGTTCTTTTGATCCCAACTGAGTATTTAAACTTGTAATATACTATAATCAGTCTTAGGGACTCACTTAGAGCTCCAACAAGCCTTAAAGTCTATTCGCTTTAAAACAAAAGCATTATAACTTTTTTTGCCGAAATCGAGACTTTAAAGGTCTTTTTTTGGCTCTATAGTGACTCTAGCAAAGTTGTTTTGATCCCAAGTGATTATTTAAACAAATAGAATATTATAATAGATTTAAAGGACTCATTTAGAGCTCCAACAACCCTTAAAATGTCACTTTGCAAAAAAACAAAGTCCTTATAACTAGTTTTGCCGAAATGTAGCGTTCATAGGGCTTTTTTAGCTGCGAAGTGACTCTTGCAAAGTTCTTTTGATCCCATTTGAGTATTTAAATGTATAATATATTATAATAAGTCTAGAGGACTCATTTGGAGATCCAATAAGCCATACAAATTCACTTCACGCTAAACAAGATTCTTATAAGTAGTTTTGCCGAAATGCAGCTTTACATGGCTTTTTTGGCTGCAAAGTGACTCCAGCAATTTTTTTTATCCCAAATGAGTATTTGAACATATAATATATTATAATAAGTCTAAAGTACTTTTTTTAGAGCTCCAACAAGCCTTAAAAAGTCACTTTGCGCAGAAACAAAGTCCTTATAACTAGTTTTGGCGAAATATAGCTTTTAAATGGCTTTTTTGGCTCCAAAGTGACTCTAGAAAAGTTCTTTTGATCTCAACTTAGTATTTGAACGTATAATATATTCTAATAAGTCTTTGGGAATCATTTGGAGCTCTAACAAGCGTTATAAAGTCACTTCATGCTAAAACAAAGTCCTTATAAGTTGTATTGCCGAAATGTAGCTTTTAAAGGGTTTTTCGCTGCGAAGTGACTCTAGCAAAGTTCTTTTGATCCCAACTGAATAATTGAATGTATAATATATTACAATAAATCTAAGGGTCTCATTTGGAGTTCCAATAAGTCTAAGTGACGAAACTATGTATACTATGTGCCATGACAATCAATGCATCACATAAAATGAATAAATAATGAGTAGTAGACATAACAATATAAGAGGTCATTTGTCCCAATCCAAATGATCCCTGCAACAGGAAACAATTTCTTAGTATTTTCCTAGCGTTATCTTGACCACCCTTTTGTGATCAGATACCTTAGTGGACCTACATAATGAGGGAGTCTGGGATCCACTGATGGTACCGCATCCTGAATCATAACTTGAGGTGCCAGGCAGGGAGTGGGCCTGCTCAGCCTTTAGAGCATCTCCCGGCCACACTATATCCTACTGTATTATTTTTAAAAACTGTAGCATTCTATATTGTATCAAAAAGATTTATATCATCATTATCCGGAGGGCATGAGTGTCAAAGAGTATCATCGATACCATCGACTCATTTTCGTATCATTCTATCTTAAGTTGTTGACGTTTCAATCAACAACCTCCGGTACCATATAATCCGGCAACCGAGCCACATTTTTCTTAAGGGTTATTCATTTCGGGGTGTAAACCTGACAAATACTTTCATTAAACTCATATTCTCTTATTTTACATTTATTATTAATCATCTGAAGCTCAGAAGACTATTCCAAGTTCGACTTATGATTAAACATAATATGTTCAAGACTTATGCAACTTCGTAAATTTCTTTCTCAAGCATGGTTAACCTTTCCCTTTATCATCAATTCACCAATTCTCAATCAATAACACAATTCAACATCATATTTTTCATTACTTGTTCACTATTATCCAAGGCAAATTTTTGCACCAAATGTGAACAAAACCTAAACATTAAAAACCAAGTTTTTCTTTTCACTAATACTTACAACAAATTCTTTCGAAAGATATCCAAAACACCAATAACCATTCAATCATGATTAAACCATATTAAAGTAGCCTTCAAAATAGTGACGAACCATGATCCACTAATTCTAAGTACAAAGCTTAGTTAGAATCAAAGTTTCAAAACCTAAATACCTTAGTTGTGTAGCTTGTTCTTCCTTGATTCCTTTTGACTTTCTTTTTTCTTGTTCTTTCTTTTCTTTCTCTCTTCTTTCTTTTTTCTTTCTCTTCCTTTTTCCTCAGTTTCTATTCTGTATTGATGCTTCAAATTCGTTCTCATGCTAGTTATTTATATAAAAACTTAAGCTAGTTGGTGTGTCACGACGACGTCACTGCGAGGTTATTGCCTTTCCAACTCAAGCTTGAATTTGACACCTCTTGCTTAAATTTTGCATACTAAGCCATTCTAGGATCAGGTTTAATATCTAAAGGCCAGCTCATTCTTACCCATGTAAAGTTGAAACCCGTCGTGCTTACTTCTTTTTCGAAATTTGCACTTTAGTACTCCCGAAATAAAGTCTTAACAATTTAGTCATTTGTTACATTTCTAAACATACTTCTAAGCCTTTCTAGCATAATTTCTTTCTTTAAACACATTATTTTTCCAATTATAATGCATTATGTACATTTTCAGAATTTATAGAGCTCATTTCTTGTTTTTCCTTGCTGTTACGGTTTCGGTCGCGAAATAGCGGTTTTTACCGAAATTTTTCGCAACTAAACTCCTCATTTCTAAACGTTTTATTCTTTCACTTCGGACAATAATTTAAAATTCCCAACCATGAAACCTCTTCATAAAGAAGATATCTTGTTGAATTATTCATTATCTTTCCCGGTAATTCCTGATTTCTCGATAAATTACCGTTTTGCCCTTAGCTTAACTTTTTCACTGAAACGACAATTTTTCACATCGGAATGATTTCAAAATTTACGAGTGACCTAAAAATGCTATTGATGAACCATACTAACTTTAAAATTCATTTTCATGGCTTGAAACTCTACTTGCCATGCTTCGGGAATTATAAAACCTGAATTCACCCAATTCCACACCACCCGACTTTGAAAACTTATTTTCAACTTTAAACTTATTCTTGTGAGTTGAATAAGGAAAGTTTCATAACTCTAACATAATCATATTACTTGCACATATCTCTATTCATAATTAGACATGAGGACGAAAAAAACACTTCGGGGGTTTACAATCCTTTCCCCCTTATAAAAGTTTCATCATCGAAACTTAAAACAACATCGGATATTTACTTCTTATTTTTTTTCTAACTCCCAAGTGGCTTCTTCGGGTGAATGGTTCTTCCATTGTACTTTGACCAAAGGGATCTTCTTGTTATGCAATTCTTTCTCTTTGACGATCTAAAATCTTCTCGGGCTTAACTTTGTACTTCACTTCTGGCGTAACTTCTATCTCCTGGTGTCGAAGAACATGAGAGGGATCTCCAATGTACTTGCGTTGCATGGATACATGGAAGACATCATGCACACCTGTCATATAATCCGGCAGATCAAGTCAATCAACCACTAGACCAATTCGCTCAGTGATCTCGAATGGTCCGACATATCTAGGACTTAGCTTGCCCTTTTTACCAAACCACATTATCCCTCTCATTGGTGATACTTTAAGAAACACATGTTCTCCTATTGTGAACTCGATTGGTTTACGCCACTTATCGGCATAACATTTTTGCCGACTCTTAGACGTCTTCATGTGGCGTTGAATATTTTCAATTTCTTTGGTAGCTTGTTCCACTAGCTCCGACCCCAAATACTTTTGTTCACCTGTTTCATACCAATGAATTGGCGAACGAAATTTCCTTCTATATAGTGCTTCATAAGGAGCCATGCCTATGCTCGAATGATAACTGTTATTGTAGGAGAATTTTGCCAGAGGTAAGTATTTGTCCCAAGCTTCTTGAAAGTCAAGAGCATAAGCTCTCAACATATCTTCGAACATTTGAATTGTGCATTCGCTCTGTCCATCTGTCTGGGGATGAAAAGATGTACTAAACTTCAAACGGGTTTCTAGAGCGTTTTGTAGACTTTTTCCAAAACTTAGAGGTAAATTGACTATCTCGATCGGAGATAGCTGACTTTGGCACACCATGAAGACACAATTTCCCAGACGTAGGCTTCAATCAACTTCTCAAGTGTATAAGTCACACTGACTGGAAGAAAATGAGCAGACTTTATTAGACGGTCAACGATAACCAAAATGGAATCGTGTCCCTTTGTTGTTCTTGGTAATCCTGAAACAAAGTCCATTGTTATTTGATCCCACTTCCATTGTTGAATCTCCAAAGGTTGAAGTAATCCAACTAGTCTTTGATTCTCTGCCTTTACTTGTTGATAAGCAAGGCACCTACTTACAAAAGTTACTACGTCACGCTTCATACCCGGCCACCAATACTTTTACTTCAAATCTTGATACATTTGGGTAGTCCCGGGTGCATTGAGTAAGGAGCCTGATGAGCTTCTATTAAAAGTTGTATCTTAAGCACTTCCTGATTCGGTACACAAATTCTTCCTCAGAAAAGCATGATACCGTCCTTAGAAATGGAAAATTTCTCTTGTTTCCCTTCTTGAACTTCATGTCTGATCTTGGTCGATTCTTCATCTTGCAACTGTGCTTCTCGTGTTTGATCGAGAAGTATTGGTTGTGTAGCTAGCCTTCTAGCTACTATTTGAAGACCAAAATCACGAATTTCCTTCTGTAACTCTTCTGGCAAGCCTTGGATCGCTATGAGGGTTCCTGTTGACTTTCGACTTATAGCATCTGTTACTCGGTTAGCTTTTGATGGATGGTACTGAATGTCGAAGTCATAATCCGTCAGTAACTCCAACTATCTTTCTTGACATACATTCAACTCCTTTTGAGTGAAAAAGGTACTTCAGCGTCTTATGGTCGGTGTAAATATCATAGTGTACCCCATAGAGATAATGCCTTCATATTTTTAAGGAAAACACGACCGCTGCTAACTCCAAATCGTGTGTGGGATACCATTTTATCATAATCTTTGAGTTGACGGGAGGCATAAGCGATCACCTTATCATGTTGCATCAAAACAGCCCTAAGTCCCAATTTTGAGGCATCGCAGTAGCTAGCGAAACCTGTTGTAGCTTGAGGTATCGTTAGAACTGGAGCAGTGGTTAATCTTTTCTTTAGCTCCTGGAAGCTATTTCCATAAGCTTTTGTCCAAATAAACTTCTGCCTTTACCATGTAAGTGTTTTCATAGGTGTCGTAATATTTGAAAGATCTTCAACAAATCTTCGATAATACCCAGCTAAACCAAAAAAAAAAACTTCTTATTTCAGTTACATTCTTGGGTTGCGACCATTGTACAACGGCTCGTATCTTTGCTAGGTCCACCATTATTCCTTCTTTAGATACAACATGACCTAGAAAAACTACCTTATCCAAGCAAAACTCACATTTCTTAAACTTAGCATATAGTTGTTTGTCTTGCAGCCTCTGCAAAACTAAAGCTAAGTATCTTGCGTGTTCTTCCTGGACCTTGAGTAAATGAGGATATCATCGATAAATACAATGAAAAATTTATTTAAATAGTCCTCAAATACCCTATACATCATATCAATAAAAGCGGCTGGTGCATTGGTTAACCCGAATGGCATTACAAGAAACTCATAGTGCCCAAATCGAGTTCTGAAAGCTGTCTTAGGAACATCCTCCTTTCGTACCTTCAGTTGATGATACCTGGATGTAGATCGATTTTGGAAAATACTTTCGTCCTGGCTAGTTGATCAAACAAATCATCTATACGGGGCAATTTGTATTTATTTTATATTATCACCTTATTATGTTCTCGATAATCAATGCAAAGTCGCAACGTTCTATCTTTCTTTTTTTACGAACAAAATCGGTGCGCCCCATTGTGAGTGACTAGATCTAATGAATCCTTTATCAACCAATTCTTGCAATTAGGTCTTCAGCTCCTTTAACTCAGTAGGAGCCAACTGATAAGGTGTCTTCGAAATTGGTGCAATTTTGGGGATTAACTCAATAATGAATTCAATCTCCCATTCTAGTAGTAATCCTGGCAAATATTCTGAGAATACCATGATGTAGTCTCTTACAATAGGGACATCTGTTGGCTTAAGTTTGACTTCTTTCGTCTCATCACGGATGTTGGCTATATAGCCACGACATTCACTTGCCGGTAACTTTAAGGCTTGGAGCGCTGAAATTATAGAAACTAACTTATTCTGTGATGTTTCCTTAAAGTTGAATTCTTCACCATCAGGTGTTTGAGATTGAACTCGCCTTTTTCGACAGTCTATGACTGCATGATGTGCACTGAACCAGTCCATACCAAAAATTACATCATAATATCCCATTTCTATTACAACTAGCTTAGCATAGAAGGTGCATTCTCTAAATCGGATAGGCACATTTCTATACCAACTAGTTGATTCATACGTATCTACTACCAGAGTTATAGTTATAAATGGGCATGATAATATATGTCTATCCCGTTCTATATTTCTTATACTTTGCTTGCTATAAATGAATGTGTAGCACCATAATCAATAAAGAGTATACAGAGAAAGTTTAGCAATAGAAAGCTGGCCTGTTACTACGGTTGATAGGCCGGCATTTACGTCATCTTCCGATAGGCTGTAGACTCTGGCATTAGGACGGGGCTGGGTCCTAGTTGGTTCTTTTTCTCTTCTCTGGTTCATATAAGAATTCGTAAAGTGACCCTCTTTACCGCAAGCATAACAAACATTCACCCTCATCCTGCACTCACAACTATGTAACTTTCCATAATGAGTGCATTGTGGAGGGATCTGTTGTTTAATTTCAGTGTTTCCACGGCTTTACTCTTGACGGTGACGATTCACTCTGTCATTTGTCCCTGGTTAACCGCGCTTTTGAATTACTTTCTGCCCTTCATTAGTTCTAAAACTGCTTGAATTGGCAAGTGGATTATAGTTACGTGCCTGTATTTGGGATCGATTCACATAGTTTCTTTCAAACCTGTCACGTCTAGGAAGGAATTTCCTCATTTTTGACTTTTGAACATTAGTATTCCCACCTGCTTTAGCTACACTTTGCGTAGAGGTTGGCTTGTTTGTTAGTTTCCAGCCATTTATTCTTAAAGCTCTTTGCACTGCATCATCATAGGTACGCGGTCCTACTTCGCCGCTATCAAATTGAGTCACAATCTCAACGCTCAAACCATGCATGTATTTCATTTTTCTAGCCTCATCCATGGCTATCATGGTAAGTGCAGAACGCGCCAGTTCATCAAATTTAGTTGTGTACTCTGCTATGGTAACTTTTCCCTGTCGAAGATCCATAAACTCCATAACCCTTCCAAAAAGTCGAGCCTCTGCAAGGTATTTAGCATAAAATAGGGCTAGGAACCGTTCCCAAGAGCTTGTTTCAATAGGTTGCGTTAGCACAATCATCTCCCACCAGTATCTAACTTCGTCATCAAACTAGTATACAGCGCAAGCTAACTTCTGTGCCTCTGTCAGTTGCATGTATTCAAAGATCTGCTGGATTCGCTTTAACCAGTTTTCAGCCTTTGCCAGATCGGGTGTCCCTTGGAAAATTAGTGGTTTCTATTTCGTGAAGCGTTCGTAAATCGGTTCATCAATTAGATGGGCCATCCTCGTTAGTTGTATGTTAGGTCGTAGCATAGGCTGCACCGGTACGTTCACTTCAGATGGTGCTATCGCTTCAGCTTGTTGTTGTCGCTGCGGTTGTTGTTTTTGATCATTGAGGCGGGTAAGTAGTTGCCTGAGCATTTATCCTTGCTACTCAATCCGCTGGTCTTGCCTTCGTGCTTCTTCATTTCTTCTTCGAGCTTCTGTAGCTTGAGCTTTGATCATTTGATGAAGCTCATATACTTCATTGGGAGGATTATGAAGTGTACTTTTCCACAACATGTCTTCAATAGTTTCTCTTACTTAACCTATCATGTCATGGCACATAGCAGTGGTAAGCTTTTATCTCAACAATTAGGGTACACAATTTCATTTCATTCTGGCACTTTAAACCATTTGAAAAGTCCATTGGCGTAAACATCTCTTTTTTTCGATCTGGCATATCTCGGAGACTTTTCATAACCATTTCACAATTAAACCAGTCGATATACTCTTACGTAGACTCCCCAAATCGTTAGTGAAGTGTGCTCATTCTCCGGTACTAGACCTTTTCTTTAGAACTTTTCATATAATTATGGGTCATTATATCCTTAAAAAACTGGTCATTCGTGGACTTTCCTTCTTGTTGTTACCGACTTACCGTAGTCCAAAATATAAGGGCTTTTTCTCTTAAGAGGGTTACAACTACATCTACCCAATACTCCTGAGGTATTTTCACAAAACTTATCCATTGAGTAGTGAGACTTAGCCTCTCATAAAAGGTCATCTTGTCTACAATTTCTATATAACATTTAGCCTTCTCTGGTTCTAGGTTCAGAATGTCTATCGGGATTCGTTTTATTATCACCGGTCCGACATCACTATCCTCACCGGATAGTTCGGGACCCACATTAGGGATAACTTATTCTACTTCTGACATCCTGTTAGTCTTCATCAATTAGTTTGAACCTTATTTAAAATTTAGATAATAAAGCTTACCCACTAAGGAGAGAACTGAGGCTTTCGAACAACGTGTGTGGGTGGTCTGTAGAAACGACTCAACCTGGGCTCTGATACCACAAAATCTATCACGACCCGCTTCAACGGATCATGACTCATACTTGCTAACGTACGTATAAGTATTATAATTAAACTGGTCAATCAAAATGTAATATATAGAAAGTTGTGTACGTGCGTACTTACTTTTTTTTTTTGTAAAACATTACTATAGCATTGCTACAACATAGTAAGAACTCTTAATTATACTACAGCATTGCTACAGTATAAGCAAAACACTTCTTAACTATGCTACCGCTATGGTGTCACAAAATATACATATTGTTATTCTTTAAAGTACTTTAGTTTTAATATATTCATAATTACAAACTAACAGTACAAAATAACGAGCCACGAGAATCATCAACCACCACAGGTAGTCCACACACTTGTTCTAACACCCTCAACCTCCTCCTCAGCTTTATATCTTCTTACATGTGTCTACAATACAAGAAACCTGGTGATTTGCTAAATTTAGTAAGTGACGAAACTATCTATACATGCCATGACAATCAATGCAGCACATAAGACATATAAATAATAAGCAGTACACATAACAATATAAGAGGTTATTTTTCCCATTACAAATGATCTCTGCAACCGGAAACAGTTTCTTAGTATTTCCCTAGCGTTGTCTTGAACACCCTTTTATGATTAGAGACTTTAGCCGACGAATCGGCAAACATACATCATGAAGGAGTCTGGGACCCACTGATGGTACCGCATCATGAATCATAACATGAGGCGCCAGGCGGGGACTGGGCTAGCTCAACCTTTAGAGCATCTCCCGACCACACTATATCCTCCTGCATTATTTTTAAAAATTGCATCATTTTATATTGTATAAAAAAGATTTGCATATTCATTATCAGGAGGGCACTATCAAATCATTTTTGTATCATTCTATGTTATATTGTTGATGTTTCAATCAACAATCCCCCGTACCATATCATTTCCGACAACCGAGCCACATATTTCTTAAAGGTTATTAATTTCAGGGTGTAAACCCTATAAATACTTTCGTTAAACTCATACTCTCGCATTTACATTCATTATTAATTATCTGAAACTTGGAAGAAGATTACGAGGTCTTAATCTCATTCCGTGCGGGAATAAGATTCCGCGACAGCGAAACCGTTCATTAATAATCCTTGTGATTCCTTGACTTGTAAGTCAACATAAATTTCATCATTTGGTTGATTTACAGCATATTAAAAGGCTCAGGTAGTTTCTAACCTTCCTCTTAACTTATTAGGCAAAGCCCGTACTAAGTTTTATGAGTTATAATGGCCAAAGCTATTAATCTTATTATTTTCGTCATTACCGGGTTTATGCTTAATCTTGCTTACTAGGAAAGACATTTAAATGCATAACCATACAATTCCTAGCATATTATACAATTTTTTTCGTGTATTGTAGGTGCATCGTCACTGACCGAGAGTCAGTAGGTGCAAAAATCATCATTCCGAGTTGTTTTGGTCTTCCAAAGGTCGGAACTTTGAATTTCCTATTAAAACAATGTAAAAACCAATAGGTTTTAAAATTTATCCTATCAAAAATTCATTTAAAGTGTCTAAAATTTATTTTAAAGGTTTTCGGGCCAACTCGGGACAAACAGAGGCTTAGAAAATGTTTCGGGACGAATTGGTGTCATCTTGCCTAAGCCGACACATGTTTGGCGCGCACACGGGGCTAGCTGGGCATGCAGGGCCACACACAGGGCGTGCTAGGCATGCACGGGCATAGGCAGCGTGCTTGCCAACCGCTCTGGGCACCTGCTGGGCACGCTGGTCGCCCACAGCGCCCAGGCAACGCGCCCACAGCGCCATCTTGCCCGGGTAGAGTCCAAATTGCATTAATTTGTGCAATTTCACCACCAAACCTATTTTTGATGCATTAATAACTATTTTAAACTTCAAAACACACCAAACTTCATTAAAACCTAATAAATAAATAAAAATTTCCCCACTTAGCCTTTAAAGAGCTTTTTTGGCTCCAAAGTGACTCTAGCAAAGTTCTTTTGATCACAACTGAGTCTTTGAACATATATTATATTACAACAAGTCTAGAGGACTCATTTGAAGCTCCAACAAGACTTAAAATGTTACTTTGCGCAAAAACAAAGTCCTGATAACTAGTTTTGCTGAAATATAGCCTTTAAAGAGCTCTTAAGGCTCCAAAGTGACCTGAGCAATGTTCTTTTGATTTCACTGAGTATTTGAACGTATAATATATTATAATAAGTCTTACGGACTCATTTGGAGCTCAAGTAAGCCTTAAAAAGTTACTTGGTGCAAAAACAAAGTCCTTATAGCTAGTTTTGTCGAAATATAGACTTTAATGGACTTTTTGGGCTCCGAAGTGACTCTATCAAAGTTCTTTTGATCCCAACTAAGTATTTGAATTTATAATATATTATAATAAGTATAAGGGACTTACTTAAAGTTCCAACAAGTCTTAAAAAGTCCGTTCGCGCTAAAACAAAGTCCTTATAACTAGTTTTGCCAAAATATAGCCTTTTAAGGGCTTTTTTTTGGCTCCGAAGTGACTTTAACAAAGTTGATTTGATCCCAACTGAGTATTTAAATGTATAATATATTATAACAAGTCTAAAAGACTCAACTGGTGCTCCAACAAGGCTTATAATGTAACTTCGCAAATATAGCCTTTAAGGTACTTTTTATGCTTTGAAGTGACACTAATAAAGTTCTTTTGATCCCTCCGAGTATCTGAATGTACAATATGTTATAATAAGTCTTATGGACTCATTTGGAGTAACAACAAGTCTAAAAAAGTCACTTTACGCACGAACAAAATTCTTATAACTAGTTTTGCCAAAATATAACCTTTTAAGGGCTTTTTTGGCTTTGAAGTGATTCTAGCAAAATTCTTTGGATCCCAACTTAATATCTGAACGTATAATATATTATAATATGTCTAAGGGACTTATTTTGAGCTCCACAAGCCTTAAAAAGTCAGTTCGCACCAAAACAAAGTCCTTATAAGTAGTTTTGCCGAAATATAGCCTTTAAAGGGCTCTTTTGGCTCCAAAGTGACTCTATCAATTTTTCTATCCCAAATAAGTTTGTGAACACATTATATATTATAATAAGTCTTAGTAACTCATTTGGAGCTCCAACAAGCCTTAAAAAGTCACGTCACACTAAAACAATGATGTTTTGCCGAAATATAGCCTTTAAAAGGGCTTTTTTTGACTCCGAACTGACTCTATGAAAGTTGTGTTGATCCCAACTGAGTTTTTGAACATATAATATATTATAACACGTCTAAAGGACCCATTTGGAGCTCCAACAAGCCTAAAAATGTCACTTTGCGTAAAAACAAAGTCCTAATAACTAGTTTTGCCGAAATATAGCCTTTAAAGAGCTTTTTTGGCTCCGAGGTGCCTATAGCAATGTTCTTTTGATCCCACTGAGTATCTGAACGTATAATATATTATAATAACTCTTAGGGACTCAAATAGAGCTGCAACAAGCCTTAGAAAGTCACCTTGTGCAAAAACAAAGTCCTTATAACTAGTTTTGCCGAAATATAGCATTTAAAGGGCTTTTTTGGCTCGATAGTGAATCTAGCAATTTTTTTTATCCCAAGTAAGTATTTGAAAATATAATATATTATAATAAGTCTTTGGGATTCATTTGGAGCTCTAACAAGCCTTAAAAAGTCACTTCGCGCTAAAACAAAGTGATTATAACTTGTTTTGCCAAAATATAGCTTTAAAGGGATTTTTTGGCTCCGAAGTAAATCTAGCAATTTTTTTATCCCAAATGAGTATTTGAACGTACAATATATTATAAGAAGTCTTAGGGACTCATTTGGATCTCTAACAAGCCTTTAAAAGCCACTGCGCGCTAAAACAAAGTCGTTATAACTAGCTTTGCCGAAATCGAGCCTTTAATGGGTTTTTTTTTTTGTTTTCGAAGTGACTCTAGAAAAGTTGTTTTGATCTCAAATGAGTATTTGAACATATAATATATTATAATAAGTCTAAAGGACACATTTGGAGCTCCAAGAAGCCTTAAAAATTCACTTTGCGCAAAAACAAAGTCCTTATAACTAGTTTTGACGAACTAGCCTTTAAAGGGCTTTTTGTGATCCGAAGTGACTCTAGCAAAGTTCTTTTGATCTAAAATGAGTATTTGATTGTATAATATTTTATAATAAGTCTTAGGGACTCGTTTGTACCACCAACAAGCCTTAAAAAGTCACTTCTCACTAAAACAAAGTCCTTATACTATAGTTTTGCTGAAATATAGCCCTTAAAGGGCTTTTTTTGGCTCCGAAGTGACTCTTGCAATAATCTCTTTATCCCATCTGAGTATTTTAATGTATAATATATTATAATAAGTCTAAAGGACTCATTTGGAGCTCTAACAAACCTTAAAAAGTCACACCGCGCTTAAACAAAGTCATTATAACTAGTTTTGCCGAAATATAGCCTTTAAAGGGCTTTTTTTGGCTCCGAACTGACTCTAGCAAAGTAGTTTTGATTCGAACTGAGTATTTGAACATATAATATATTATAACAAGTCTAAAGGACTCATTTGGAGCTCCAACAAGCTCAAAATATCACTTTAGACAAAAACAAAGTCCTGATAACTAGTGTTGCCGAAATATAGCCTTTAAAGATGTTTTTTGGCTCCGAGGAGACTCTAGCAATATTCTTTTGATCCCACTGAGTATCTGAACGTATAATATATTATAAAAAGTCTTGGGACTCAATTAGAGCTCCTACAAGCCTTAAAAAGTCACTTTGTGCCAAAACAAAGTCCTTATAACTAGTTTTGCCGAAATATAGCATTTAAAGAGTTTTTTGGCTCCGAATTTAATCTAGCAATTGTTTTCATCCCAAATGAGTATTTGAGCATATAATATATTATATTAAGCCTTTGGTACTCATTTGAATCTCTAACAAGCCTTAAAAAGTCACTTCGCGCTAAAACAAAGTCATTATAACTAGTTTTGCCGAAATATAGCCTTTAAAGGGATTTTTTGGCTCCGAATTTAATCTAGCAATTTTTTTTATCCCAAATGAGTATGTGAACATATAATATATTATAATGAGTCTTAGGAACTCATTTAGAGGTCTAACAAGCCTTAAAAAGACACTTCGTAATAAAACAATGTCGTTATAACTAGTTTTGTAGATATATGGCCTTTACAAGGCTTTTTTGGCTCCGAACAGACTCTAGCAAAGTTGTTTTGATCCCAACTGAGTATTTGAATATATATTATATTATAACAAGTCTAAATCACTCATTTGGTGCTCAAACAAGCCCTAAAATATCACTTCGCGCATAAACAAATTCCTGATAACTAGTTTTGCCAAAATATAGCCTTTAAAGAGTTTTTTTGTCTCCGAAGTGACTGTCGCAATGTTCTTTCGATCCCATTGAGTATCTAAACATATAATATATTATAATAAGTTCCAGGGACTCATTTAGAGCTCGAACAATCCTTAAAAAGTTACTTTGCGCAACAACGAATCCATATAATTAATTTTACCAAAATATAGTCTTTAAAGGGTTTTTTTGGCTCCGAAGTCACTTTAGCAAAGTTATTTTGAACCCAACGGAGTATTTTAATGTATAATATATTATAATAAGTCTAAGGAACTTAGTTTTAGCTCGAAAAGCCCTAGAAAGTCAGTTCACGCTAAAATAAAGTCCTTACAAGTAGTTTTTCCGAAATATAGCCTTTAAAGGGCTTTTTTTGGCTCGGAAGTGACTCTAGCAATTTTTTTTATCCCAAATGCGTTTGTAAACATATAATATATTATAATAAGTCTTAGGAACTCATTTAGAGCTCTAACAAGCCTTAAAAAGTCACATCGCGTTTAAACAAAGTCATTATAACTAGTTTTCCCGAAATATAGCCCTTAAAGGACTTTTTTAAGTCCGAGCTGACTCCAGCAAAGTTGTTTTGATCCCAACTGAGTATTTGAACATATAATATATTATAACAAGTCTTAAAGACTCATTTGGAGCTCCGACAAGCCTTAAAGAGCTTTGCTGAAATATGGCCTTTAAAGAGCTTTTTTGGCACCAAGGTGACTCTAGCAATGTTCTTTTGATCCCACTGAGTATCTAAATGTATAATATATTATAATAAGTCTTGGGACTCAATAAGAGCTCCAACAAGCCTTAAAAAGTGACTTTGTGCAAAAACATAGTCCTTAGAACCAGTTTTGCCGAAATATAGCCTTCAAAGGTCTTTTTTGGCTCCAGAGTGAATCTAGCAATTTTTTTTATGCCAAATAACTATTTCAACAAATAATATATTATAATAAGTCTTAAGGACTTATTTGTAGCTTCAACAATCCTTAAAAAGCCATTTCGCACAAAAGCAAAGTCCTTACAACTAGTTTTGTTGAAATATAGATTTCAAAGGACATTTTTTGCATCGAAGTGACTCTTGCAAAGTTTTCTTGATCCCATCTGAGTATTTAAATTTATAATATATTATAATTAGTCTAAAGGATTCATTTGGAGATCGAACAAGCCTTATAAAATCACTTTGCGCAAATACAAAGTCCTTATAACTAAATTTTCCAAATATAGCGTTTAAATGACTTTTTTTGGCTTCGAAGTGACTCTAGAAAAATTTTCTTGATCTCAAATGAGTATTTGAACATATAATATATTATAATAAGTCTAAAAGACTCATTTCGAACTCTAACAAGCCTTAAAATATCACGTTTCACAACAACAAAGTCCTTATAACTGGTTTTTCCTAAATGTAGCCTTTAAAGTGCTTTGTCGGCTCCGAAGGTACTCTAGCAAAGTTATTTTGGTCCCAACAGAGTATTTGAAAGTATAATATACTATATTAAATCTTACAGACTCAATTGGATCTCCAACAAGGCTTAAAAGTCACTTCGTGCTAAAACAAATTCATTATAACTAGTTTTGCCGAAATCGAGCCTTTATATGGCTTTTTTTTTGGGCTCCGATGTGACTCTATCAAAGTTGTTTTGTTATAATAAGTCTAAAGCACTCGTTTGATCTCCAACAAGCCTTAAAAAGTCACTTTGCACAAAAACAAAGTCTTTATAACAAGTTTTGCCGAAATATATCCTCTAAAGGGCTTTTTTTGGCTCTGATGTGACTCTAGCAAAGTTCTTTTGATCCCAACAGAGTATTTGAATGTATAATATATTATATTATGTCAAAGGGACTCATTTGGAGCTCCAACAAGCCTTAAAAAGTCAGTTCGCGCTAAAACAAAGTCCCTATAACTAGTTTTGCCGAAAAATAGCCTTTGGAGGGCTTTTTTGGCTCCTAAGCGACTCTAGCAATCTTTTTTTAATCTTAAATGAGTATGTGAACATATAGTATATTATAATAAGTCTTAGGGACTCATTTTCAACTCTAACAAGCCTTAAATAGTCACTTCGCACTCCAATAAAGTTATTATAACTTGTTTTTCCAAAATATTACCTTCAACAAGCCTTAAAAGTCACGTCGCGCTAAAACATAGTCGTTTTAGCTAGTTTAGCCAAAATCGAACCTTTAAATGTCTTTTTTGGTTCCGAACTGACTCTAGCAATGTTGTTTTGATTCCAATTGAGTATTTTAACATATAATATATTATAACAACTCTAAAGGACTCATTGGGAGCTCGAACAAGCCCTAAAAAGTCACTTCGTGCAAAAACAAAGTCTTGATAACTAGTTTTCCCAAAATATAGCTTTTAAAGGGCCTTTTGGCTCCGTAGTAACTCTAGCAAAGTTCTTTTGATCCCAACTGAGTATTTGAACGTATAATATATAATAATAAGTCTTAAGAATGCATTTGGAGCTCAAATAAGCCTTAAAAAGCCACTTCGCGCTAAAACAAAGTCATTATAACTAGTTTTGCCCAAATGGAGCCTTTAATAGGCTTTTTTGGCTCTGAAGTGAGTTTTTACGCCTTGTTGGAGCTCCAAATGAGTCCCTAAGACTTAATCTAATATATTATATGCTCAAATACTCATTTCAGATATAAAAAAAATTTGCTAAAGTCACTTCAGATCCTAAAAAGCCCTTTAAAGGTTATATTTTCGTAAAACTAGTTATAAGGATTTTGTTTTAGCGTGAAGTGACTTTTTAAGTCATTTTAGACCTCCAAAAGAGTCCCTAAGACTTATTATAATATATTATACGTTCAAATACTCATTTGGGATCAAAACATCTTTGCTAGCATCACTTCAGAGCCTAAAAAGCCTTTTAAAGACTATGTTTCGGCAAAACTAGTTATAAGGACTTTGGTTTTGTGAAAAGTGAGTTTTTAAGGCTTGTTGGATCTCCAAATCAGTCCTTTAGACTTGTTATAATATGTTATATGTTCAAATACTCTTTTGGGCTCAAAACAACTTTGCTAGAGTCACTTCGGAGCCAAAAAAACTAGTTAAAAGCTATATTTGGGCAAAATTAGTTATAAGGACATTGTTTTAGTGCGAAGGGACTTTTTAAGGGTTGTTGGAGCTCACTCCAGAGCTAAAAAAAAGCCCTTTAAAGGCTATATTTGGGCAAAACTAGTTATATAGACTTTGTTTTAGAGCGAAGTGACATGTTATGGCTTGTTGGAGCTCCAAATAAGTCCCTATGACTTATTATAATATATTATATGTTCAAATACTCAAGTGGGATCAAAAGAATTTTGCGAGAGTCATTTCGGGTCCAAAAAAGTCCTTTAAAGGTTATATTTTGGCAAAACTAGTTATAAGGACTTTTTCTTAGCGCAAACTGAGTGTTTAAGGCTGGTGCTCCAAATGAGTCCTTTGGACTTATAATAATATAGTATATGTTCAAATACTCATTTGGGTTAAAAAAAAGGCCCCTTAAAGGTTTTCTTTGGGTAAAACTAGTTATACGGACTTTGTTATAGCGCAAACTGACTTTTTAAGGCTTGTTGGAGCTCCAAATAAGTCCTTTAGACTTATTATAATATAGTATATGTTCAAATACTCATTTAGGATTAGAAGAACTTTGCTAGAGTCACTTCAGAGCCTAAAAAGCCATTTAAAGGCTATATTTCGAAAAAACTAGTTATAAGACTTTGTCTTAGCGCAAAGTGACTTTTTAAGGCTTGTTGGAGCTCAAAATGAGTTCTTTAGACCTTTTATAATATATTATATGTTTAAATACTCATTGCTAGAGTCACTTCGCAGCCCAAAGAGCCCTTCAAAGGCTATATTTTGGCAAAATTATTTATAAGGACTTTGATTTAGCGCGAAGTGACTTTTTAATCCTTGTTGGAGCTCCAAACGAGTCCTTAAGACTTAATATAATATATTATATTTTCAAATAGTCATTTTGGATCAAAACAAATTTGCTAGAGTCATTTTAGAGCCGATGGAGCCCTTCAAAGCCTATATTTCGGCAAAACTAGTTATAAAGGACTTTGTTCTAGCGTGAAGTGACTTTTTAAGGCTTATTGGATACTCATTTGAGAGAAAACCAACTTTGCAAAAGACACTTTGGTTGGGAAAAAATAGTTATAAGTGCTTTGTTTTAGCGCGAACTGACTTTTTAAGGCTTATTGGACTCCCTTCGGAGCCGAAAAAAGCCCTTTGAAAGCTATATTTCAGCAAAACTAGTTATAAGGATTTTGTTTTTGCGCGAAATTACTTTTTAAGGCTTGTTGGAGCTCGAAAAGAGTCCCTAACACATAATATAATATATGATATGTACAAATAGTCATTTCAGATAAAAGAAAATTGCTAGAGTCACTTCAGAGCCAAAAAAGCCCTTTAAAGGCTATATTTCGACAAAACTAGTTACAAGGACTTTGTTTTACCGTGAAGTGATTTTTTAAATCTTGTTGGAGCTAGAAATGAGTCCCTTAAACTTATTCAATATATTATATGATCAAATAATCAGATGGAATCAAAGGAACCTTTCTAGAGTCACTTCGAAACCAAAAAAGCCTTTTGAAAGGCTATATTTCGGCAAAACTAGTTATAAAGACATTGTTTTTGCGCAAAGTGAATTTTTATAGCTTATTGGATCTTCAAATGAGCCCTTTAGACTTATTATAATATATTATATGTTCATATACTCATTTGTGATCAATGTAACTTTGCTAGAGTCACTTTGAAGCCAAAAAAAGCCCTTTAAAGGCTATATTTGGGCAAACCTAGTTAAAAGGACTTTGTTTTTGCACAAAGTGAATTTTTAAGCCCTTTTAGATCTCCAAATGATTTCTTTAGACTTATTATAATATGTTATATGTTCAAATACTCATTGGTGATCAAAACAACTTTGCTAGAGTCACTTTGGAGCCAAAAAAAGCTCTTTAACGCGATATTTGGGCAAACCTAGTTATAAGGACTTTGTTTTAGCGCGAAGTAAAAATTTCAAGGCTTGTTGGAGATCCAAATGAGTTCCTAAGACTTAATATAATATATTATATGTTCAAATACTCATTCTGCATAAAACAAATTTGCTAGAGTCACTTCGGAGCCCAAAAAAACCCTTTAGACGCTATATTTGGCACAAACTAGTTAAGAGGACTTTGGTTGAGCGAAGTTACTTTTTAAGGCAATGAGTCCCTAAGACGTATTGTAATATAATATACGTTCAAATACTCATTTGGGATCAAAACAACTTTGCTAGAGTCACTTTGGAGCAAAAAAAAAAACCTTTTAAAGACTATGTTTCGGGAAAACTAGTTATAAGTACTTTGTTTTTGCACAAAGGAAGTTTTTCAGGCTTGTCGGAGCTCCAAATCTGTCTTTTAGATTTATTATAATTTATTATATGTTCAAATACTCATTTAGGATCAAAAAAACTTTGCTAAAGTCACTTTGGAGCCAAAAAAAAACTCGTTAAAAGATATATTTGGGAAAAACTAGTTATAAGGACATTGTTTTAGCACGAAGTGACTTTTTAAGGCTTGTTGGAGCTCTAAATTAGGCAATAAGACTTATTATAATATATTATATGTTCAAATACTCAGCTGGGTCAAAAGAACTTTGCGGGAGTCACTTCGGATAAAAAAAACCCTTCATAGGTTAGCTTTCGGCAAAACCAGTTATAAGGAGTTTGTTTTAGCGCAATGTGACTTTTTAAAGCTTGTTGTAGCTCCAAATGAATCCTTTAGCCTTATTATAACATAGTTTATGCTCAAATACTCATTTAGGATTAAAAAAATTTGCCAGAGTTAATTCGGAACTAAAAAGACCCTTTAAAGTATATATTTGGGAAAAACTAGTTATGAAGACTTTATTTTTGCGCAAATTGACTTTTTATGGCTTGTTGGAGCTGCAAATCAGTCATTTTGACTTATTATAGTATATTATGAATTCAAATAAGATTAAAAAAAATTTTGCTAGAGTTACTTCGGAGCCAAAAAAGCTTTATTTGGGCAAAACTAGTTATAAGGACTTTGTTTTAGCGCGAAGTGACATTTAAGGCTCGTTGGAGCTCCAATGGAGTCTCTAAACTTATTATAATCTATTATATGTTAAAATACTCAGTTGGGGTCAAAAAAATTTTTCTAGGGTCACTTCGGAGCAAAAAAAAAATCCTATAAAAGCTATATTTCGATAAAACTAGTTATAAGAACCTTGTTTTAGCGCGAACTAGGTTTTTAAGGCTTGTACGAGTTCCAAATGAGTGCCTAAGACTTATTATAATATATTATATGGTTAAATACTCAGTTGGGATCAAAAGAACTTTGGTTGAGTCACTTCGGAGCCAAAAAACCCTTTAAAGGCGTCAAACCTACTTATAACGACTTTCTTTTAGAGCAAAGTAACTTTTTAAGGCTTTTTGGAGTTTAAAATGAGTTATTTAGGCCAATTATAATATATTATACGTTCAAATACTCAAAATGGGATAAAAAAGAAATTTGTTAGAGTCCCTTCGGAGCAAAAAAAAAAACCTTTTAAAGACAATATTTTTGCAAACCTAGTTATAAGGATTTTTGTTTTGCGTGAAGTGACTTTTTACGCCTTGTTCGAGCTCCAAATGAGTGCCTAAGACTTACTATAATATATTATATGTTCAAATAGTCATTTCGGATCGAAAAAAATTGCTAAACTCACTTTAGAGGCAAAAAAGCTCTTTAAAGGCTATATTTCGGCAAAACTAAGTATAAGGACTTTGTTTTAGCGTGAACTGGTTTTTTAAGTCTTGTTAGAGCTCCAAATGAGTCCCTAAAACTCATTAAATATATTATATGTACAAATACTCAGTTGGAACTGAAAGAGCTTTGCTTAAATCACTTCAGGGCTAATAAAGCCCTTTAAAGGCCATATTTCGGCAAAGCTAGTTATGAGGGCTTTGTTTTTCTACAAAGTGAATTTTTAAGGCTCGTTGGATCTCCAAATGAATCCTTTAGACTTAATATAATATATTATATGTTCAAATACTCATTTGTGATCAACACACCGTTTGCTAGAGTCACGGTAGAGCCAAAAAAGCCATTTTAAAGGCTATATTTGGGAAAACCTAGTTATAAGGACTTTTTTTTAGCGCGAAGTGACCTTTTAAGGCTTGTTGGAGCTCCAAATGAGTTCCTAAGACAATGTTTCGACAAAACTAGTTATAAGGACTTTGTTTCTTCGCAAAGTGAGTTTTTAGGGCTTGTTGGAGCTCAAATCAGTCATTTAGACTTTTTATAATTTATTACATGTTCAAATACTCATTTCGGATCAAAACAACTTTGTTAAAGTCACTTCGGAGCCAAAAAAATCGGTAAAAGCTCTATTTTGGCAAAACTAGTTAGAAGGACTTTCTTTTACCACGAAATAACTTTAAACGCTTGTTGGAGCTCACTTCGGAGTCAAAATAGCCTATTAAAGGCTATATTTCGGCAAAACTACTTATGAGGACTTTGTTTTAACGCGAAGTGACTTTTTAAGGCTTGTCGGAGCTCTAAACATGTCCCTAAGACTTCTTATAATATATTATATATTCAAATACTCAGTTGGGATAACAAGAACTTTGCGAGAGTCACTTCGCATAAAAAAAAAACCCCTTTGAAGATTATATTTTTGCAAAACTAGTTATAAGGACTTTGTTTTAGAGCAAAGTGACCTTTTAAGCCTCGTTCGAGCTCCAAATGACTCCATAAGACTTATTATAACATATTATATGTTCAAATCCCCTTAGGATAGAAAGAACTTTGCGAGAGTCACATCGGATCCAAAAAAAGCCCTTTTAAGGTTATATTTTTGCAAAACTAGTTATAAGGACTTTGTTTTAGCACTAACTGACTTTTTAAGGCTTGTTGGAGCTCCAAATGAGTACTTTAGACTTATTATAATATAGTATATGTTCAAATACTCATCTGGGATGAAAAGTAAATAAATTTTGTCGAAGTCAGTTCGAAGCGAAAAAGACCCTTTAAAGGCTATATTTGCACAAAGTTAGTTATAAGGACTTTATTTTTACGCAAAGCGACTTTTTAAGGCTGGTTGGAGCACCAAATGACCCCTTTCGACTTATTATAATATATTATAAGTTCAAATAGGATCAAAAAAAATTTTGCTAGAGTTATTTCGGAGCCAAAAAAGCTCTTTAAAAGCAACATTTGGGAAAAACTAGTTATAGGCACTTTCTTTTGGCGCGAAGTGACTTTTTAGGGCTTGTTAGTGCTCAAATTGTGTCTCTAAGACGTATTACAATATATTATATGTTTAAGTACTCAGTTGGGATCAAAATAACTTTGCTAGAGTCATTTCGGAGCCAAAAAAAGCCATTTAAATGCAATATTTCGCCAAAACTAGTTATAAGGACTTTGTTTATGCACAAAGTTAATTTTTAAGGCTGGTTAGAACTCAAAATGAGTTCTTTAGACCTATTATAATATATTATATGTTCAAATACTCATTTGGGAGCAAAAAAAATTTGCTAGATTTACTTCGGAGCCAAAAAAAAACCCTTTAAAGGCTATATTTGGGCAAATTAGTTATAAGGACTTTGTTTTAGCGCGCAGTAACTTTTAAAGCCTTGTTAGTGCTCCAAATAAGTCCCTACGACTTAATATAGTATATTATATTTAAGTGTTCTTAGAGCTCCAAATTACTTCCTAAAACTAATAAATATATTATATGTTCAAATACACAGTTGAAATAAAAAGAACTTCGCCAGAGTTACTTCAGAGCCAAAAAAGCCCTTTAAAGGCTATATTTCGGCATAACTAGTTATGAGGACTTTATTTTTGTGCACAGTGAATTTTTAAAGCTTGTTGGATCTCCAAATGTGTCCTTTAGACTTATTATAATATATTATATGTTCAAATACTCATTTTTTATCAACACAACTTTGCTAGAATCAGTTTGTAGCCAAAAAATCCCTTTAAAGGCTATATTTGCGCAAAACTAGTTATAAGGACTTTGTTTTGGCGCGAAGTGACCTTTTAAGGCTTGTTCGAGCTCAAAATGAGTTCCTAAGACTTAATGTAATATACTATATGTTCAAATACTCATTTGGTATAAAACAAATTTGCCAGAGTCACTTCGGATCCAAAAAGCTCTGTAAAGGCTATATTTTGGATAAACTAGTTATAATGACTTTGTTTTAGAGCGAAGTGGCTTTTTAAGACTTATTAATGTTCCAAATGAGTCCCTAAGACTTATTATAATATATTATACGTTCAAATACTCATTTGGGATCAGAATAGTTTTTTTCAGAGTTACTTCGGAGCCAAAGAAGCCTTTTAAAGGGATGTTTCGGCAAAACTAGTTATAAGGACTTTGTTTTTGCGCAAAGTGAGTTTCTAGACCTATTGGAACTCCAAATGAATCCTTTAGACTTATTATAATATGTTACATTTTCAAATACGCATTTGGAATCAAAGCAACTTTGCTAGAGTCACTTCGGAGCCAAAAAAAGCTTGTTAAAAGCTTGAAGTGACTTTTTAGGGACCTTATTTAAGCCTGAAGTGACTTTTTAAGGCTGGTTTGAGCGGTAAATGCGTCCCTAAGATTTATTGTTATATATTATATGTTCAAACACTCAGTTGGGATCAATTGAACTTTGCTAGAGTCACTTCAAAGCCTAAAAAAGCCCTGTAAAAGCTATAATTCAGCAACACCAGTTATAAGGAATTTGTTTTCGTGCAAAGCGACCTTTTAAGGCTTGTTGGATCTCCAAATGAGTCCCTATGACTTATTATAACCTATTATATGTTCAAATACTCAGTTGGGATCACAAAAACTTTGTGAGAGTCATTTCGGATTAAAAAAAGCCCTTTAAAGGTTATATTTCGGCCAAACTGGTTATAAGGATTTTTTTTTAGCGCAAACCGAAATTTGAAGGCTTCTTTGACCTCCAAATGAGTCCTTTCGACTTATTATGATATATTATAATTCAAATAGGATAAAAAAAATTTGCTAGAGTTACTTGGGACCAAAAAAGTTCTTTAAAAGCTATATTTGGGTAAAACAAGTTATAAGGAGTTTGTTTTAGCACGAAGTGACTTTTTAAAGATTTTTGAAGCTCAAAATGAGTCCCTAAGACTTAATATAATATATTATATGTTCAAATACTCATCTGGGATGAAAAGAAATTTGCTAGAGTAACTTACGAGCCAAAAAGGCCCTTTAAAAACTATATTTCATCAACCCGACTGATAAGGACTTTGTTTTAGAGCAAAGTGACCTTCTAAGGCTTTATGGAGCTCCAAACGAGTCGCTAAGACTTATTATAATATATTATATGTTTAAATACTCAGTTTTGGATCAAAAAACTTTGCGAGAGTCATTGCGGATAAAAAAAATCCCTTTACAGGTTATATTTCGGCAAAACTAGTTATAAGGACTATTTTTTTAGTGTAAACTGAATTTTTAAGGCTTCTTTGAGCTCCAAACGAGTCTTTCGACTTATTATGATATATTATAATTCAAATAGGATAAAAAAAATTTGCTAGAGTTACTTGGGACCAAAAAAGCTCATTAAAAGTTACATTTGGGCAAAACCAGTTATAAGGTGGTTTAGCGCGAAGTGACTTTCTAAGGATTTTTGAAGCTCGAACTGAGTCCCAAAGACATAATATAATATATTATATGTTAAAATACCCATCTGGGATGAAAAGAACTTTGATAGAGTCACTTTGGATCCAAAACATCCCATTAAAGGCCATATTTGTGCAAAGCTAGTTATAAGGACTTTGTTTTAGCTCGAAGTGACTTTTTAAGGATTTTTAAAGCTCCAAATGATTCTATAAGAATCAATATAATATATTATATATTCAAATACTCATTTGAGATCAAAAAAATTGCTAGAGTCACTTCAGAGCCAAAAAAGCCCTTTAAACGCTATATTTCGGCAAAACTAGTTATAAGGACTTTGTTTTAGCGCGAAGTGACTTTTTAAGGATTTTTAGAGTTCCAATTGGGTCCCTAAGACTTCATATAATATATTATCTATTCAAATACTCATTTCGGATTAAAAAAAATTGCTAGAGTCACTTCAAATCAAAAAAAGTCATTTAAAGGTTATATTTGGGCAAACTAGTTGTAAGGACTTTGTTTTAGCGTGAAGTGACTTCTTATAGTTTTTTGGAGCTCCAAATGAGTCTACAACTCTTATTAAAATATATTATACGTTCAAATACTCAGTTGGCTGCAAAGGAACTTTGCGAGAGTCACTTCGAATCCAAGAAAGCCCTTCAAAGGTTATATTTCGGCAAAAGTAGTTATAAGGAATTTGTTTTAGCGCATAGAGACTTTTTGAGGCCTGTTGGAGCTCCAAAGGAGTCTTTTTGACTTATTACAATATATTATATGTTCAAATACTCATTTGGGATGAAAACAACTTTGCTAGAGTCACTTCGGAGCCAAAAAAGCTCGTTAAAAGCTATATTTGTACAAAACTAGTTATAAGGACTTTGTTTTTTCTCGAACTGACTTTTTAAGGCTTGTTGGATTGCTAAATGCGTCTCTAAGACTTATTATAATATATTATATGTTGAAATACTCTGTTAGGATCAAAAGAACTTTGCTAGAGTCATTTCCGAGCCGAAAAAGCCCTGTAAAAGCTATATTTCAGCAACATTAGTTATAAGCACTTTGTTTTAGTGCAAAGTGACCTTTTAAGGTTTGTTGGAGCTCCAAATGAGTTCCTAAGACTAATTATAATATATTATATGTTTAAATACTCAATCTGGATCAAAACACTTTGCGAGAGTAATTTCGGATAAAAAAAAGCCCATTAAAGGTTATATTTCGGTAAAACTAGTTATAAGGACTTTTTTTTTAGCGCAAACTGAATTTTTAAGGCTTCTTTGTGCTCCAAATGAGTCCTTTCGACTTATTATTATATATTATAATTCAAATAGGATAAGAAAAATTTTCTAGAGTTACTTGGGACCAAAAAGCTCTTTAAAAGTTATATTTGGGCAAAACTAGTTATAAGAACTTTGGTTTAGCGCGAAGTGACTTTCTAAGGATTTTTGAAGCTCGAACTGAGTCCCTAAGACTTAATATAATATATTATGTATTCAAATACTGTAACACCCCATAACGTAATTATATTTTAAGCATATCTACGTTAAAGAGTATTAATCGCACATAACGCTTTAGAAAAACTTGAGACAAATTTTAACATTTCAATATGGTTTTATAAAGACACTATGCAGTATTTATACATATTTGTAAAAGCATTTGTACAAAATATACATATAAGTATTCGTTGAAAGAAAAAGTACTCCGTAGTTTAGTTGTTGTATTTACAGAATACATATACAACACCAAAAAGTTTCCCACAAGGCCATAGTCGTCCAATATGCATAAGATCATGGGCTCGAGAGCTCTCCAATCAACGTCATCAATATTCACAGTATGTTTTCATTCTCTGCATCACAAGAACACTAATGAGCGATTTCTCAGTAAGTAAAAACTAATGCTAAATGCATATGATTTAAAACATGTCATTTTTCCATTCATCATTTCACCGTAAATTTTATAAAGCATCTTCATAACCATTCTAGTCAAAAACACTTAGTTGGGCCCATAACGTGCTCAACTCATCACTGGGGCCAGTAGACGATTTTATTTGCAAGACCTGTTACATGGTGGTCAAATATATCATATCGGAGGTAGTGACATGTCCCAAACATAATCGCCGTCATGTGGGGTTTTATAAATAACATGTTCCCTTGCGATCGGCAAGGGACTTCCCACACAGCACCAGAAACATATAGTCCCCTTAGGTCGGGACTTCAGAGACAGGTCTGCCGCCTACCCAAACCCAGCAATGAATTGATACACAAAACATAACATGGTATAATACGGCACAATGACTCGTTTCATAATTCGTGCAACTTACAAAATCGTTTACTTTTACATGCGTAATGACGTGATGTCGTGAATGCACACGTGATCATCAAAGACATAGTAATGAACAAAATATAAAATAAACACATAGCATGTATTGTTCTTGTAACGCAGTTGAGTGAGTTCTTACTTACCTTTAACTATCTAGACAAGATGATTTGAAGAGAAGAATTAGTACCCTCAAAGTTCACAGTGTGCTATATCACCTAGAACACGCAATTTAGGGGATTCTTATTGTTTAATATAAATTGACTTAATTCCTCAAAGCAAACAAATTCATATACTTAATACTAACCATAGGGAAGAAATAAATAAGTGAAATAAGGTTTAAGATAAACTGTAGTTGCATAAGTTTACGAACTTTTAGCATGAAAGCTCGAAATAACGTTCCAAGCGGGAAACTAGATTATTATTAGTAAAACATTATCATTTCGGTTTTGTTTTCAAACGGGCAGCATATCGCCTTATTTATTGATATTTTCCCAAAGTCCAAAGTATCATTTAGGGCCTGCATAAATCAATTTCATGACAATTCCTAACTAGAACACGAATCCGTTGCAAGTTTGACGCATTTCAGTATACTTAGGTCAATAAGTAAAAATACAACTTTTTCCTTAACTCATGAGGGCAAAAATCATTTACAAAAATATATTGGTGAGTCTAAAACATTGAAAACATGATTAACATACTGATTTTAGAGTTTTTATACAAATAGAATAAAGTAAAACATTTAAAGAAACTAGTTGAGCAAAACTAGATTAACGTGGTTCAGAATTCGGTTTCATCAAACTATAATGTACTAAAATAAACATGTAAGACTTATACAACAACAAAAATCAATTTAAATATATTATTATATCAATCTAATATGATTTACATTTCATCAAACACTTGGAGGGCAGATTTAAAGCTCAAAATCCCTAAAAGAAACCGAACGAAATCGGTCGAAGCTTTTCGATTATCTAGGGTTGTTTTTTTTTTTTTATTCCTCAACAAAACCCCTAAATTTTTACAGCTTAAGACACCTTCCTAACACATTAAAAACAGTAACCAAAGCCCTAAAACCATTATAGAAGTTGTAATTTTCAGATTGGAAATAAAAAGCTCAAATACGAAAAACTAGCTAACCGTTGTCGCGGTAATGCCTCTAGCTTGCGATTTCTAGCTCCGAATCAAGTTCTTTAACTTGGAAATGGTTTATTTTTGGCAAAGGAAGACTCTTCTAAGATTTTCTCTTAGAGATGAAGCTCTGGTCGAAGTGGAGGTGTAAAATAAGAGAGCAGCTTGCTTAATGAACTAAAGGATTTTATAGCTTAAATTAGGACATAGTTGGAATTTTTAGTTTGTTGATACATGGCTGGTTAAGAACGACCTTGATGCTGACTAAGGCTTCTTATAAATATTAAAATACTTCTAAAATTATCCTAAAAGAGTGCAACCTAGTCTCGCGTTCATCAGTTTTGCTTGCTTCCGAAATTTTTGCTTCTACGCGTCGATTTCATGGTATTTCGGTGAAACCTAAGTTATTTTCCAACCAAATGAATTGCTAAACTTTATTACTCTTATAAAATAGAAAGTAAAGTCAAACAAAAACATTATAAATCAAGGATTATAAAAAAAACTTAGCAAATAATTCTTCCATCAAAATAAACCAAACTCATTCAAGTTTATCAAGAAAATGCCAAAGAAAACGCCGTGCTTGCTTAGTGTTGACTTTCACTTTGTTTTTTTTTTTTTTTGTTAGGTTCTATTCAGTGAATGAAATCTAATTCACCTAATCTTCAAGGGTTACCGAGCTTACGCTTAGAACAAAACACTAAGAGTAAGTTAAATGCCTTATCACACATATTATGTCAGAATTATTCAACGATAGAAACTAACCTAAATGTCAAATATGAAATGCAATGTAAGTATGACTGACATGATATGCTCTTGAAGAACTTGGGCACTACAAATACGCATATGGGAAGAAAAGAACTTTGCTAGAGTCAATTCGGATCCAAAACATCCCATTAAAGGCCATATTTGGGCAAAGCTAGTTATAAGGACTTTTTTTTTTTTGCGCGAATTGATTTTTTAAGGATTTTTGAAGCTCCAAATGATTCTCTAAGACTTAATATAATATATTATTTATTCAAATACTCATTTGAGATCAAAAAAATTGCTAGAGTCACTTCAGAGCCAAAAAAAGCCCTTTAAAGGCTATATTTCGGCAAAACTAGTTATAAGGACTTTGTTTTAGCGCCAAGTGACTTTTTAAGGATTTTTAAAGTTCCAATTGAGTCCGTAAGACTTCATATAATATATTATCTATTCAAATACTCATTTGGGATTAAAAAAAATTGCTAGAGTCACTTTAGAGCCAAAAAAAGTCCTTTAAAGGTTATATTTCGGCAAACTAGTTGTAAGGACTTTGTTTTAGCGTGAAGTGACTTTTTAAGGCTTGTTGGAGCTCCAAATGAGTCCACAAGACTTATTAAAATATATTATATGTTCAAATGCTCATTTGAAAACAAAGAAACTTTGTGAGAGTCACTTCGAATCCAAGAAAGCGCTTTAAAGGCAATATTTCGGCAAAACTAGTTACAAGGAATTTGTTTTAGCACATAGAGACTTTCTGAGGCCTGCTGGAGCTCCAAATGAGTCTTTTTGACTTATTATAATATATTACATGTTCAAATACTCATTTGGGATCAAAACAACTTTGCTAGAGTCACTTAGGAGCCAAAAAAGCTCGTAAAAGCTATATTTATACAAAGCTAGTTATAAGGACTTTGTTTTATCTCGAACTGATTTTTTAAGGCTTGTTGGAGTACTAAATGCGTCCCTAAGACTTATTATACTTTATTATATATTGAAATACTTAGTTAGGATCAAAAGAACTTTGCTAGAGTGATTTCTGAGCCAAAAAAGCCCTGTAAAAGCTATATTTCAGCAACATTAGTTATAAGGACTTTGTTTTTGTGCATAGTGATCTTTTAAGGTTTGTTGAAGCTCCAAATGAGTTCCTAAGATAAATTATAATATATTATATGTTTAAATACTCAGTTTGGACCAAAAAACTTTGCGAGAGTCATTTCGGCTAAAAAAAAAAGCCCTTTAAAGGTTATATTTCGGCAAAACTAGTTATAAGGACATCTTTTTTAGCGCAAACTTAATTTTTAAGGCTTCTTTCAGCTCTAAATGAGTCCTTTCGACTTATTATTATATATTATAATACAAATAGGATAAAAAAAAATTTAGAGTTACTTGGGACCAAAAAGCTCTTTAAAAGGTATATTTGGGCAAAACTAGTTATAAGGACTTTGGTTTAGCGCGAAGTGACTTTCTAACAATTTTTGAAGCTCGAACTGAGTCCCTAAGACTTAATATAATATATTATATGCTCAAATACGTATCTGGGATGCAGAGAACTTTGCTAGAGTCACTTCGGATCCAAAACATCCCAGTAAAGGCCATATTTGGGCAAAGCTAGTTATAAGGACTTTGTTTTAGGGCGAAGTGACTTTTTAAGGATTTTTGAAGCTCCAAATGATTCTGTAAGACTTAATGTAATATAATATATATTCAAATACTCATTTAAGATAAAAAAAAATTTGCTAGAGTCACTTCAGAGCCAAAAAGCTATTTAAACGCTATATTTCCGCAAAACTAGTTATAAGCAATTTGTTTTAGCACGAAGTGACTTTTTAAGGATTTTTGAAGTTCCAATTGAGTCCCTAAGACTTCATATAATATATTATCTATTCAAACACTCATTTGGGATTAAAAAAAATTGCTAGAGTCACTTCAGAGCAAAAAGGTCCTTTAAAGGTTATATTTCGGCAAACTAGTTGTAAGGACTTTGTTTTAGCGTGAAGTGACTTTTTAAGGCTTGTTGGAGCTCCAAATGAGTCCACAAGACTTATTAAAATATATTATATGTTCAAATACTCAGTTGGCTACAAAGGAACTTTGCGAGAGTCACTTCGAATCCAAGAAAGCCCTTTAAAAGTTATATTTCGGGAAAACTACTTACAAGGAATTTGTTTTAGCGCATAGAGACTTTTTGAGGCCTGTTGAAGCTCCAAATGAGTCTTTTTGACTTATTATAATATATTACATGTTCAACTACTCATTTTGGGATCAAAACAACTTTGCTAGAGTCACTTCGAAGCCAAAAAAGCTCGTTAAAAGCTATATTTGTACAAAACTAGTTATAAAGACTTTGTTTTATCTCGAACTGACTTTTTAAGGCTTATTGGAGTGTTAAATGCGTCCCTAAGACTTATTATACTATATTATATGTTTAAATACTCAGTTTGGACCAAAAAACTTTGCGAGAGTCATTTCGGTTAAAAAAAAAGCCTTTTAAATGTTATATTTCGGCAAAACTAGTTATAAGGACTTTTTTTTAGCGCAAACTGAATTTTTAAGGCTTCTTTCAGCTCCAACTGAGTCCTTTCAACTTATTATTATATATTATAATTCAAATAGGATAAGAAAAATTTGTTACACATACTTGGGACTAAAAAAGATCTTTAAAAGTTATATTTGGGCAAAACTAATTATAAGGACTTTGGTTTAGCGCGAAGTGACTTTCTAAGGATTTTTGAAGCTCGAACTGAGTCCCTAAGACTTAACATAATATATTATATATTCAAATACATATCTGGGATGAAAAGAACTTTGCCAGAGTCACCTCGGATCCAAAACATCCCATTAAAGGCCATATTTGGCAAAGCTAGTTATAAGGACTTTTGTTTTTGCACGAAGTGACTTTTTAAGGATTTTTGAAGCTCCAAATGATTCTCCAAGACTTAATATAGTATATTTTATATTCAAATACTCATTTTAGATCTAAAAAATTTGCTAGAGTCACTTCAGAGTCAGAAAAACCCTTTAAAGGCAATATTTCAGCAAAACTAGTTATAAGTACTTTGTTTTAGCGCGAAGTGATTTTTAAGGATTTTTGAAGTTCCAATTAAGTCCCTAAGACATCATATAATATATGATCTGAATAAATACTAATTTGAGATTAAAAAAAATTGCTAGAGTCACTTCAGAGCAAAAAAAAAAATCCCTTTAAAGGTTATATTTCGGCAAACAAGTTGTAAGGACTTTGTTTTAGCATGAAGTGACTTTTTAAGGCTTGTTGGATCTCCAAATTAGTCCATAAGACTTATTAAAATATATTATATGTTCAAATACTCTGTTGGCTACAAAAGAACTTTGCGAGAGTCACTTCGGATCCAAGAAAGCCCTTTAAAGGTTATATTTTGAAAAAACTAGTTATAAGGAATTTGTTTTCGCGCATAGAGACTTTTTGAGACTTGTCCGATCTCCAAATAAGTCCTTTAGACTTATTATAATATATTACATGTTCAAATACTCATTTGGGATCAAAACAACTTTGCTAGAGTCACTTCGGAGCCAAAAAATTCCGTTAAAAGCTATATTTATACAAAACTAGTTATAAGGACTTTGTTTTATCATGAAGTGACTTTTTAAGGCTTGGATGAGTGCTAAATGCGTTCCTAAGACTTATTATAATATATTATATGTTGAAATACTCAGTTGGGATCAAAAAAACTTTGCTAGAGTCATTTCCGAACCAAAAAAGCCCTGTAAAAGCTATATTTCAGCAACATTAGTTATAAAGACTTTGTTTTAGTGCAAAGTGACCTTTTAAGGTTTGTTGGAGCTCCAAATGAGTCCCTAAGACTAATTATAATATATTATATGTTTAAATACTCAGTTTGGACCAAAAAACTTTGCGAGAGTCATTTCGGTTAAAAAAAGCCCTTTAAAGGTTATATTTCGGCAAAACTAGTTATAAGGACTTTTTTTTAGATCAAACTGAATTTTTAAGGCTTGTTGAAGTTCCAAATGAGTCTATTCGACTTATTATTATATATTATAAATAAAATAGGATAGGAAAAATTTTCTATACTTACTTTGGACCAAAAAAGCTCTTTAAAAGTTAAATTTAGGCAAAACTAGTTATAAGGACTTTGGTTTAGTGCGCAGTGACTTTCTAAGGATTTTTTCAAGCTCGAACTGAGTCCCTAGGACTTAATATAATATATTATATGTTCAAATATGCATCTAGGATGAAAATAACTTTGCTAGAGTCACTTCGGATCCAAAAGATCCCATTAAAGGCCATATTTGGGCAAAGCTAGTTATAAGGACTTCGTTTTAGCATAAAGTGACTTTTTAAGGATTTTTGAAGCTCCAAATAATTCTCTAAGACTTAATATAATATATTATATATTCAAATACCCATTTGAGATCAAAAAAATTTGCTAGAGTCACTTCAGACCCAAAAAAGCCCTTTAAAGGCTATATTTCGGCAAAACTAGTTATAAGGACTTTGTTTTAGCGCGAAGTGATTTTTTAAGGATTTTTGAAGTTCCAATTGAGTCCCTAAGACTTCATATACAATATTATCTATTCAGATACTCATTTGGGATTAAAAAAAATTGCTAGATTCACTTCAGAGCAAAAAAATTCCTTTAAAGGTTATATTTCGGGAAACTAGTTGTAAGGACTTTGTTTTAGCGTGGAGTGACTTTTTAAGGCTTGTTGGAGCTCCAAATGAGTCCATAAGACTTATTAAAATATATTATATGTTGAAATACTCAGTAGGCTACAAAGGAACTCTGGGAGAGTCACTTCGGATCCAAGAAAACTCCTTAAAAGTTATATTTCGGTAAAACTAGTTATAAGGAATTTGTTTTGGCGCATCGAGACTTTTTGAGGCATGTTAGAGCTCCAAATGTGTCCTTTAGACTTATTATAATATATTACATGTTCAAATACTCATTTGGGATCAAAACAACTTTGTTAGAGTCACTTCGGAGCCACAAAAGCCCGTTAAAAGCTATATTTGTACAAAACTAGTTATAAGGACTTTGTTTTCTCCCGAAGTGACTTTTTATGGATTGTTGGAGTACTAAATGCGTCCCTATGACTTATTGTAATATATTATATGTTGAAATACTCAGTTGGGATCAAAAGAACTTTGCTAGAGTCATTTCCGAGCTAAAAAAGCCCTGTAAAGGATATATTTCAGTAACATTAGTTATAAGGACTTTGTTTTAGTGCAAAGTGACCTTTTAAGGTTTGTTGGAGCTCCAAATGAGTCCCGAAGACTAATTATAATATATTATATATTTAAATACTCAGTTTGGACCAAAAAATTTTGCGATAGTCATTTCGGTTAAAAAAAGCCCTTTAAAGGTTATATTTCGGCAAAACTAGTTATAACGACTTTTTTTTAGCGCAAACTGAATTTTTAACTCTTCTTTGAGCTCCAAATGAGTCCTTTCGACTTATTATAATATTTTATAATTCGAATAGGATAAAAAAAATTTGCTATAGATACTTGGGACAAAAAAAGCTATTTAAAAGTTATATTTGGACAAAGCTAGTTATTAGGACTTTGATTTAGCGCGAAGTGACTTTTGAAGGATTTTTTAAGGTCGAACTGAGTCCCTAAGACTTAATATAATATATTTTACGTTCAAATATGCACCTGGGATGAAAAGAACTTTGCTAGAGTCACTTCGGATCAAAAACATCCCATTAAATGCCATATTTGGGAAAAGCTAGTTATAAGGACTTTGTTTTTGTGCGAAGTGACTTTTAAAGGATTTTTAAGCACCAAATGAGTCTCTAAGAGTTAATATAATATATTATCTATTCAAATACTAATTTGGGATCAAAAAAATTTGCTTGAGTCACTTCAGAGCCAAAAAAAAGCCCTTTAAAAGCTATATTTCGACAAAACTAATTATAAGGACTTTGTTTTTGCGCGCAGTGATTTTTTAGGGATTTTTGATGCTCCAAATGAGTCCTTAAGACTTTATATAATATATTATCTATTGAAATACTCATTTTGGATTAAAAAAATAAATTTGCTAGAGTCACTTCAGAGCCAAAAATGTCCTTTAAAGGTTATATTTCGGCAAACTAGTTGTAAGGACTTTGTTTTATCGTGAAGTGACTTTTTAAGACTTGTTGGGGCTTCAAATTAGTCCATAAGACTGATTAAATTATATTATATGTTCAAATACTCAGTTGGCAACAAAGGAACTTTGCGAGAGTCACTTCGGATCCAAGAAAGCCCTTTAAAGGCTATATTTCCGCAAAACTAGTTATAAGGAATTTTTTTAGCGCATAGAGACATTTTGAGACATGTTGGAGCTCCAAATGAGTCCTTTAGACTTATTATAATATAATATATGTTATAATACTCATTTGAGATCAAAACAACTTTGCTAGAGTCACTTCGGAGCCAAAAAAGCCCGATAAAAGCTATACTTGGGCAAAACTAGTTATAAGGTTTTTGTTTTAGTCCGAAGTGACTTTTTAAGGCGTGTTGGAGCACTAAATGCGTCCCTTAGACTTATTAGAATATATTATATGTTCAAATACTCAGTTAGGATCAAAAGAACTTTGCTATATTCACTTCTGAGCCAAAAAAGCCCAGTAAAAGCTATATTTCAGCAACACTAGTTATAAGGATTTTGTTTTAGTTCAAAGTGACCTTTTAAGGCTTGTTGGAGCTCCAAATGAGTTCCTAAGATTTATTATAATATATTGTATGTTCAAATACTCAGTTGGGATCAAAAACCTGTGCGATAGTCATTTTGGATTAAAAAAAAAAAGCCCTTTAAAGGTTATATTTCGGCATAACTAGTTATAAGGACTTTGTTTTTGCGTAAAGTGACTTTTTAAGGCTTGTTGGTGGTCCAAATGAGTCCTTTAGACTTATTATAAAATATTATATGTTCAAGGAGGATCAAAAAAAGTTGGAAGAGTCACTTCGAAGCCAAAAAAACTCTTTAAAAGCTATCTTCGGGTAAAACTGGTTATAAGGACTTTGTTTTAACGTGAACTGAATTTGTAAGGATTGATGGAGCCATAAATGAGTCCCTAAGACTTATTATAATATATTATATGTTAAAATACTCAGTTGGGATGAAAAGAACTTTGCGAGAGTCACTTCGGATCAAAAAAAGCCTTTTAAATGTTATATTTCGGTAAAACTAGTTATAAGGACTTTGGTTTAGAGCAAAGTGACTTTTTAAGCCTTGTTGGAGCTCCAAATGAGTCATTTAGACCTATTATAATAAATTCTATTTTAAAATACTCATTTTGGATTAAAAAAAATTTTGCTAGAGCCATTTTGGAACAAAAAAACCCTTTAAAGGCTATATTTGGAAAAAACTAGTTAAAAGGACTTTGTTATAGCGCGAAGTGACTTTTTAAGGCTTGTCGGAGCTCAAAATGAGTCCCTAAGACTTATTGAAATATATTATATTGTATTATATTATATTATATGTTCAAATACTCATTTGGAATCAAAAGAATTTGCTAGAGTAACTAAGGAACCAAAAAAATCCATTTGAAGGCTATGTTTCGGCAAAACTAGTTATATGGCTTTTTTTTTAGCGCAAAGTGAAATTTTAAGTCTTCTTGGAGCTCCGAATGAGTCCTTTAGACTTATTATAATATATTATATGTTCTTTATACTTAGTTAGAATCAAAAGAATTTTGCGAGAGACACTTCAAACCTTAAAAAGCCCCTTAAAGCTTAAATTTCTGCAAAACTACTTATAAGGACTTTGTTTTAGTGCAAACTGACTTTTTAACGCTTGTTGGAGCTGCAAATGAGTCCTTCAGACTTATTATAATATATTATATGTTCCAATATTCAGACGGGATCAAAAGAACTTTGCTAAAGTCACTTTAAATAATATATTAGGGCAAAACTAGCTATAAGGACATTGTTTTAGCGCGAACGGAGTTTTTAAAGCTTGTTGGAGCTCCAAATGAGTCCTTTAGACTTATTATAATATAGTATATTTTCAAATATGATAAAAAATAATTTGCAAGTGTCACTTCGGAGCCACAAAAGCCCTGTAAAAGCTATATTTTGCCAGAACTAGTAATAAGGGCTTTGTTTTAGCGCGAAGTGACTTTTTAAGGCTTGTTGGCGCTCCAAATGATTCCATAAAATTTATTGCTGTAGATTATATGTTTAAATACTCTGTTGGGATAAAAACAATTTGCTAGAGCCACTTCGAAGCCACAAAAGCCCTTTAAAGGCTATATTTCTGCAAAACTAGTTATGAGGACATTGTTTTTGCGCAAAGTGAATTTTTAAGTCTTGTTGGATCTCCGAATCAGTCCTTTAGACTTATTATACCATATTATATGTTCAAATACTCATTTGGGATCAAAAAAACTTTTCTAGAGTCACTTCGTAGGGGAAAAAAAGACTTTTAAATGCTATATTTGGGCAAAACTAGTTATAAGGACTTTGTTTTAGCGCGAAGTGACTTTTTAAGGCTTGTTGGAACTCCAAATGAGTCTCTAAGACTTATTATAATATATTATATGTTCAAATACTCAGCTGAAATCAAAAAAACTTTGCTAGAGTCACATCGAATCAAAAAAAAAAGCCCTTTAAACGCTATATTTCGGCAAAACTAGTTATTAGAAATTTATTTTTGGACAAAGTTACTTTTTAAGCCTTGTTGGAGCTCCGACTCAGTCCTTTAGACTTATTATAATACATTCTATGTTCAAATAGTCATTTGGTATCAAAGCAACTTTGCTAGAGTCATTTTGAGCAAAAAAAAGCCCTTTAAAGGCTATATTTAAGCAAAACTAGTTATAAGAAATTTTTTTTAGTGCGAAGTGACTTTTTAAGGCTTGTTGGAGCTCCAAATGAGTCCCTAAGACTTAATATAATATATTATATGTTCAAATACTCATTTGGGATTAAAAAAAAAAAATTTGCTACAATCACTTCAGAGCCATAAAAACCCTTTAATCGCTATATTTCGGCAAAACAAGGTATAAGGACTTTGTTTTTGCGCGAAGTGACTTTTTAAGGTTTGTTGGAGCTCCAAATTAGTCGCTAAGACTTCGAAGCCAAAAAATCCCTTTTGTAAACCCCGAAGTTTTCTTATCATCCTCAGTCTAATTATTAATAGAGACATGTACAAGTAATTTAAATTTTGTTAGAGTTATGAAACTTTTCTTATTCAACTCACAAGAATAAGGTTAAAGTTGAAAATAAGTTTTCAGACTCGGGTGTCGTAGAATTGGATGAATTCAGGTTTTATAATTCCCGAATCATGGGAATTAGAGTTCTACGCCATGAAAATGAATTTTAAAGTTAGTATGGTGCATGAATAGAATTTTTAAGGTCACTCGTAAATTTTGAAATCATTCCGATGTGAAAAAGTATCGTTTCGACGAAAAACGTTAAGTTGCGGGCAAAACGGTAATTTATCGAGAAATCAGAAACTATCGGAAAAAATAATGAATAATCCAAGAAGATATCTTCTTTATGAAGAGGTTTTATTTTTGGTAAATTTTAAAATTTTGGGCTGAAGTGAAAGAATAAAAGGTTTAGAAATAAAGAACTTAGTAGTGAAAAATTTCGGTAAAAATCGCTATTTCGGGACCAAAATTGTAAAGCCTTAGAAAAATAGGAAATGAGATCTATAAATTCTAAAAAAAACCATATAATGCTTTATAATTAGATCAACAAGGTGATTAAAAAAAGAAATTGTGTTAGAAGGCCTAAGAAATATGTTTAGAAATGAAAGAAATGACTAAGTTGTTAAGGGTTTATTTATGTGGACTAAAGTGCGAATTTCGTAAAAGAAGTAAGCACAGCGTGTCTCACCTTCACATGGCTAAGAATGAGCTGGCCTTTAGATATTAAACCTGATCCTAGAATGGCTTAGTAAGTAAAATTTAAGCAAGAGGTGTCAAATTCAAGCTCGAGGTGGAAAGGCGATTACCTCGCCGTGACGTGCTCGCGACACATCAACTATAGGCTTTTATTCAAATAATCATCCTTAGCACGAATTTGAAACATCAAAATAGAATAAAAGTGAGGAAAAAGAAAGGAAGAAAAAGAAAAAAGAGAGAAGATAGAAAAAAAGAGGAAGAAAAAAAAGAAGAAAGTGAAAAGGACGCAAGGAAGAACAAGCTACACAACCAAAGTATTTAGGTTTTGAAACTTTGATTTGATTAAGCATTGTACTTGGAATTTTCATCATAGTTAATTACTGTTTTAAGGGCTGTTTTAATAGGGTCTAATCATGATTTAAAGGTTGGTGTTTTGGATTAGTTTGGAAAGAAAAAATGGGTTTTTCATGTTTAAGTTTTGTTCATATTTGGTGAAGAAATTTGGCTTGGATAGGTGAAAAAGTGATAGAAAATATGATGTTGATGATGTTGAATTGTGTTATTGATTGAGTATTGATGAATTGATGACAAAGGAAAAGGTTAACCAAGCTTGAGAAAAGAATTTACAAAGTTAACTAAGTCTTGAATATATGATGTTTGATCATATGTCTAAGTGGAAATTTTTGTGATTTATTAGGTTTTAATGAAGTTTAGTGTGTTTTGAGGTATAAAATATTGATTAAAGGTTTAAAAATTGGTTTGGTGGTGAAATAACAAAATTTGGTGCAATTCGGACACCACCCGGGCATATGGGCACTATGTGCGTGCTGCCTGGGCGCTGTGGGCGTGCAGCTCGTGCTGCCGGTGCGCCCAGCGTGCTCGGCAGGCGCTCAGCGCACGCGACAGTGCCCAGCGTGCCCGGCAGGTGCTCAGCGTGCGTAGCAGGCGTGCAGCCTGCGTTCGTGCGTGCGCCAGGCGTGCTGCCTCTGGCCCTTGCGCGCCCAACAGGCTCCGTGTGCCACCCTGCGTGCCCAGCGAACCCCGTGTGCGCGCCCAGCATGTGTCGGCTTGGCCCAAATGACCCCGAAACGACCCAAAATTTTTTTCAAAGCCTCGTTTTGACCCAAATTCTACCAAAAGCCTTTAAAATGAATTTTAAACACTTTAAATTAATTTTTGATAGAATGAATTTTAAAACCTAATTGGTTTTTTTATTGTTTTAATAGGAAATCCAAAGTTCCGACTTTCGGAAGACTAAAATGACCCAGAACGATGATTTTCGCACCAAGTGACTTCGAGTAAGTGACGATGCACCTACAATACAAGAATAAATTGCATAATATGTTAGGAATTTTATGGTTATGCATATAAATGTCTTTTCTAGTAAGCAAGATTAAGTATAAGCCTGGTAATGACAAAGCTGATAAGATTAATGGCTTCGGTCATTATAACTCATAAAACTTAGTGCGGGCTTTGCCCGATAAGTTAAGATGAAGGTTAGAAACTTCCCGAGCCTTTTTATATGTTGTAAACAAACCAAATGATGAAATGTCCTTTGACTTACAAGTCAAGATATCACGAGGGTTATTAATGAACGGTTTCGCCGCTTTGGAATCTTATTCCCGCACGAAACATCGTTAAGACCTCGAAATATTCTTCCGGGCTTCAAATGATGAATAACGAATAAAAAATGAAAAAATATAATTAATTGTCAGATTTAAACCCCAAAATGAATAACCCTCAATGTGGCTCGGTCGCCAGAAATGATATGGTACTGGGGGTTGTTGATTGAAACGTCAACAACATAAGATAGAATGTTACTAAAATGAGTCGATGGTACCGATAGTCTTTTTGACACTCGTGCCCTCCTGATAATGATGATGAAAATATTTTAACACAATAAAGCATGTTACAATTTTTAATAAAAAAGAATGCAGGAGGATGTAATGTGGCCAGGAGATGCTCTAAAGGTTGAGCTAGCTCACTCCCTGCCTGGCACCTTATGTTATGATTCATGATGCAGTACTATTAGTGGATCCCAAACTCCCTCATGATGTATGTTCGCCGATTCGTCAGCTAATGTTCTGATCATAAAAGAGTGGTCAAGACAACGCTAGGAATACTAAGAAACTGTTTTCTTTTGCAGGGATCATTTAGTATGGGACAAATGACCTCTTATATTGTTATGTGTACTGCTCATTATTTATATGTCTTATGTAATGCATTGATTGTCATGGCACATAGTATACATAGTTTCGTCACTTATTGAGTTTAGCAACTCACTAGGTTTCTTGTATTGTAGACACAGGTAAGAAGACGCAAAGCTGAGGAGGAGGTCGATGATGCTAGAATAAGTGTGTGGACTACCTGTGGTGGTTAAAGACTCTCGTGGCTCGTTATTTTGTACTATTGGTTTGTAAATATGAATATATCAAACTAAAGTACTTTAAAGGACAACAGTATATATATTTTGTGACACCATTGCGGTAGCATAGGTAAGAAGAGTCCTAGTTATACTGCAGTAATGCTGTAGCAAAATTAAGAGTTCTTACTATGTTGTAGCAACGTTGTAGTAATGCTTTACCAAAACAAAAGTAAGTACGCGCGTATACTACTTTCTATAAATTACATTGTGATTAACATGTTTAAGTATAAAACTTATATATACGTAAGCAAGTATGAGTCCCGATCCATTGAAGCGGGTCGTGACAAGTTTTTTGGTACCAGAGCCTAGGTTAAGTCGTTTCTGCAGACCCCATGCATGTTGTTTGACAGCCTCGGTTCTCTCCTTAGTGGGTAAGCTTTATTAACTTAATTTTTAATAAGATTCAAACTAATTAATGAAAACTTACAGGATGTCAGAAGTAGAACAGGTCATTCTTGACATGGGTCCCGAGCTGTCTGGAAAGGGTAGTGTTGTCGGACCAGTGATAATAGAACCCCGACAAATATTTTGAACTTAGTACCAGAGAATGCTAAATGCTTTATAGGAACTGCAGACAAGATAACTATTTATGACTAGCTATGTTATACAACCCATTGGATGAGTCTTATTAGAATAGCTCAAGAGTATTGGGTAGATGTAGCTGCAACCTTCTTAAGAGAAAAAGCCCTTACATTTTGGACTGCAGTAACAACAAGAAGAGAAGTCCAAGAATAGCGAGTTTTTAAGGGTACAATGACCCATAACTATATAAAAGAATCTAAAGAAAAGGTCTGGTATCGGAGAATGAGCAAGTTTCACCAACGATTTGGAGAGTCCGCTCAAGAGTATACTGACAGGTTTAATCACAAAATTGTCTTGAGATGTCCCCAAAATATGCCAGATTGAGAAAAACGAGATGTTTACGCCAATGGCCTTTCAAATGGTTTAAAGTGTCAGAATTAATAGAAAACCATAAGACCTTTGACGAGCTCAAGACAGCAGTGCTTATCTTTGATGAACAACCTGAGGAATAGTCCGAGAATGGTTCATATCCAAATAAAGATTGGAAGATCTAGAAATATAACTGTTTAAACGACCTAGATAAATGTGCTTATGTTATATTAGTGTGATGAAATTTTGAACCCTATTTATTGAGATAAATAAAAGCTTACAATTACTATGTGCCATGACATGATAGGTTAAGTAAGAGTGACTGTTGAAGACATGTCGAGGACAAGTACACATTAGAATCCTCTTAATGAAGTAGATGAGCTTCGTTAAATGATCGAAGCTCAAGCTGCAGAAGCTCGAAGAAGAAATGAGGAAGCACGAAGGAATGACCAACGGATTGAGCAGCAAGGATAAATGCTCAAGCAACTGCTTACCCGCCTCAATGATCAACAACTACAACCGCAGCCACAACAACCATAGCAACAAGCAGAAGCGCCATGACCAGCTGAAGTGAATGTACCTATGCCGCCTATGTTACGACCCAATGTACAACTACTGAGGATGGCTGCTCTAATTGATGAACTGATTTACGAACGCCTCAAGAAGCAAAACCCATCAGTGTTCCAAGGGACACCCGATCCGGCAAAGACTGAAAATTGGATAAAGCACATTCAGTAATCTTCAAATACATACAGCTGATGGACGCACAGAAGTTAGCCTGCGCTGTATACCAGTTTGATGATGAAGCAAGATGCTGGTGGGAAATGATTGTGCAAATGCAACCTATTGAAACAATCTCTTGGGAACAATTCCTAGCCCTATTTTATGACAAGAACCTTATAGAAGCTAAACTTTCTGGAAAGGTCAAGGAGTTTATGAATCTTTGACACGGAAAATGATCATAGCAGAGTACATAGCAAAATTTGATGAACTGACGCGATATGCACCGACCATGGTACCCACGGATGACGACAGGAAGATAAAATACATGCATGGTTTGAGCGTTGAGATTGTGACACATGTGGACAGTGGCGAAGTAGGACCGCACACCTATGCTGATACAGTGAAGAGAGATTTAAGAATAGATGGCTGGAAACTGACAAACAAGCCAACCTCCACGCAAAGTATAGCTAGCTGAAGCAGGTGGGAATACCAATGTTCAGAAGTCAAAAATGAGGAAATTCCTTCCAAGACGTGACAGGTTTCAAAGAAACTATGGGAATCGAACCCAAATACAGGCACGTACCTATAATCCACCGGCCAATACTAGCAATTTCAGAACTAATGAAGGGCAAAAAGAAGGTATGAAGCGCGGTCAACCAGGTGGAAATAAAAGAGTAAATTATTGCCGCCAGGAACAAAGCCGTGGAAACACTAAAACTAAACAACAGATCCCTTCACAGTTCACTCGTTGTGGAAAGTTACATAGTGGTAAGTGCAGGATGGGGATGAATGTTTGTTATGCTTGCGGTAAAGTCATTTTGCGATGTCCTGTCCAAACCAGAGAAAAGAAAGAGAACCAACTAGGACCTAGCCTGTAACGCCCCTATGTGTAGGTTAGAGTTTGAGAGTAAAAACAATAATTTAAAACGTAAATTCAACCTGTCATAAACGCATCAAATAGTTTTCTCTAGGGAATTTTAAGATATTCAAATATTTAAATACTTAGAAATAGACAATATAAATTCCACATTTTAGTGTAGCAACAAGTATGAGTAAAATAAAAACAACAAGACCAATCATCATCGGATAAGCACCAAGAGTCAAAAATAAACTCATACAGTCATCCAAAAGTAGCAAGATTCTTATACCAAGAGAGTTAACAGTTAGAGATTTGTAATCCGAGCTTAACTTTAGTCCAACGCTCCAATCACCCCCCGTTAGGATTTCTATAATGAACTCCGCCTGGGGGTAGAAAAATAAAGGTTGAGCTAATGCGCTCAGTAGGGAAACGATTACTCACTTTTTGGTTTTGCCGATTTTAGTTTGAAAATAAACCTGCATGGTTAGAGTTTACGAAACAATAACATATATATATATATATATAATAATTACATTAGTGCGCATTCTATGGATGTTTCTCTTTTCTTTTTCCAAAATAGTATTTATAAATCACAAAAAGAGATAAAACATAAACAAACATCCAGATCATTTACCCACATACGACACGAGGACCCATTAACGTGGACTGGCCAACCTAATACCATGACTCACCCCGTGAGGACTCGATACCTCCTAGACCTAGCCTGCGTAGTAACTATCGGCACTTGCACTGTGCCGATGTGAATTCCATGCGAACCAATAATTTCAAACACACACTAACTTTCTCATTCCCAACCAATCATGCAGTAGTAATTTCATAAATAATCATGTCATCTCAAAACAACAACAAATATTTCACAAGTGATACATAAATATAGAACAAAATAATATAATTTAGTTTTCGTTTTCTTTCCAATTGACATTTTATTAGCAAAACATCTCACGAAAAGTAAGCAATAGAATCCCTACCTCTTTGGACCAACCAAAAGTTTAGCAAAATCTACAGATCGCCAATTCCTGCTAATTTCCTCCCGTTTCCACGTCGGAAAGAAACTTTGAGTCAATCGAACTTCCTTCTCAAATAGAATTTGGTCAAACCGAGTTTACCATTGCATTTAGGATATCGAACCAATATCCGACAACTCGCTTACCCGATGTTGCCAGAAAGTTGATCGGTCAACATCGGTCAACGGCATCTGGCGGTGACAAATCCAACGAATGAGGGATGGGCTTTGAAGCTCTCAACTCCCTGAACACCATGACAGTGGTCGTTTTCCTAAACTCATCCCAACGTGACCGGGATGTAAGCCGGAAGTTCAAAAATCCCGTTATTCGACAAAGCTCCAGCGATGGCATTCCCAGTATAATTTGGTTACAATATTTTACAGCCTTGTCGTAATCTTCACAAAGAATCTAATGCAATAAGAATCGTATCAATCGGATTTCGGACGGAAAAGTTACGGCTCGTCAAAGTTAAGGCGACCAAAAACCCCGCCATGGTTTTCTCCAAGCTTCCCCTTCGATTTCCGGCGAGCCACGGCATTCCCAAGGTCGGATGGTGGGTCCTTGGTGTTCCTCGCCAGTTGTAATTTGATTCTCCGGTGGTGGTTCACGCCAGCTCTGGCCCTAGAGGCAAACGTGTTCTCTTAAGGTTTGCAAGACAACCGATAAGTGTTCAGCATGTTCTTCCATTTCTGCGAGAGCATATCAAAATGTCATTGATAAAGACTACCACAAACCGATCCAAATACGACCGAAAGACTCGGTTCATAAGATCCATAAATGCTGCAGCGGCATTCGTTAGACTAGAAGACATAACTAGGAACTCGAAATGCCCGTAGCGAGTGCAAAAAGCTGTACTCGGAACATCTTCTTCCCTTATCATCAATTGATGATAGTCTGAGCGCAAATCAATTTTAGAAAAGTATCAAGAACCACCCAATTGATCAAACAATTTGTCAATTATTAGTAGCGGATACTTATTTTGATGGTGACTCGATTTAGTTGTCAATAATCCACGCACAACCTTAAAGAGCCATCATGCCATCATACTTCTTGGCAAACAGAGCAGGAGCTCCCCAAGGGGACATACTGAAGCGTATGAACCATTTCACCAACAACTCGTCTAACTGCTTCCTAAACTCAGTTAACTCGGCAAGAGCCATGTGATATGGAGGGATGGAAACAAGAGAGATACCGGGAATCAAATCAATGAAAAACTCAATCTCTCTATCTGGTGGCAGGCTTGACAACTCGTCTGGAAAAATATCCTAGAAACTTTCCCCCATATCAAGAGAGGAACTCATAATACCCAACTCTTCATCGAGAGTAAAGATCATTTCCAGACACTCTAATTCTTCCTACCCCATACGTATGCCTTGAGTAAAGAATAAGGCACTACAACTCCTGACTTGGCTAAGTACTCGATAAGTTGTCCGTCCTTAGTGATAAGAGTAATTCGTCGCCTAAAACAATCTATCGTTGCTTGGTATTTGGACAACCAATCCATACCTAAAATGACATCAAACTCACCTATATGTATCACAAAAAGATTTGTAAAAACCTTGTGGTTTAAAATACCCCACAACAAGACATACATATCATCGAGACCTCGCCCACTCTGCCCATCGGCGTAGTAAGTAAAAATAGAGAGGTAGATAAATTGATTTCTAGTTGCAAACTAGTAGCAAATGATAGAGATATGAAAGAATGAGTAAAACCCGCATCAAACAATACTTGAGCCCAAGAATGAGAGATAAAAATCATACCATCCACAACAGCATTCTCAGCATGAGCCTCGATAAGTACATAAGCTCGGCCTTGGGTCGTCTCATTTCCATGGCGTCCTTTACTTCGGCCTCTATGTCTGCTGCTCAAACTAGCAACTCTCATTTGATGATGACTACCTTGACTTCCAGACGTCCTCGATGCAAAAGGTGTGGCTTGACTTTGTTGGAAACCCGATTCTTGAGGTTATGGTCGATGGTAGTACGGTGGAAGATGCCCTCTCAGTTGCGGTGTCGTAAAACCAGGATTTGGTAGAGCCTGTTGTTGGAAACTGGTAGGTCGGGGCTGCCTACTTTGATTTTCCAAAGACACTGAACCAGACTGACTTTCTTGTTGTCCTTCTTCAACCAACAAAGTTTGTTGTCGCCTTAGGGGACACTCTCGTTTGCGATGACCCGCCTGACCACAAGAGTAACAAGCATAGGGCATGAAACGACTACTTTCAGAAGACCCACTACTGCCACTGGTAGCATTCTCTTGCGATTCTTATCCTTGTATTGACGCTTTCTTGTCAATCTTTTTACCAGAGTTCTTGTCCCTCTTCCTTTCTTCCGTGTTCCTCAGGATGTCATTCTCTATACGCTTAGCAGTAGAAAATAACTCATGGAATTCTGTAAAGGAGAATGCCGCCAATTGAGATCTAATGTTTGGTCTCAACCCTTCTCTAAACTTGATACATCGTGAAATAGGATTAGCCACTGCACTAGGGTCGTATTGAAACAAGTTCATGAAGCAAGCATAATATTCAGCTACCGTCATGCCCCCTTGAACTAGCCGACTAAACTGAGCAATCATCTCATGTCGTTGGGCCTTGGGAATGCAATTTTCTCTGAATAGCTTTCGAACTCATCCCAAGTAAGATTGTCAGTGTCATGATATTCCTCCTGCAGCTCCCACCATTCCAACACCGAACCCTGTAACAAATAGGCTGCAAATTCAACTCGAAAGTTATCTGGCACCACTGCTAGTCTGAAGGTTCGCATAACCTCTTTCAGCCATCTACCAACCGCTTCACGATCATATTCCCTCTCAAAAGTAGCAGTAATCACCTTCAGGAATCGTCCTAAGGCATCGTTCTTTTGTCTACGATTCTACACCGTAGGAGCTCGTGGGGCATCACCAAACACATCTCTGACATCTAGACCTCGTCCCCCATTTGCTTGCCCTCTTCCACCACCTCTAATTCTAGGTGGCATTTTTTTTTCTTCTTTTTTTTTCTTCTTTTTTTTTTACTGTAGAGAATTTTATCGAAAGGTTAGCTTTTCCGATGACAAGGCCATGCTTTTAAAATTTGAAAAACAAATTAAGTAAATAAGAAAATTGTGCTACATTCCCAAGGTTTACCAAACCTCGGCTCTGATACCAAAATCTGTCACGCCCCTTTGTGGAGGTTAGAGTTTGAGAGTAAAAACAATCATTTAAAACGTAAATTCAAAGTTCAAAACACCTGTCATAAATGCATCAGATGGTTTTCTCCGGGGAATTTTAAGAAATTCAAATATTAAAATACTTAGAAATAGACAATATATATTTCACATTTTAGTGTAGCACAAAGTATAAGTAAAATAAAAACAACATGACCAATCATCATCGGATAAGCACCAAGAGTCAAATATAAAACTCATACAGTCATCCAAAAGTAGTAAGATTCTTACACCAAGAGAGTTAACAGTTAAAGAAATGCAACGAGCTTAACTTCAGTCCAACGCTCCAATCACTCCCCGTTAGGATTTCTATAATGAACTCCGCCTGAGGGGGGAAAAATAAAGGTTGAGCTAATGCGCTCAGTATGGAAACGATTACTCACTTTTCGATTTACCTGTTTTACTTTGAAAATAAACCTGCATGGTTAGAGATTACAAAATAATAATAATAATAATAATAATAATAATAATAATAATAATAATAATAATAATAATAATAATTTCAGTAGTGTGTATTCTATGGATGTTTCTCATTTCTTTTTTCAAAACTGTATTTACAAATCACAAAATGAGATAAAACATAAACAAACATCCAAATCATCAACCCACATATGACACGAGGGCCCACCAACGTGGACTGGCAACCTCATATCATGATTCACCCCGTGAGGACTCGATACCTCCCGGACCTAGGCTGCGCAGTAACTAGCGGTACGTGCACTGTACCGATGTGAATTCCATGTGAACCAATAATTTCAAACACACACTAACTTTCTCATTTCCAAACAACCATACAGTAGTAATTTCATAAATAATCATGTCATCTCAAAACAACAATAAACATTTCACAAGTGATACATCAATATAGAACAAAATAATATAATTTAGTTTTTGTTTTCTTTCTAATTTACAGTTTATTCGCAAAACATCTCACGAAAGGTAAGCAATAGAATCCCTACCTCTTTGGACCAACCAAAAGGTTAGCAAAATCTACGGATCGTCAATTCCCGCTAATTTCCTCCCGCTTCTACGTTGGAAAGAAACTTTGAGTCGATCGAACTTCCTGCTCAAATAGAATTTGGTCAAACTGAGCTCACCATTGTATTTAGGAGATCGAAACGATGTTCGACAGCTTGCTTACTCGATTTTGCCAGAAAGTTGACCGGTCAACGCCATAGTAAACGCCGATCAATGGCGTCCAGCTGTAGCGGATCCGATGAGGGAGGGCTGGGCTTGAAAGCTCTCAACTCCCCGAACACCGTGATGGTGGCCATTTTCCCAAACTCGTCCCGACATGACCGGGATCTTAGCCGGAAGTTTAAAATTCTGTTTTTCTGTGAAGCTCTAACGATGGCCTTCCCAGTGGAATTTGGTAACAATATTTTACAACCTTGTAGTACTCTTCACAAGAAATCCAATCCAACAAGAATCGCATCAATCGGATTTCGGATGGAAAAGTTACTGCTCGTCAAATTTTCGGCAACCAAAAACTCCGCCGTGGTTTTCTCCGAACTTCCCCTTCAATTTCCGGCGAGCCACGGCGTTCCCAAGGTCGGACGGTGATCCTCGGTGTTCCCCGCCACTTGTACTTCGATTTTCCGGTGATTGTACACGCCAACTCTCGCCGTGGTAGTCGAAAAGTGTGCACAAAAGTGGCACGGTGGAGGAGCGAAAATGGGCTTTTGAGAAGAAAAGAAAGAGAGAGAGAGAGAGAGCACGAGAAAGGGGGAAGAGAAAGAGGAGAGAGAGGAGGGGTTGGCTACATTGGCTGAAAATTTATCAAGAAATTAAATTTTTATCCCAAACTTAAAAATTTTACAAAAACTCCACACAAGCAACTTTTAGTTACAAATAAACCCAATGTAAATATTTTGGGTGTTACACAGCCCCGTCCTAATGCCAGAGTCTACAGCCTATTAGAAGATGATGTAAACGACGGCCCATCAACCGTAGTAACAGATCGGCTTCTTGTTGCTAACCTTTCTTTGGATACTCTTATTGATTCTGGCGCTACACATTCAGTTATAGCAAGCAAAGTAGCAGAAAAATTAGAATGTGATAGTCAGATATTATCATACCCATTTATAACTATAACTCTGGCAGGAGAGATGTGTAAATCAACTAGCTGGTATAGAAACGTGCCTATCTGATTTGGAGAACGCACCTTCTATGCTAATTTAGTTGTTATAGAAATGGGAGATTATAATGTAATTTTGGGTATAGACTGGTTGAGTACGCATCATGCATTCATAGATTGTTAAAAAAGGCGAATTCAATTTCGACCCCCTGATTGTGAAGAATTCAACTTTAAGGAAACATCACGGAAAAAGCTAGTTCCTACAATTTCAGCTCTCTAAGCCTTAAAGTTACTGGCAAGTGGATGTCTGACTATATAGCCAACATCCGTGAATTGGCAAAGGAAGTCAAACTTGAGCCAATGGATGTGCCTATTGTAAGAGACTACCTCGCCGTATTCCTAGAAGATTTGCTAGGATTACCACCAGAATGGGAGATTGAATTCACTATTGAGTTAATCTCTGAAATAGCTCCAGTTTCGAATTTACCTTATCGGTTGGCTCCTACTGAGTTAAAGGAGCTGAAGACCCAATTACAAGAATTAGTTGATAAAGGATTCATTAGACCCAGTCACTTACCATGGGGCACACCAGTTTTGTTCGTAAAAAAGAATGATGGAACGTTGCAATTTTGTATATCGGGAACTTAATAGATGACAATTAAAAATAAATACTCGTTGCCCCGTATAGATGATTTGTTTGGTCAACTAGTCAGGATGAAAGTATTTTCCAAGATTGACCTACGATCCGGGTATCATCAACTGAAGGTACGAGAAGAGGATATTCCCAAAACAGCTTTTAGAACTCGATATGGGCACTATGAGTTTCTTGTAATGCCATTTGGGATAACCAATGCACCAGCCGCTTTTATGGATCTGATGAATAGGGTATTTGAGGATTATTTAGATAAATTTATCATTGTATTTATCGATAGTATCCTCATTTATTTAAGGTCCTAGAAAGAACATGCAGAATACTTGGCATTGATTTTAAAGAGGCTGCAAGACAAACAACTATATGCCAAATTTAAGAAATGTGAGTTTTGGCTAGACAAGGTAGTTTTTCTCGGTCATGTTGTATCTAGAGAGGGAATAATGGTGTACCCAATGAAGATAGAAGACGTTGTGCAATGGTCGCAACCGAAGAATGTGACTGAAATAAGAAGTTTTTTTGGGTTTAGCTGGGTATTATCGACGATTTGTTGAAGGATTTTCAAAGATTGCAACACCTATGACGACACTTACACGAAAGGGGTAGAAGTTTACATGGACAGAAGCTTGTGAAAATAGCTTCCAAAAGCTAAAGAAAAGATTAACTACTGCTCCAGTTCTAACGATACCTTCAGGTATAACAGGTTTCGCTATCTACTGCGATGCCTCAAAATTGGGACTTGGAGCTGTTTTGATGCAGCATGGTAAGGTGATTGCCTATGCCTCCCGTCAACTCAAAGATTATAAGAAAAGGTATCCCACATACGATTAGGAGTTAGTAGCGGTCGTGTTTGCTTAAAAATATGGAGGCATTATCTCTATAGGATACACTGTGATATTTTCACCGACCATAAGATGTTGAAGTATCTTTTCACTGAAAACGAGCAGAATTGCGGTAGCATAGTTAAGAAGTGTCTAGGTTATACTGCAGCAACGTTGTAGCATAATGAAGAGATCTTACTATGTTGTAGCAATATTTTACTAATGTTTTACAAAAAAAAAAAAGTAAGTACGTGCGTACACTACTTTCTATCAATTACATTGTGATTGACAGGTTTAAATATGAAACTTATACATACGTAAGCAAGTATAAGTCCCGATACGTTGAAGCAGGTCGTGACTCCTTTAAATGCTACATTTTGGCGAAACGAGTTATAAGGACTTTGTTTTTGCGTGAAGTGACTTTTAAGGCTTCTTGGACCTCCAAATGAGTCCTTAAGACTTATTATAATATATTATATGTTCAACTACTCAGTTGGAATTAAAATAACTTTATTAGAGTCACTTCAAAGCCAAAAAAAAAAGCCCTTTAAAAGCTATATTTCGGCCAAACTAGTTATAAGGACTTTGTTTTAGCGCGAAGTGACCCTTTAAGGCTTGTTGGAGCTCCAAATGAGACTGTAAGACTTATTATAATAAATTATATGTTTAAATACTCAGTTGGGATAAAAAGAACTTTGCTAGAGTCACTTTGGAGTTAAAGAAAGCCCTTTAAAGGCTATATATCGGCAAAACTAGTTATAAGTACTTTTTATTGACGCAAAGTGAATTTTTAAGGCTTGTTGGAGCTCCAAATATGTCTGTAAGACTTATTATAATAAATTATATGATCAAACACTCAGTTGGGATCAAAAAAACTTTGCTAGAGTCACTTCGGAGTTAAAGAAAGCCCTTTAAAGGCTACATATCGGAAAAACTAGTTATAAGTACTTTTTATTGGCGCAAAGTGAATTTTTATTACTTGTTGGAGTGCCAAATGAGTCTGTAAGACTTATTATAATACATTCTATGTTCAAATATTCAGTTGGGATCAAAATAACTTTGCTAGAGTCACTTCAGAGTTAAAGAAAGCCCTTTAAAGGCTATATATCAGCAAAACTAGTTATAAGGACTTTTTATTAGCGCAAGTGAATTTTTAAGTCTTGTTGGAGTTCCAAATGAGTCTGTAAGACTTATTATAATAAATTATATGTTCAAATACTCAGTTGGGATCAAAAGAACTTTCCTAGAGTCACTTCGGCGTTAAAGAAAGCCCTTTGAAGGCTATATATCGACAAAATTAGTTATAAGGGCTTTTTATTGCCGCAAAGTGAATTTTTAAGGCAATACTAGTTAAGACTTATTATAATACATTATATGTTCAAATAGTCAATTGAGATCAAAAGAACTTTGCTAGAGTCACTTTGGAGCCAAAGAAGCCTTTAAAGGCAATATTTCGACAAAACTAATTATGCGGACTTTGTTTTAGTGCGAAGTAACTTTTTTTAGGCTTGTTGCAGCTCCAAATGAGTCCCTAAGACTTATTATAATAGATTAGATGTTTAAACACTCAGTTGAGATCAAAAGAACTTTTCTAGACTCACTTCGGATCCAAAAAGCCCTTTAAAGGCTATATTTCGGCAAAACTAGTTATATGGACTTTGTTTTTGTGCAAAGTGACTTTTTAAGGCTTGTTGGAGCTCCGAATGAGTCCTTTAGACTTAATATAATATATTATATGTTCAAACAGTCATTTGGGATCAAAACATCTTTGTTTTCACTTCGGAGCCAAAAAAGCCCTTTAAAGGCTAAATTTGGGCAAAACTAGTTATAACCACTTTATTTTTGTGCGAAGTGACTTTTTAAGGCTTGTTGGAGCTCCAAATGAGTCCCTAAGTCTTAATATAATATATTATTAGTTCAAATGATTGTTTGGGATCAAAAAAAACTTGCTAGAGTCACTTCAGAGCTAAAAAATCCTTTAATTGTTATATTTCGGCAAAACTAGGTATAAGGACTTTGTTTTAGCGCGGAGTGACTTTTTAAGGCTTGTTGGAGCTACAAATGAATCTCTAAGACTTATTATAATATATTACATGTTCAAATACTCAGTTGGCATCAAAAGAACTTTGCTCAAGTCACTTCAGAGCCAAAAAACAAAAGCCCTTTAAAGGCTATATTTCGACAAAACTAGTTATACGGACTTTGTTTTAGTGCAAAGTGACTTTTTCATGTTTGTTGGAGCTCTAAATGAGTCTCTAAGACTTATCATAATATATGAGATGTTCAAATACTCTGTTGGGATCAAAAGAAATTTGATAGACTCACTTCAAATCTAATATTTCGGTAAAACTAGTTATAAGGACTTTGTTTTTGCATAAAGTGACTTTTTTAGGCTTGTTGGAGCTTCGAATAAGCCCTTTAGACTTATTATACTATATTATATGTTTAAATATTTATTTGGGATCAAAACAACTTTGCTAGAGTCACTTCTGAGGGAAAAAAAAAAAGGCCCTTTAAAGGCTATATTTTGCCAAAACTAGTTATAAGGATTTTGTTTTAGCGCGAAGTGACTTTTTAAGGCTTATTGGAGCTACAAATGAGTCCCTACGATTTGTTAGAATATATTATATGCTCAAATACATATTTTTGATCAAAAAAATTTGCTAGAGTCACTTTGGACCAAAAAAAGCCCTTTAAGGGCTATATTTCGGCAAAACTAGTTATAAGGACTTTGATTTAGTGCGAAGTGATTTTTTAGGCTTGTTGGAGCTCCAAATAAATCCCTAAGACTTATTATAATATAGTATATCTTCAAATACTCATTTGGGATCAAAACAAATGTGCTAGAGTCACTTCGGAGCCAAAAAGCCCTTTAAAGGCTCAATTTCAACAATACTAGTTATAAGGACTTTTTGTTTTTACGTGAAGTGACTTTTTAACGCTTGTTGGATCTCCAAATGAGTCTCTAAGACTTATTATAACATATTATACGTTAAAATAGTCGTGTGGGATAAAAAAATTTTGCTAGAGTCATTTCAGAGCCAAAAAAGCCCATTCTTCCTTGTTGATCATCCCATCATGTTTAGTATAGGCTTCCTCAAAAGTGTGAAAAAATAAAAACTAAAGAATAAAAACACCTTGTAAACGATCAAAATTCCCGAGAGGATTTATACATTCTTCTCTCAACCGATGGAAATGGCAAACATTATTATAGCAGTCTAGGAGATTGTGAGAGCGCCTTATCGATTATGCTTTCACTAACATCTTCCGAAAGATTCATGCTAGATTCTGCAAAAGTAGTCACTACCATTTTCTTCACCTAAACGCACATTTGAAAAGTTAACATTAAGAACCTCTAACTATTATGAGGCTAAAAAGATTTAAAATGAAGATGACAAAGGTGACATTGAAACAACCATATTTGATATTACCTCTTTTCTTTCAATAAAACCTTGCTGCTTGAGATCGTAAAGCTGGAAAGAGACTGCCGATGCATAATGCGAAGGAGTAACAAAACATTAGAAGCTAAAACAATCGAAGATGGGCTCCGAATTGCAAAAACCTTACATACCACACAAATCTTATACAAACTATTTCATATCATACATTGAAATCAAAGGTACAAGAATAAAATTAACATATACTCGGTCCTATCATCAATAAGGGCATTTGGGTGAAAGACAGAGAGGGCGCGAGCAAACTCTTTAAAGCCTAGGATTCCATTCTGTTTTATGTCAAACAAGTTAAATACCTAAAATTGGAAAGTAGCCAAGTTATACATGAGGCACATTTAAATGAAGATCCCATAGCAAAATGTCGCAGACAAACCTATCGTTTGACACCCACAATTTACAACAAGAAAGAAAAAGAACAAAACTTACCCTGTCAGCAAAAAGGCTCTCTTTCTTATTTGTCTTGAATAAAGCCAATTGAAACTCCACCTAGAACAAGTGTTAAGAAAAGAGGATTTATGATATGAATAGCAAAGCAATAGCATCTGTGTACGGGAAAAGTATGTATACTTTTGAACTATTGAGATCAGAAAGAAACATTGCAAACTAAAGATTCACACTGAAAAAAAAATATTCAAAAGGAAAAATAAACAAACAGCACACCCCTTTTATCAAACCATCGTCAATTATAGCACTGCTGATCTTCTTAAAAAGCTCGTAAATTTCTGTTACACTGACTGCATCCAAATACACACAAATCATAAGCCCACTAATTTCTAAGAGTTCTATGGGAAAGATTTAACACAATTAACTATTTTTATCAATCCCTCTTTTAATCATTCTTGTATACCTTTATCGAAACTTTCAACCTTTTCAAGAGAAATATATTACTAAAAGAAATACGAAGATACGTCAATGCGTGGAAATTGGGAAGGTAATTTTTGAAAAGACTAATAATAAGATCAAGAAACAAATGATCCGAAACAGAGCTATATTAAAAGTTGATAAACGAACGGGTCAGAAGCATACACATTGTCTGTCTTGCCAATAATTCTGGATCTTCTAGGCCTCGAGATTGACTAAACAAGTCCATATCACAGCACCGCAAAAGGGAAAGAAATACATGCTTAATTCCCTCTAAGCACTGCACCATGATCTCTTCTGAAAATCAACACGCTCTATACCTGTTCCGAGAAATAGACAAGTTATCAGAAATTCCATTCAGTTGCTCGACATATGAGCGGGACCTAAAAAGCATGGAAACACAGCACTAACCTGTAAACCATTTCCTGCCTCTGATCCAAGCTCAACTATGGAGATCCTTGAAAATTCATTAGCAAAGATTTAAACGTTCTGGAGATAAAAGGTTATATAAAAGAACTCGTGGAGAATAGAGTTCTTGACACAACAATCTGCGTCATGTGAAATTCCAAGTTTAATATTATGGTAGAAAATGAGAGAGAGAGAGAGAGAGAGAGAGAGAGAGAGAGAGAGAGAGAGAGAAGGTGGATCCAAAACATTGAACACTTATCATAGATATCGAATACTCAAGATGATGAAACAAAAAAAAAATCAGAAATAGAATTGTTTAATGTCCAAGGCATTACTCTTAGGGGACAAACAAGAACTCAAATGCAATCATATGGATAATTATCTTTAGCTAACTAATCATAGATGTGGAAGTACTCAATCCTCGGAGCAAATTATACTAAGTAGATCACAAAAACGATTGCGAAATACAACACTACTTCAGAGCTTTTCCAAGCAGATTGTTTAGAATAATGCACAAAAATTGGAATTTTTGTATACAAAAAATGTTCTATTTTCTTCTGATACTCAACTAAGTGAACAAAAAAGATTCAAACTTTTCCCTTGCAGTTATCTGAATTCACTACTAATCAAATCACTTTCCAAATTGCATTCAAAACCACAGTTCAGAGATCACAAAACGCAATTCCCACTCAAGCTGACTTCTCTGAAACACCACAAGTACTTGAAAATGGAATAACTACAATAAATTATAGAACCCCTATAAAAACCACATAATCGTCAACAAACACAACAAAATCAAACACAAACCAATCCCAAATCCACCGATCTAAAAAATTTGACAAGTAAAGTGTTAGAATAGTGCCCAAAAAGAGACTATTTTTATGATTTTGAACTTGCTGATTAATAAAATAAACGACATTTTTCATGAATTGTTTGAGACTTTATTTTATTCATGAATATTCATAAAAATCCATAACATATTATGTAACTGAAATTCTAGTATATAAGTTTGTTATATATACGAAGGATTAGAATTTTGGTTATTATGTTTAAATGAGTCCGTGATTGATCAAGAGTGGGTGACTTGATCTGAAATCGCATATGCGGTCCACTGACATATTGGATACGATAACCTTATTCAGGTTGTCGATGTGGTGATACTAAGTGGAAGCATTCTATATAATTAGATTATATAGGGCATGGACCGACTCGATTCCAAAGTGTCGTTTAAGTACCATTACGATACTCGTCTCACAGTCATAAGATGATCATATGAGAATCGATCTTAATCGTGAGTTGCCACAAATCCCTAGGTTATGTTTACGGGCCTTTTGATTTGTTCGTTACGGTCCATGATTGATCTGGCTTAAATACTTGCATTTTAGAGGTCTGAAACATGATCACTGGGGAATGGGGTTTCATAGATATGGAATCCAGCTTCTGATAAAAAGAAAGTTAAAATTGGTTCCCTTAATGTGTTGATTCTAGAACCGAATAATTGCGCGCACATTTATGATCAAGATCATTAATGAATTAATCGCTAGTGAATCAATGGTACTTAAGGAACAATATATGATTTGAGTGGTAAAACGGTAAATTCACCAACTCAGATCATGAACCAATCTGGAGGGTCGAATCTCATGAAATGATTATATCAATGGACAACTCACCAAGTAAATTATTCTAATAATTTCAGGAGTGCACTTCCAGGTTTTTAGTGGAGTAACCTCAGAATTAATAAATCATATTTTTAACTAAAGAGTTTTAGTTAATTATTTGTATTTATTGGAGCCTGAATTATTGGGTCCATTGTCCCCGGACCGACTCCATCAGATCGCCAGAGATACTATAATAATTAATAGTGATTAATTATATTTTTCTCACATTTATTGGATTAATAGTTAATTCGATAATAAATAATTAATTTTAGTTATTTATTTAATTATTAAATAATAATCGTTAAAATGAATTTAAATTAGTTTTGAAGGGAATTATGAAAATAGCTTCTCGCCAAAATTGAATTATTTGGGAGGCAAGCAATTTAAATAAAAGAGTTTTATTTAATTGTTAATTTATCCTAGAGTTGGATAAATACATCAAAAAGGAGGTATTCTGTAGAAATCCTAATTAGATTAGGATTTGTACAAATTTATTTAAATAGGGATAGTTATCCTATTTAAAGTAGGATTTGAAACAACTCATCCTTATTAATTATTTATGGGTTAGATAATTTTCTATTTTGAATATTAAAAATAGAATTATATTCTATTTAGGATTTTATTAAATATATATATATATAAGAATTTATGTTTTTAGATATATATAAATATATTATATATATTAATAAGTTAAAATCGCAAACTTGTTTTTGAAAAATTTGCGTGACTTTAGTTTCAAATTCGCATATAAACGAATATATATATATATATATATATATATTAATATATAATCCTATATTCAAAAGGATTTAAAGTTGCCGAACTTTTTCATATACGATAATTATATATATATATATATATATGATATACGATTATAATATATATTTATATATAATTAAAATATATGATATTTTAATATATTCAAAATAAATAATAATAAGTATTATTTTGAACTTAAGAAGAATCTGGAGTGTACCTATTAAACACCGCTTCATTCTCTCTATAAATAGGACCCTATTCTAGAGAGAAAAACCTACACAAAACATACAAGCTCATAAGCTCCATTGAGAGAATTTCTAGAGAGAGAAGCTCCCTCAATTGCCACCCCCTATAGCTATTCCTATAGCCTAATTATACACTAAAGTAGTGTGTGTGAGAAAAATTAGAGTGAGCCCGCACTCTTGTCTCTTCCCGATCCGGAGGCACGGTTTGGAAGATTGTGGTATCGGCAAAGCGAGGATTTTCAAAGGCCGATAAGTTCGTTTCGAGCGTTCTCTTAGCCCAACCTTGGCGGTCTCGAAACGCACGGCATGAAGACTACAAGTCAATCACTAGAATCTTCTTGGTAAAATTCTTGATCTCTAGAATTTATTTATGAAATAAATTTTGTGCGTATTTGTATGCTTATTTGCTTTTCTAATAAAATTATGAAAATATCCTTGTTCTATGTTCTTGATGGTTTGATCAAAGTGTTTGATTATAAATTTTAGAATACCATATTTCCGCCTTATATAGAAACTTTTACATATTATTGCAAATTTTTTCCAACACAAAGAACAAACCCAGATCCCAATACCAAACGCAAAAAACCCAACAAAGAAAAAGAATTATAGAATTCAACACCCATAACGATCTAATTCAATAGAAACTAAAAATCGCAGCTTTAGATTGAAACTAATTAATATATTCATAGATCAAATTGGACGAAAGAGGAGCAGAGAAAAAGAAACGCACTTTGAGAAACACTTCGAAAATTCGTAGTACAAAGTGGTTGAATAATGTATTTATTTGTTTTTTTTTTTTTTTTTTGCTTTTCAGAGAGAGCACAAAGCAGTGGTGTTTGTTTGTTTTTTTTTTTTTTTAGTCTTTATTTTTTGGGTTACAAAGAGGAATCTGAAAGAGTGACAATAGTGATAGAATTATTATGGCAAAAACACACTCCCAACTCCCAATTTTGAATTCTCTCAAAAATTCAATTTTATTTATTTAATTTTCTTTTTTTTTTTTTGGTTGCCAACTGCCAAGATTTGCATTTTTTTATTTTTGAATTTTTGCTCATAACAATTGAAAACGACGGCGTTTTCATCTCTACATAGTATCTACCTCTTTTGATATCACCACACGCAATATTCTATACAAAAATGAGTCAAATAGAGATTCAGAAACCAAATGGATTTGGCTTTTGAATATTTCTCCACATCACATGAATATACACAAATTAAAGCTATTGGTTACAACTTAGATTGCTTTGAGAGCAAAGAAAGAGACATAAGTTGTAATTGTCGTATACACTTGTAGAAAATGTCATGCCATATCATATCACATCTAGTCTGTACATATATTAGTACAACGCCATTCACAGCCATACAATATTGTAATGGAGCTTTAGCAAAACGACTCTTCAGCTAAAAGCCCCTCACACTGAATTGCTTTTTGTGACAAGGAAATTTTGGTCTCCAAAATTGACCGATAACTAGTTCTTAGTGCATCGTCCTTCCAAATTGAATTAGAATTTAAGCAAACACGTATAGCCGGTGTTTCCTTTTGGCCTAGATTTGCTCGGATTTCTTAATTGATCGCTTATTTATAGGCTTACATTCCGTGTTTCTAAGCAATTCTCTACCGTAAATTGACTTTTCAATTGATTCTCGTTTGATTCGAACCGTTGGATCGTCATTTTTTATCATGTTTCTAAAAGACCTAGGCTTCCAAAGTTCTAAGCTTTCATCTTTGTTATTTACATATGAGCTCTTTAACTTTTTAGAGAAGGTAAAATCGTAAAAGTGGAAAAAATATATATATAGTGGTAGTCTAAGGCAATGGAATTTTACGTTGCCATCAACTTCAAGGAACTATTTCAAGCCCTTTGTTGAAGACCACGAATAGCAAGTAATATAAACAACTAAATGAGTCCAATCCCCAAGAGACAGGAACTTCATATTCATCAGTATAGAAAGAATACAACAGATGAACAGAAGAGTCGTGAGCTATAATATGAGTTTAGAAAAAAATCTAAGCCAATATCTCTACATTTTCGCTCATCTTCTCCTGTTGTTATCATAAGGTCCTTCGCTCTCTTTATCCTTCAAGAAGCCAAGAAAAGTAAGGAACCCAAAAAAGAAAAATCCGCCTGACCAGTTGCCTCCGCCACCGCCGCCTCCACCACCACCATCGCCATCATCACGAGGTGGGAATCCGGTCCCTCCATCATCGAGATCCGGTAACTTTTCCTTGGCTGCATAATTGAATAAATTCTTAGATTCTATTTTAAACAGTCTTGGAATTCCAAGAAAAACCAAATCCATGAAGAGGGACTAAACAATTACCATAATAATTCCGTGTAGAATTACAAATGACAAAAATATATTAATAGAGGCAGTATTTATTCATAATTGGTAACAAGAAGCTATATAGTATATACTAACTTTATCCACTTTTGCCTCAAGGGGTTAATTTGACACCTATATGCTAAATCGTCAACGTACTAAACGACTAGAAAATAGAATTTTACACTAGCTACGGCTTTTTACCTGGAACGTGGGTCATTGTTGGAGCCTGACGTGTAACTGTTTGGGTTTGCTCTGAAGCACATCTGGCATTCTGCAAAAAGAAAGGTGAATGAAAATCAAGCATAGGGTTAAGTTGAAGGTATTCCATCACCGCAAGTACTAGGCATCTTGGTAAATTGAAGGATAATGTAACCGGACATAGGATTGAACAAGGGACGAGCATGCGTTATCTCCGGACAAGAAAAAATAGCAAGTAGAAATAGAGATATGCAATGACAAAGCTTACCAATGCTGCAGCACATATGACCGAACTCGTATGTCTGCGAGTGGAGTGCATGACTGGATATCTTATCTCTAAAAACAAAGTCCGATGCTCGACTGCCCTTAACTCCCCAATCTTAGCTTGTGCCCTTTTTGTACCCAGCGGGTGAAACCGGAAGGAGACACTTCCTTGACCAGATTCGGTAAGTTTACCTTGTCGATTACATCCCACTACTCTTGTTGAACAGTAACACGAGAAAGGGTTGACATTTCAGTACTATCTTTCTAACCCAATGCAGGAAATTTCTTGAATGAAAAAACACAAGCAAAGAAGGTACAATCACGAAAATTACAAAGAAGCAGGTCATAACAAATGCTATCTGTTAAAACTTACAGCCAAATAGTTCGCTAGCATTATTACAAGATGCAAGGAAAGACTAATAAGAAGCACATATTCCTAATTAGATAGCTACATTTTATAAGATTAGTTCGGGACTAAATTGTTTTATCCTATCATGCCATTCATCGATCATAAGAACTACACTTATTTAGAGTTTTTCTAATCACACTAATCAATATGAAGCTAATACAGGGATTCTTTGTACCTGGTGGCTGCTGAGTTGAGCTGACAACAGTGCTTGCAGGTGCGGTGAACACCGACATCTCAGCAACTATAGAAAATAACTTGAAAATATGGTTTTACTTAATAAGACCAAATTTTTAAGCATATAGAAACCAACTGAAATTAAAATGTAGAGAGTAACAAGAGCAACATTATTAGATACAAGAGGATGTGTAATCAATCACCTCAGAAACCGAAAAGAATGAGAATTAGCTTCAACATATATGCATAAACATTAAGCAATGACATGAAAATGATAAAACCATATAAGAATAAGTTTTTATAAGAAATCAAAACTAACAAAACAATAATAAAAAAGTTAATCATCATCATCAACCACAAGAATTAAAACCAACAACCAAATCATAATTAAAAATATATATATATACAAAGTAAAAAAACCAAAACTTTAACAAACAAAAAAAAAAAAGAAAATTAACAAACTTGGACGCTAAACATATTTTCTAATAGCTCGCCAATAAGCGAGTTAGCTCCACGAGAGAGAGAGAGAGAGAGAGAGAGAGAGAGAGAGCTCAAATGCGAATTGTACATACGGGCTTTAGAGAAGAAGACGAAGCTGAGAGAGAAGAGGAAGAACAAGTTCCTCAAAAAGCGGTGATATAATCCGAACAGGATTCAAAATTGTATCGTTTTATGCCCCCAATAATACTTGTGGGCTCTTTTAATGGGCCATCAGCCCACATATAGTTGTCGTTTTATATTAATATACTAGTGTGTCAAAATCTCTCAAAAATTATGGGCCAAAAGGCCGATTCTACGACTATAAATGGGCTGTTGGCCCATTAAAAGAGCCCACAAGTATTATTGGGGACATAAAACGACACAGTTTTGAATCATGTTCGGGTTATATCACCGCCTTTCGATGAACTTGTTCTTCCTCTTTTCTCTCAGCTTCGTCTTCTTCTCCAAAGCCCGTCCGTACGATTCGCATTTGAGCTTTCTCTCTCTCTCTCTAGCTTTCAGGTAAACATTTCACAGAAAGGTTCTTTTCGGATTAAGCTTTTTGTTTAGTTAATTTTTTTTCTTTCGTGTTTCGATTCTCATCGTTACCTGTTTGGTTGCTCAGAAAACACGAGAAAATCGGAACCTTGATTCGGAGCCTCGTCGCAAGATCATTTTCTAAAATCCTGAGTCTCGTGTAAATTTTTTGGTTTTGAGTGGAATTAATTGAGGAGCAAAATTATGAGTTTTAGCTTCAATTGAGGAACAATAATTGATTGTCTTGATTCAATCAGTTTTCAAAGCTTCGATCTTTTCATGTAATTTTGTGTCTCTTTTGTGGGATCATCTTTTCCATCACCTTTCTTGGAGCTAACTCGCTTATTAGAGAGCTATTAAGAAATATTTTTAGCGTCCGAGTTTTGTTAATTTTCTATGGGTTTTTTTTTTTTTTTTGGCTCATTAGCAAAATGACCTGTTAAAATAATATCTTTTAAGAAAATGACCCAACTATTCAAAAATTAAGTTATTAGCTACCAGGCCTATGTGGACTGTCCAAAATACCACTGTTCGCCTAAATTTTGTTACAATCTGTAACAAATATTGTTACAGACGACATATAACAAATGTTGATACAAATCATAACAAACAAATGTGTGATAACATTTAGATATTTCGCCCAAATTTTGTTACAATTTGTACCAAATATTGTTACGGATTGTAACAATATTTGTTACGACATGTAAAAAGTCTTGATACAAATCGTAACAGACAAATGTGTGATAAAAATTAGATATTTTGTTATATATGTGTATCAAAAAATTTTACCTATTGTAACAAAAATTGTTACAGTCTGTAACAAATCGTAACAATATTTGTTACAGATTGTAACAAAATTTGGACGAACAGGCGTATTTTGGACAGTCTTGACGTATGTGAATGGGCTTGGTGGCCAATAACTTAATTATGACAATCTCAGGCCAATTCTTTAAAACTAAAGCTAAAAACAGGCCATTTAGCTGAAAATCTCTTTTTTTATCTGTATTTTTTTTTTAATTATAGTCTGATTGTTGGCTTTAGTTCTTGTGGTTGATGATGACGATTAACTTTTTTATATTGTTTTGTTGGTTTTGATTGCTGACAGAAACTGCACCAAAGAGAAAAGTGACAAATCCATTACTCAACTACTATTAGTGAAAGTAGTCTAGTCCTAGACACGAGGATACATATGCCCATCAACTCTAGCCACAAGCAAATTATAGTCACTGGTACTTGGAAGAAGTGATTGAGAGACTCTATAGTTCCCAATTGGGCAAACCCTTTAAAAGCCATTTAGACCTTTGCGCTACTATACTATAATAGGCAAGGACTAAAACGACAATCAGATGGCGAGCTTCAATATAATCGCTCTTATTTTTTCCTTCAGCAACATAAGACGCCACTGCTCATTTAATTAAATTTAAATTTAGAACAAACATGAAATACAGGAAGAAACAGAAGAATAAAATGCAAAGCCTGAAGGAGAGAAAACCCATAAGCAAATTGGAACTCTAATTTAAATTTTTGGGACAAGCAAGCACTAACAGATGCTTTTGAAAACAATAGAAATGCGTGTTAGACTGTGTGTGTATTATAACAGAAATGTGATCACTCTCTAGTATTTTGGAAAAACCTCAATTCGATCAGACAAGAGTTTTGAAATTTATAATAGAGTAGAACATATACTTAACTTGAGGAACAAGGATTCAGAGAAAAAGAAAAAGCTTGAACTACAAGAAAGCAAACCCAGTCAAAAAAGAAAATAACGACCTTTATATCCAGTTTAAAAAGAAAAACTCATCTTTTTCAAAGAACCTCACCACAGTTTTCCATTACAAGCAAAAGCAAACGCTTGAGAAACAAAGAAGCAGTTTCATAATAACATTTCCTTTGTGGGTTTCAAACTATGAACGAATCCCTCTCTAGATTTAGGCTAAAAAGCTAATTCTCTCTCTCTCTCTCTATTTCTCTTCTTATAAATTTCCTTATCCACAATTTATAGGACAAACCCATTTCTTTTCAATACTTTAATAGTCTAAGAAAAGCTCGAAAACAAACCGAAAATTTCATACCCATCACAGATAGATAATATATTTGAACAATGCAGCCAATTTGAAGAAGCAAAAAATGACTACAACGATACAAAGTTCAAAAGAAAAAAAAATAAAAAAGCTAATAAATATAAGGCAATTTTTGGACAAGCTCGAAAACGAACCGAGTATTAACTTATCATGGACTAAACTAAGCCTCTCAATAGACTGACTGAAACATAAATAAAGCAAAATTGACTCTTTCGTACCAATATCTCAAACAACTTCCAATCGAAACGTCAATCGAAGCAAAAAATTAAATCTTTTTTTTTTTTGGGGTTGTTCATTATAAAAAATAATTATTAGTGAATAAAAACAGAAAACCTGCGATTGAAAATGGAAGTGGAGACGAGAGAGCGCCAAATTGCATAACCCGCAAAGTTGGGCAGCAGAGACTTTCGGAGCACAGCAAAAGCCAGCGATGAAGAAGAAGAAGAAAAATGTTCCGAACCAGAAGAAGAGAGAAGAGAAGAGAAGAGAAGAGGCTCGTTCGGTGGGGTCCACAATTTTATTTGTTAAATTGTGTTTTTTTTTAATGTATGTATGGATTGTTTGTATATTTCGGTATATATGTATGTATGTATGGATTTTTTAATTAAATTGTGTTTATTTTTATTGTATGTTTTTTTTTAATGTATGTATGGATTATTCTAATAAATCGGTAATATATATACTAGTAGAAAGTGATTGATACTTGATAGGTTAATGAATTTGATTTTAATTGGATCAGGCTAGAATGTTTATTTATTTTTACGAAACATCGATGTTTCACGTTTATAAGCCGTTAAGATTCAATCCAACGGTACGCATTTTAGGAAGTCTATTAGTATAATTGTGAAGCCACATTCACGGAATCATTTTGTTAAAATGATTGGTCATCTTGGACTTCAACACACCACGTGATTATCGATTGGTGGTGCTGGTCAGCTTTTCATTGACATTGTCCATTGGTAAAAAAAAAAAAAAAAAAAAAAATTTGAAAAGACTGATCAATTGAGAAAAGAACATCAGAGAAAAAAATTGAGAAAAGAACTCCCCAACAACGAAATTGGATGGCATAATCCATGGGTAACACAGACACCACCACCGCCACAGTAATGCCTGCGCACGACCACGGCGAAGGTCGCGTCATCCACCAAATTACGAAAAAGCCATGTTAGTGTCTCTAGCTGCCGACATCGGCGGAGCTCTAACCACCTTGACCTCGACATTGTCGACGTTCGAGTTCTCACTTACAAAAACCAAACTGAGGTTGAAGAAACAAAGCCAAAAACAAAAATCCCCGTTGTAAAATGCCATGTAACCAAGAATCTGTTTTTCCAAAAATGTTTCAAGGAAATATCCATGTTATACATATATTAACCTCAAGATTATAATCAAACGGGTAAAAATTAATGAAAGTGCACCCTGATAAAGTGAACCTTGCGCTTGTTCATCTTCCTGGTCAGAGTGCTTTCTTAAATCGGCGAAATGAACGTGGATGGATTTCGATCAGATCAACCACAAATTCCACAAATTAAAAAACTAAATTAATACTCGATCAAGTTCACACACTAGATTTGAGCCCACCCAAATGGGAAAAAGTTAGATCTAACATTACCTTTCTCTTGGTGACGGACACATTGACGTTGATCTAGAAGAGACGAGGAAATCCCGACGAGCCTCTCCTTCACCTCTGGCACCTCTTTGGGTTAGTGTCGTGCCCTCGTCTTCGTTGTTCGTCGTTCTTCGTCGGATTACAAAAAATATAAAATTTACATAATAAAAAAATGAAAAATTTACAGTAACTCATAACCCAAAATTAAGGGCGAACAATTATTCTAAAACCAAAGGGAACCATACAATTAATAACCAATACCAACACATCCATCACATGAACATACATTCAACAATTGAACAAATAGTAATTAAAAACACATCAATATGCTTTTCAATTATTTGTGCCATTCAAAATGCAACTATTGAATCTCATTCAAACATTTACATTAAACATGAAATATAACCTATGGCTCTGATACCAATTGAAGGAAAGTCTATGCTAAGGCGGAAGCGTGAATTTCAAAAAATTTTATGTGATTCTAACCAATCATATTGAAAGAAAAGCGCGCTGTCATATTGCGAACATAATATCATATCGTAAATTGAATATTGTATTCAAAACAGAATATCATATAAAATCGCGAATCAGCATAGACAAACAGATTTCATGTTCAATGAAAATATAACTAATTTGATTTTATTTATCATATAAACTAAAACATATTAGAAAGAATAGGAAATCGAAATATACCAAGACGAATCGGTCTATAAACGAGTCCACCAAATTGTCCAAGCAATTCTAAACCCTTCCAAGCTCCGTGATTCAAAATCGGCTTATAGGAGTTGATAGCTTCGATTGAAATCGACACCACGATCTTCCGAGCCGTTCTCCAAATCGAGAAGAAAGTGTGGGCTTTCTATTTTGTTTCTCACAAGAACAAGTAGAAGAATAATTTTCTCTTGCTCTTAGGGTGTTGGGCGAATTTTTCTCTATTTTTCTCTCTGGAGAAAACTTTTTGAAGCTAGGATTTTTCACTATCTGAAAAAATCTTTCGTGAAAAATTCTACAGAGGCTTTTTATTTGAGGTTATTAGGAGAGAGAAGAGGCTTAAAATCCAGCCTCTATCTCCCCCAAAGTTGGCGCCCAAGTGAGAACTTTTTCTCTGAGAAAAAGTCCTTTGATAACCACCTAGGATTATCTTTAATTTAAATTTTAAATTAAGATAATTATTTCATAATTATCTTATATTCAAAATATTGATATTAGTATATTTAAATCTCATTTAAATCCAAGATAATTATCCTTTTTATTTAATTAACAAGTTAATTAAATCAGGGGATAATGATCCCTAATAATGGTGCCATTTTCAGATGGAAAAAGTCTGAGGAAGACTTTTTCCAACTTTGAATAAACCACGTTTAAATTATTTAACTCTTAAACAATTAAGACAAAAATCAAAGCTCTTTTATTTATTATCTTTAAAATTCGCCCATTGCTTTAAATTGGAAGAAAAAATTATTTCCAACTAAGATAATTAAAATTAATTCACACTATTATTTACACTTAAATAAATAATTTGAATTAATTTATGATAGTGAGACCATATAATTAATCGAAAACTAATTATATAACAAGCTTTCTCTGTTGATTTTTAAGGAGCCAGTCTGGGGACCATGGACCCAATAATTCGAGCTCCAATAAATTTAGAAAATTGACTAAAACTCTTTAGTCAAAATTTCAATTTATTAATTCCGAGGTTATTCCACTAAAAACCCGAAATTGCACTCTCGAAATTATCGGAATAATTAATCGATGAGTAGTCCACTAATATAGTCATTACATAAGATTTGAAACTCCAGATTGGTTCACGTCCCGAGTGAGTGAAATTACCGTTATACCCATTGGGTCGTTTCTTGTTACTTGAGTACCGTTTCACTAGTGGCGATTCATTTACGATATGATCTAAATATGCGCGCAATCATTCAGTTCCAAAAACGACACTTTAAGGGAACCAATATTAACTCCCGTTATGATTGGAAGCTGGATTCCATGTATGTGAATACCCATTCCCCAACGATCCCGTTCCGAGTTTCCAAAATGCAAGTATTCGTTTCCATTGCGATAATGGCACTTAACGAACAAATCAAAGAACCCGTAAACTTGACCTAGGAGTTTGTGGCCACTCAGGATTGAGATCAATTCTCATATGACCATCTTTTGACTTTATCACGAGTATAATAACGGTTCTTAAACGACACTTCGTGACTAGTCGGTCCGAGTCGTGTATAGTTTAACTATACAGAACGCTCTCACTGAGTGTCACTACACTAACAGTGTTCCACGTATGTGATTTCGGATCAAGTTATCTAATCTTGATCAATCACCGACCATTGATTTAATCGTATTAACTAAATAAATTTGATATTTCATAAAACACTTATAAATATCAAAATTTAGTTTCATAACACATTTTGGATATTTAATGAATATTTATGTAAAATAAAATTCCAAACAAAATAATAAAAATGTCTACTTATTTTATTAATCAACAAATAATATTACAAAATAATATTACAAAAACCTACTTTCTAGGGCAACATTCTAACAATTCTTACTGATTATTGAGCGCATGGTTTGCCAATTTATGTATCCTTGTAAATTTAATGAATATGGCTCAGGTGCCATGAACTTTGTGTTTAGCTGATTTCATTTGAAGGCATGCCTTTTATTTAGTTTGGGTTTCAGGTTTTAGTCAAACCTCCATTATTGACCTTTTAATCTTTCGTGCTTTTGCTCCCTACAAGATCAGTTCACAATAGGCTGGTTTAATATAAATCATCATTTTTTTTATTATTTCGAATGCACGTAGCCTTTTCTTATCTAATGCCTTGTTTGCCTCGAGTCTCTACCATAAAAAACATTCAATTCCATTTTGTTTTTCAACTTTCATAATCTCAATGCAGTACTCTTAAATCTTAATCACTTATATCACTTCAATATTCGTAAAGTCAATACTATTTTAAATGGAATAGTTTGGGTGTTTATACCAAACAACACAAGAATACAAGATATATGGCATTTTCTCTAGCTTGGATAGTATATTGAACGCTTAAAACTAAAAAGGAAAAAGAAATAAAAGTGCAATGAAAAAAATTGAAAAATAAAGGCTTTTGCCTGTTGGCACTATGTAAGAGTCCAAGCGGATTGGCCGTTTTAGCTGGCTACAAATTAAACGCCCGAACACTATGTCATAAGATGCATAGTTTTTACTTTGGTTATTTTAGGACGTTGATATTAATTGGGTTGTGTATCACTATTCATAATTAAAACAAAATATCCTTCCAAAAATAACAAATATTATTAGGTATTTTTTACAACGATTAAGAAAGATTTGACGTCATTTTTCTTTATATATATATATTTCTAATTTTGTTATTGTCATCCCTCTTTCTTCTTCTATTTCTCTCTCCAAACGTCAGCATAATTTTTTTTTTTATGATATTGATCTTAAAAACAAAAGCGACATGGTTTGTTGTATATATTTTTTTTATTATCTTTAGAGCTAATTGAGTAAATAGTTATTTTTAAATGATATTTTAAGAAAATAACCAACATTTGATTAACAAATTAGTCATTTTTTTGTAACTACATGATGATCTTATTTCTCTTATGTATTAGTGATTAATAGTTTAATTTTAAAAAATATTGGTCATTTTCTTTAAACATGGACCAAAAAATATCTAAATACCAAATAAATCATTATCTTTAACCATCTATTTGTCAAAGTTCTTGCCATTCGATTTTTTTTTTCTTTGAATTTTTTTTCGCTTTTCATTTTTTCTTCTTTTTTTTTTCCTCATTTCTGACCTAATAAAAACTTTCGCCTACTGTGATTGGTTGTACTTTTCCTCGATCTTTTGACCTCACAGAGTTGTTTATTGAGATTGTTATTCTTTTTTTTTAATTCAACTTTTTTTGCGACAAATAGGACTTTATCGCAATTTTTATTTTGATAAATAGAATTATTTTGTACTTTTTATTTTGGTCTATTTAAATTGATCTTTAAAAAAAAAATCATACGTTCCGCACGCGCTAGTTAGCAATAGAAGAATCTAGAAGCCCTAGAAATATCGCTCCTAGAGCATCTCCAATACAATGCTAAAAAGTAGTGCCAATGCTAAAATTTAGCATTTGAGAGAAAAATATGTCTTCCAACCCAATACTATTTCTAGTGCCAAATTTGGCAAATACTAAATTTAGCACTAAATTTGGCATAATGCGAAATTTTAGCATATACTTAATAATTAAATATTTAAAAAGCACACAACTCCCAACAAAGCAATAATTACTTATTACTATTAATTGACTTTTTTTTATTTCTACACTTAAAAAATAATAAAATAATATTTAGTATTGATAATGCTAATTGAGTGCATTAGAGTAAAAATTGAATACCAATACTATATTTGGTATTTTTTTCACTTTTTAGTGCTAAATTTAGCATTGGCATTGGCATTGGCATTAGCATTGGAGGGTCTTAATACCCTCACTTCGTCATTTCAACCAAACTCCTCCCTCTCTCTCTCTCTCTCTCTCTCTCTCTCGTTGCTCCGCTTCTTCGTCTCCAACTCCAGAAAAAAACTCTAGATCTCCGAGCATCGGAAGGCATGGCCGACTGCGACACCATCGCTTTCCAGGCTGAGATCAACCAGCTTCTCAGTCTCATCATCAACACCTTCTACAGAAACAAGGAGATATTTCTTCGTGAGCTCATCAGTAACTCCTCCGACGTGAGTTTTCCATTTTCTCTCTCCGTTTGGTTTCATTTCGTCTCATTTTTTAAACTATCTTACTTGTATATATGTTTTTTTTATATGATTTATAGGCATTTATGTATTTGTATTAGCTGTAAATGATTTTGGTATACGCTTTTGTGTTAGATCAAAGGTTCAAATATTATTTTATTTTCATTTTTGTATACGCTCGTGTTAGATCAAGGTTCAAATATTATTTTTGTGTACGAATATTCGTTTTTTTTTTTTTTTTTTTTTTTTTTTTTTTTGCAGTAGTTAAAATTTTGATTGTTGGTCGCTTTGTTTTAGAAGTAGCCAAGTTGTCAATTTTAATCTTTTTTATGGTGTACTGTTATTTTATGGATTAAGGTTTATGTATGTTAAGATTGAAGGGGTCAACTTTTGTATGTGTTCTATAAGCAGTTAACATGTAGTTTTCAACCCAATTCTCATTTTTGTGCTTTTTGCCTTCGTATAATTTATTTTAAGAATTTTAGTTGAGAGTTGTGAAATCTTCTTTTTCGTTTGAATTAATATATGTAATGGTCGTGTATTGTATAATGACTGATAGGTAATTTGAGTCTCTTAGGCTAAGAATAGGTAATTTAGACTGACTTTATGAAATGTTATTAATTCCCAGGTGACTGCAGTTTATTCTTTTGTTTGCTTTTCTCTTACACTTTAAGTGGTGATTAGATATACATACCTTTATTTATGATTTATGGATTTTTTTTAATATGTAGGCTGTTGACAAGATCTGGTTTGAGGGTTTGACCGACAAGAGCAAGCTCGATAGTCAGCATTGTGCCCGACAAGACCAACAACACACTGTCTATTATTGATAGTGGTATTGGCATGACCAAGGCTGGTATGTACTGAATATTCTTTTTCTCTCGCAGACTTGGATTTTATATTTGTTCTACTTTTGTTTTCAAGGGAGTGTGGAAATGTGGATCATTTACATATATATAAGTTGATAAGTAATTTTTATTTTTCAGACTTGGTGAACAACCTCGGAGTTCATGGAGGCTTTTGCTGCTGGTGCTCATGTGAGCATGATTGGACAGTTTGGTGTGGGTTTCTACGCTGCTTACCCTGTTGCTGAGAAGGTCATTGTTACCACTAAGCACAATGATGATGAGCAGTACGTATGGGAGTCTCAAGACGGTGGATCGTTCACTGTGACCAGAGACACCTCTGGTGAGAACCTTGGAAGGGGTACAAAGATCACTCTGCACCTCAAGGAGGACCAGCTTGAGTACTTGGAGGAGCGCCGCTTGAAGGATTTGATCAAGAAGCACTCCGAGGTCATCAGCTACCCAATTTCTCTCTGGGTGGAGAAGACCATGGAGAAGGAGATCTGATGAGGATGAGGAGGATAAGAAGGATGAGGAAGGAAAGGTTGAAGAAGTTGACGAAGAGAAGGAGAAGGAAGAAGATCGAGGAGGTTTCTCATGAATGGTCCTTGGTCAACAAGCAAAAGCCCTTTTGGATGAGGAAGCCGGAGGAGATAACAAAGGAAGAATATGCTGCTTTCTACAAGAGTCTCACAAACGACTGGGAAGAGCACCTTGCTGTGAAGCACTTCTCTGTTGAGGGGCAGCTGGAGTTCAAGGCCATCCTCTTCGTCCCAAAGAGGGCTCCTCCCAAAGAGGGCTCCTTTTGATCTCTTTGACACCAGGAAGAAGCCCAACAACATTAAGCTCTATGTTCGCAGAGTCTTCATCATGGACAACTGCGAGGAGATCATTCCTGAATACCTTAGCTTCATGAAGGGTATTGTAGACTCTGAGGACCTTCCTCTCAACATCTCAAGAGAAATGCTGAAGCAGAACAAGATCTTGAAGGTCATCCGCAAGAACTTGGTCAAGAATTGCATTGAGCTCTTCTTTGAGATCGCTGAGAACAAGGAGGACTATAACAAGTTTTAGGAGTCTTTCTCTAAGAACCTCAAGCTCGGGATCCATGAGGACTCCCAGAACAAGAACAAACTCGCTGAGTTGCTGAGGTACCACTCCACCAAGAGTGGTGATGAGTTGACTAGCCTGAAGGATTATGTGACCAGGATGAAGAAGGGACAGAATGACATCTACTACATTACTGGTGAGAGCAAGAAGGCAGTTGAGAACTCCCCATTCCTCGAGAAGCTGAAGAAGGTTTACGAAGCTCTTTACATGGTTGATGCCATTGATGAGTACGCTGTTGGCCAGCTCAAGGAGTTCGAGGGCAAGAAACTCGTTTCTGCCACCAAGGAAGGTTTGAAGCTTGACGAGAGTGAGGATGAGAAGCAGAAGAAGGAGGTTCTGAAGGAGAAGTTTGAGGGACTCTGCAAGGTCATCAAGGATGTCTTGGGTGACAAGGTCGAGAAGGTTGTGGTTTCTGACCGTGTGGTCGACTCTCCTTGCTGTTTGGTGACTGGCGAGTACGGATGGGCTGCCAACATGGAGAGGATCATGAAGGCGCAAGCTCCGAGGGACAGCAGCATGGCCGGCTACATGTCGAGCAAGAAGACCATGGAGATCAACCCCGAGAACCCCATCATGGACGAGCTGAGGAAGAGGGCCGACGCGGACAAGAATGACAAGTCAGTGAAGGACCTTGTCCTCCTGCTGTTCGAGACTGCTCTCCTCACATCTGGCTTCAGCCTTGATGACCCCAACACTTTCGGCAACAGAATCCACAGGATGCTCAAGCTCGGACTGAGCATCGACGAGGATGCCGGCGAAGGCGATGCCGACATGCACCCACTCGAGGAGGTTGATGTCGATGCTGAGGGCAGCAAGATGGAGGAAGTCGACTAAGCCTATTTACCCTTTAACCCCTGAGAACCATCTATATTTTTAAGTTTTTATCATTACAATTAGTGTTTTTAATTTTTTGTTTCCTTTACAAGCACCTTAGGGAAGTGTGGCTATTTTGAGGATGGATTATGGTGTTTTTGGACAAGTTATATATTAATGCTTTTGTTTTGCGCAATATCAAGTCTGGAAATTACTATGCAGGTGAAAATTTAAGATCCCAAATATTGTGTTCTTTTTTATTAGTATGGAAGGAAAACTATGTACTTAATGTTTGTTTTTTATTGTTCGGTCTCTCTCCTCTTTTGTGCCTTTGTAATAGTTTTATGTTATCTGTCAGTCAGTCTCTCTTTCCTCTTGTATTGAGTTTTGAGATATGATGAGATATGAACGAAACCAGGTTGTCTAGGTCAAACATTGTCTTTGGTCTCTTCACTCTATTGCCCTCAACTTTGGGGTGTCTAGCTTGTTCTTAATTTATGTTATAAATTGTCATTTTCATGAGGAAGTTGTCGTATCATTACTTCGAGAAAAGAGAGTGGCATAATTGGTTTGCCTTTCATGAATTTCTTTCTGCCAGATTTCTACTCACGATTTCATTCTTTATCCTTTTTTTTGGGCCTGTTTGAACGAAACCTATTTGGAAGCATGAAATGCAGTCTGAACAAGGAATATAAATTTTTAAATAAACAAAATTTCATAAGAGTAGCAACGAAGAACCATAAAAGCCTCCAAATTACAAACTAGAAAGGCACATGTGCCAATCACCTTTCAATCATTTAGATCGAAAATAGATATGCAGAACCAAAAAATCTCAAAGAACTCAATAAATAAACAAATTTGAAAAATTTTCCTCGCCCCTCCACATACGATAGCATAATATTTATAGACACACGCAAGATATGATGATGACGCCTTTCCGAAACTAATGAAACAAAAATGCCTTCAAGTATCGTCCACTTGCGAGTGAAAGACGAAGCTCGGGAATGTTGTGGTGATGTCTCTGTTATGGAAGAAAGAGAAATTAATTAACATCAAAGCTTCAATGCAACGACATATTGAGGAAAAAAAAAAAAAAAGGCTTAAGTTGTTTGAATCACTCAGCAAGAATCTAGTGTAACTATATGACCATCAAAGTCGATAAAGAAGCAATATAAAAGTTGAAAAGCAGAATCAATATTAATAAATTCAAACGAAATTAATGTCGAGTTGCAAGTGTAAGTCAGTACATTTAGCATATTGTTCTTCTATCGATATAGATTATAGACTATAGATTATGTTCAGATATAGGTATTCAAGAGACAACATGATTGGGAATTGGGGCTTACTTGAGGTACTGAAGGGTCATATTTTTTAAGAGCGACGGGTGTCGCAAAACGAGACTTCTCCATTCTTCCTTGTCGATTCTCCCATCATGTTTTGTATCGGCTTCCTCAAAAGTCTAAAAAAAAAAAAAAAAAAACACATTGTAACCGATCAAAATTCCAGAGAGAATTTATACATTCTTTTTTCAACTGATGGAAATGGCAGTCATTATTGTAGTAGTCTAGGAGATTGAGAGAGCACCTTATCGATTATACTTTCAATAACATCATCCGAAAGATTCATGCCAGATTCTGCAAGAGTAGCCACTACCATTTGCTTCACCTAAACGCACATTTGAAAAGTTAAGATTAAGAACCTCGAACTATTACGAGGCTAAAAGGATTTAAAACGAAGATGACAAAGGCAACGTTGAAACAACTATATTTGATATTACCTCCTGTCTTTCAATGAAACCTTGCTGCTTGAGATCGTAAAGCTGGAAAGAGACTGCCGATGCATAATGCGAAGGAGAAACAAAACATGAGAAGCTAAAACAATCGAAGATGGGCTCCGAATTGCAAAAAGCTTACATATCACACAAATCTTATACAAACTATTCCATATCATACATTGAGATCAAAAGTACCAAGCATAAGATTAACATACACTCGATCTTATCGTCAATAGGGGCATTTGGGTGAAAGACAGAGAGGGCACGAGCAAACTCTTCAAAGCCTAGTATTCCATTGTGCTTTATGTCAAACAGGTCGAATACCTGAAATTGGAAAGTAGCCAAGTTATATATGAGGCACTTTTAAATGAAGATACCACACCAAAATGTCACAGACAAACCTAACATTTGACGGCCATAATTCACAAGAAGAAAGAAAATGAACAAAACTTACCCTGTCAGCAAAAAGGCTCTCTTTCTTATTTGTCTTGAATAAAGCCAATTGAAACTCCTCCTAGAACAAGTGTTAAGAAGAGAGGGTTTAAGATATGAATAGCAAAGCAATAGCATCTGTGTGCAGGAAAATTATGTATACTTTTGAACTATTGAGATCAGAAAGAAACATTGCAAACTAAAGATGCACACTGAAAAAAAAATATATATATTCGAAAGGAAAAATAAACAAGCAGCACACCTTGTTTATCAAACCGTCATCAATTACAGCACTGCTGATCTTCTTAAAAAGCTCGTAAAGTGCCTCAATTTCACTTACGCTGACTGCATCCAAATAAATACACACAAATCATAAGCCCACTAGTTTCTAAGATTTCTACGGGAAAGATTTAACACCAGTAACTTATTTTCATCAATCCCTCTATTAATCATTTTTGTACATCTTTATCAAAACTTTCTATCTTTTAAGGAGAAATATATAACTAAGAAAATCGGAGATACGCGTGGAAATTGGCAAGGTATCCTTTGAAAAGACTAATAATAAGATCAAGAAACAAATGACCCGAAACATAGTCATATTAAAAGTCGATAAACCAACGGGTCAGAAGCATACACACTGTCTCTCTTGCCAGTACTTCTGGATCATCTAGGCCTCGAGATTGACTATACAAGTCCAGATCACAGCACCGCAAAAGGGAAAGAAATACATGCTTAATTCCCTCTAAGCACTGCACCATGATCTCTTCTGCAAATCAACACGCTCCATACCTGTTCCGAGAAACAGACAAGTTATCAGAAATTCCATTCAGTCGCTCGACACAAGAGTGGACCTAAATAGCATCGAAACACATCTCTAACCTGTAAACCATTTCCTGCCTCTGATCCAAGCTCAACTGTGGTGATCCTTGCAAAGATTTAAACGTTCCGGAGATTAAAGGTTATATAAAAGGACTCCGGGACAAGAGAGTTCTTGACTCAACAACCTGCGTCATGTGAAATTCCAAAGGTGGATCCAAAACATTGAACACTTATCAGATATCGAATGTTCAAGATGATGAAACGAAAAATTAAACACAAAGCAATCCCAAATCCGCCGATCTCAACAATCTGACAAACACAGAACAAACCCAGATCCCAGACCCTAATACCAAACGCGAAAAACCCAACAAAGAAAAGAATTATAGAATTCAACACCGATAAAGATCTAATTCAATAAAAGCTAAAAGGAAAAAAATACCCATTTGCACCCTAAATTTGTAGCAGCGTAGGGTCACTTGTGTTTGACGAGTGTACTGTTCGAGGGGAAGAGCTCTGAAGCTTTGTGGAGTTTAAAATAATAGAGAAAGGAATATTCATATTAGAGTGCACTTCAATTAAAGCCAACCGTTTGATTTAAATCCTGCGGTTCAAAATTGGGTAACATGAGTGTTTCCCCCATTATGGGAAATATTCTAGCCTTGTCCCTTTGTTTTTGTTAAATTATTAAAGATTCATGGTATTAGTACAATTTTAAATAAATTAAGGGTCAAATTATAATTTTTTTTTAGTTCCACGTCATCATTTAACGGACTTGGACGGAGGGAGGGTGCAAAATAGCTAAGTTAAATATTTTCGGCAAGTCAAAATTAAAGAATATGGTGCTATCGAAAACAATAACACAAATTTAGGGTGCAAATTGGTATTTTTTCCAAGCTAAAAATCACAGCTTTAGATTGAAACTAATTAATATATTCATAAATCAAATTGGACGAAAGAGAAGCAGAGAAAAAGAAACGCACTTTGAGATACACTTCATAGTACATAGTGGCTGAGTAATGTATTTATTTGTTTTTTGGGGTTTTCAGAGAGAGCTCAAAGCAGTGATTTTTTATTTTTTATTTTTTAATCCTTATTTTTTGAGTTACAGAGAGGAATCTGAAAGAGTGACAATAGTGATAGAATTATTATGGCAAAAACACACTCCCAAATCCCAATTCTAAATTCTCTCCAAATTCAAATTTTATTTATTTATTTTCTCTTTTTTTTTTGGTTGCCAACTGCCAAGATTGGTATTTTTTGATTTTTGCTCGTCAACTGACGCAATGGCAACCAATCAGATGGATTTGGTTGCAACTTGAATTGCTTTGAGAACAAAGAAAGAGACATAAGTTGTAATTGCCATATACACTTGTAGAAAATGTCATGCCATATCACCATATCATACATATCTAGTCTGTACATGTATTAGTACAACGCCACTCACAGCCATACAATATTGTTGTGGAGCTTCAGCAGAACGACTTTTCAGGTAAAAGCCCTCACGTTGACTTGTGTCTTGTGACAAGGAAATTTCGGTCTCCAAAATTGACCAATAGCTAGTTCTTAGTTCATCGTCGTTCCGAATTGAATTAGAATTTGAGCAAACATCTATCAGGATGGAATTCATTTCCTTTTGGCCTAGATTTGCTCGAAGTTCTTAATTGATCGGTTATTTATAGGCTTCTGTTAGGTGCTTTTAAGTAATTCTCTACCGTTCGATTGACTTTTCGTTTGATTCGAACCGTTGGATGGTCATTTTTTATCTTTTTTCTAAAAGACCTAGGCTTCCAAAGTTCTAAGCTTTTATCTTTGTTGCTTACATATGTGATATGTACATATGAGCTCTTTTAACTTTTTAGAATAGGTGACATTTTACATATTATAATAAGTCTTAGGGACTCATTTGGAGCTCAAACAAGCCTTAAAAAGTTATTTCACGCTAAAACAAAGTCGTTATAACTAGTTTTGTCAAAATCTAGCCTTTAAAGGGCTTATTTAGCTCCGAAGTGACTCTATCAAAGTTGTTTTAATCCCAACTGAGTATTTGAACATATAATAAATTATAATAAGTCTAAATCAATCAATTGGGTCTCCAACAAGTCTTAAAAAGTCACTTTTTGCAAAAATAAAGTCCTTATAACTAGTTTTTCCGAAATATAACCTTTAAAGGGCTTTTTTTTGGCTCCAACGTGACTCTAGAAAAGTGCTTTTGATCTCAATTGAGTATTTGAACATAAAATATTTTATAATAAGTCTTAGATTTGGAGCTCGAACAAGCCTGTCACTTCGTGCCAAAACATAATCATTATTACTAATATTGCCGAAATCGAGCCGTTAAAGGGCTTTTTTGGCTCCGAAGTGACTCTTGAGTTCTTTTGATCCCAAATGAGTATTTTAACATATAATATATTATAATAAGTCATAGGGGCTCATTTAGAGCTCCAACAAGCCTTAAAAAGTCACTTCGCGCTAAAGCAAAGTCGTTGTCACTACTTTTGCCAAAATCGAGCCTTTAAATGGCTTATTTGGCTCCAAAGTGCCTCTAGCAAAGTTGTTTTAATCCCAAATAAGTATTTGAACATATAGTATATTATAATAAGTCTAAAGCAATCAATTGGAGCTCCAATAAGTCTTAAAAAGTCACTTCTCGTAAAAACAAAATCCTTATATCTAGTTTTACCGAAATATAGCCTTCAAAGGACTTTTTTGGCTCCGACGTGACTCTAGCAAAGTAGTTTTGATCTCGACTGAGTATTTGAATATATAATATGTTATAATAAGTCTTAGGTAACATATAATATGTTATAGTAAGTCTTAGGTGCAAATTTGGAGCTCGAACAAGCGTTCAAATCACTTCACGCTAAAATAAAGTCCTTATAACTAGTTTTGCCGAAATATAGACTTTATAGGGCGTTTTTTTTTCGCTCCTAAATGACTCTAGCAAAGTTTTTTTGGACCCAACAGAGTATATAAAATATATTATAATAAGTCTTAGGGACTCATTTAGAGCTTAAACAAGTCTAAAAAATTCACTTCGCACTAAAACAAAGTCATTATAACTAGTTTTACCAAAATCGAGCCTTTAAAGGGCTTATGTGTCTCCGAAGTGATTCTAGCAAAGTTGTTTTGGTCCCAATTGAGTATTTTAACATATAATATATTATAATAAGTCTTACGGACTGATTTGGAGCTCCAACAACCTTAAAAAGTCACTTCGCACTAAAACAAAGTCCATATAACTAGTTTTACCGAAATATAACCTTTAAAGACCTTTTTTTTTTGCCCGAAGTGACTTTATCAAGGTTGTTTTAGTCCCAACTAAGTATTTGAACATATAATATATTATAATAAGTTTTAGGGACTCATTTGGAGCTCCAAAAAGTCTTAAAAAGTTACTTCGCTCTAAAACAAAGTTTTAATCCCAAATGAGTATTTAAACATATAGTATATTATAATAAGTCTAAAGCAATCAACTGGAGCTCCAATAAGTCTTGAAAAGTTACTTTGCGCAGAAACAAAGTCCTTATAACTAGTTTTGACAAAATATAGTCTTTAAAGGGCTTTTTTGGCTCCATCGTGACTCTTGCAAAGTGGTTTTGATCTTAACTGAGTGTTTGAACATATAATATGTTATAATAAGTCTTACAGACAGATTTGGAGCTCCGAAAACCTCAAAAAGTCACTTCGCGCTAATACAAAGTCCATATAACTTGCTTTACCGAAATATAGCCTTTAAAGAGCTTTTTTTTTTTGTCCGAAGTAACTTTAGCGTAGTTGTTTTGGTCCCAACTAAGTATTCGAATATATAATCTATTATAATAAGTCTTAGAGACTATTCTGGAGATTCAAAAATCCTTAAAAAGTTACTTCGTGCTAAAACAAAGTCATTATAACTACTTTTGCCAAAATCGAGTCTTCAGAGGGCTTATTTGGCTTCGAAGTGACTATAGCAAAGTTGTTTTAATCCCAAATGAGTATTTGAACATATAATATATTATAATAAGTCTAAAGCAATCAATTGGAGCTCCCATGAGTCTTAAGAAGTCACTTTTCGCAAAAACAAAGTCCTTATAACTAGTTTTGTCGAAAATAGCCTTTAAAGGACTTTTTTGGATCCGAAGTGGCTCAAGCAAAGTTGTTTCGATCCCAACTGAGTATTTGAACATATAATATATCATAATAAGTCTTACGAACTCATTTGGTGCTCCAACAAGCCTTAAAAATCAACTTCGCCCTAAAACAAAGTCCTTACAACTACTTTTACCGAAATATAGCCTTTAAAGGGCTTTTTTTTTTTTTTTTTTGCTCCGAAGTGACACTAGGAAAGTTGTTTTCATCCCAATTGAGTATTTCAACATATAATAAATTATAATAAGTCTTAGGGACTCATTTGGAGCTTCAACATACTTAAAAAGTCACTTCACGCTAAAACAAAGTTCTTATAACTAGTTTTACCGAAATATAGCCTTTAAAGAGCCTTTTTGTTTTTTTTTTTGGCCTCCGAAGTTACTCGAGCAAAGTTGTTTCGGTTCGATCTGAGTATTTCAACATATAATATGTTATAATAAGTCTTAGGGACTCATTTGGAGCTCCAATAAGCCTTTAAAATTTAGTTCGCGTAAAAACAAAGTCATAATAACTAGTTTTGCTAAAATCGAGCCTTTAACGGGTTTATTTGGCTCCGAAGTTACTCCAGAAAAGTTCTTTTGACCTCAACTGGGTATTTGAACATATAATATGTTATAATAAGTCTTAGGAACTCATTAGGAGCTCCAAGAAGCCTTAAAAAGTCATTTCGCGCTAAAACACAGTCATTATAACTAGTATTCCCGAAATCAAGCTGTTAAAGGGCTTTTTTGAGTCCGAAGTGACTCTTGCATAGTTGTTTTGATCCCAAATGAGTATTTGAAGCAAAATATATTATAATAAGTCATAGGGACTCATTTTGGGCTCCAAAAAGCCTTTAGAAGTCACTTCGCGCAAAAACAAAGTCATTATAACTAGTTTTGCCAAATCAAGCCTTTAAGTGGCTTATTTTGCTCCGAAGTGACTCTAGTAAAGTTGTTTTGATCTCAAATTAGTATTTAAACATATAATATATTACAATAAGTCTAAATTAATCCTTTGGAGCTCCAACAATCCTTAAAAAGTTAAATTGCACAAAAACAAAGTCCTTATAACTAGTTTTGCCGAAATCTAGCCTTTAAACATCTTTTTTGGATCCGAAGTGACTCTAGCAAAGTTGTTTTGATCCCAACTGAGTTTTTGAAATATAATATATTATAATAAGTCTAAATCAATCAATTGGCGCTCCAATAAGTCTTAAAAAGTCACTTTGCGCAAAGACAAAGTCCGTATAACTAGTTTTGCCGAAATATAGCCTTTAAAGGATTTTTTTTTGCTCTGACGTGACTATAGCAAAGTGGTTTTGATCTCAAATGGGTATTTAAACATATAATATGTTTTAATAAATCTTAGGTACTTATTTGGAGCTCAAACAAACCTTAAAAAGTCACTTCATGCTAAAACATAGTCATCATAATTAGATCCAGCCTTTAAAGGGCTCATTTAGCTCCGAAATGACTCCAGCAAAGTTATTTCAATCCCAAATGAGTATTTGTACGTAAAATACATTATAATAAGTCTAAAGGAATCCTTTGGAGCTTCAACAAAACTCAAAAGTTTGTTTTTGCAAAAGCAAAGTCCTTATAACTAGTTTTGCCGAAAAATAGCCTTTAAAAGGCTTTTTTAGACCCGAATTGACCCTAGCAAAGTTGTTTTGATCCCAACTCAGTATTTGAACATATAACATGTTATAATAAGATTTAGGGACTAATTTGGGGTTCAAAAAAGCCTTAAAAAATCACTTGGCGCTAAAACAAAGTCATTATAACTTCTTTTACCGAAATATATCCTTTAAAGGGCTTTTTTTTTCCCTCCGAAGTGACTCTTGCAAAGTTGTTTTGTTCCCAATTGAGTATTTGAACATATAATATAGTATAATAAGTCTTAAGGACACATTTGGAGCTCCAACAAGCCTTAAAAAGTTATTTCGCGCTAAAATAAAGTGATTATAACTAGTTTTGCCAAAATTGATCCTTTAAAGGGCTTATTTGGCTCCGAACTGACTCTCGCAAAGTTGTTTTGATCCTAAATGAGTATTTAAGCATATAATATATTAAAAAAAGTCAAAACTAATCAATTGGAGCTCCAAAAAGTCTTAAAAGTCACTTTGCGCAAAAAAATAACTAGTTTTGCCGAAATATAGGCTTTAAAAGGCTTTTTTGTATCCGAAGTGACTCTAGGAAAGTTGTTTTTATCCCATCTAAGTATTTTAACAAATAATATATTATAATTAGTCTTTAGGACTCATTTGGATTCCAACAAGCCTTAAAAAGTCACTTCGCGGTAAAACAAATTACTTATAACTAGGTATACCCAAATATAGCTTTTAAAGGGCTTTTTTTTGGTCTCCAAAGTGACTCTAGAAAAGTTGTTTCGGTCCCAACTGAATATTTGAACATATAATATATTATAATAAGTCTTATGGACTCATTTGGAGCTCAAACAAGCCTTAAAAAGTCACTCCACGCTAAAACATAGTCATTAGAAGTAGTTTTGTGAAAATCGAGCCTTTAAAGGGCTTATTTGTCTCTAAAGGGACTCTAGTAAAGTTGTTTTGGTCTCAACTGAGTATTTTTTGAACAGTTAATATATTATAATAAGTCTTAGGGACTCATTTGGAGATCAAACAACCTTCAAAAGTCACTTCACGCAGAATCAAATTCCTTATTACAAGTTTTACCGAAATATAGCCCTTAATGGGCCCTTTTTTTTTTTTTAACTCCGAAGTGAGTTTAACAACGTTATTTTGGTCCCAACATAGTATTTGAACATATAATATGTTATAATAAGTCTTAGGGACTCATTTGTAGCTCCAACAAGCCTTAAAAAGTTATTTCGCGCAAAAACAAACTCATTAAAACTAGTTTTGCAAAAATCTAGCCTTCAAATGGCTTATTTTGATCCGAAGTGACTCTAGTAAAGTTCTTTTAATCCCAATTGAGTATTTCGCGTAAAAACAAAGTCATTATAACTAGTTTTGTCAAAATCGAGCCTTTAAAGGGCTAATTTGTCTCTGAAGTGACCCTACCAAAGATTTTTTGGTCCCAACTGAGTATTAGAAGTATAATATATTATATTCATCTTACGTACTCATTTTGTGCTCCAACAGTCTTAAAAAGTCATTTCGCAGAAAAACAAAGTCTCTATAAATAGTTTTACTGAAGTATAGCCTTTAAGAGGCCTTTTTTTTTTTTGCTCCGTAGTGACTTTAGCAAAGTTATTTTGGTCTAAACTAAGTATTTGAAAACATAATATATTATAATAAGTCTTAGGGACTCATTTCGGGCTCCAAAAACCCTTAAAAAGTTACTTCGCGCTAAAACAAAGTCATTATAACTAGTTTTGCCAAAATTGAGCCTTTAAAGGGCTTATTTAGCTCCGAAGTGACTCTTGCAAAGTTGTTTTGATACCAACTGAATATTTGAATATATAATATATTATAACAAGTCTTAAGATTGATTTGGAGCTCCAGCAAGCGATAAATTCACTTCGCGCTAAAACAAAGTCATTATAAGTAGTTTTCCCAAAATCGAGCCATAAAAGGGCTTATTTGTCTCCGAAGTGACTCTAGCAAAGTTGTTTTCATCCCAACTGAGTATTTGAACATAGAATATATTATAATAAATCTTAGGGACTGACTTGGAGATCCAACAAGCCTTAAAAAGTCACTTCGCGCTAAAACAAAGTCATTATAACTAGTTTTGCCAAAATCGATCTTTTAAAGGGCTTATTTGTCTCCGAAGTGGCTATAGCAAAGTTGTTTTGATCCCAAATGAGTATTTGAACAGATTATATATTATAATAAGTCTTAGGAACTCATTTGGAGCTCCAACAAGTCTTAAAAAGTCACTTCGCACTAAAACAAAGTCCTTATAACTACTTTTACGGTAATATAGTCTATAAAGGGCTTCTTTTTTTTTTTTTTTGCTCCGAAGTGAGTCTAACAAAATTATTATGGTCCCAACTAAGTATTTGAACATGTAATATATTTTAATAAGTCTTAGGGACTCATTTGGAGCTCCAACAACCTTAAAAAGTCAATTCACGCTAAAATAAACTCGCTATAACTAGTTTTACCAAAATATAGGTTTTAAAGGGCTTTTTTTTGGCTTTGAAGTGACTTTAGCAAAGTTGTTTTGGTCCCAACTAAGTATTTGAATATATAATATATTATAATAAGTCTTAGGGACTCATTTGGACCTCCAAATCGCCTTAAAAAGTTACTTCACGCTAAAACAAAGTCATTATAACTAGTTTTGCCATATCGAGCCTTTAAAGGGCATATTTAGCTGACCCCAAATGAGTATTTGAACATATGATATATTATAATTAGTCTAAATAAATCAATTGGAGCTCAAACAAGTCTTAAAAAGTCATTTTGTGCAAAAACAAAGTCCTTATAACTAGTTTTACCTAAATAGAGCCTTTACAGGGCTTTTTTGGATCCGAAGTGACTCTAGAAAAGTTGTTTTGATCCCAATTGAGTATTTTAATAAAGAATATATTATAATTCTTAGGGACTCATTTGGAGCTCCAACAAAGCTTAAAAAGTCACTTCGCATGAAACAAAATCTTTGTGACTAGTGTGATCGTAATATATCTTTTAAAGGGTTTTTTTTTTTTTTTTGCTCCGAAGTGAGTTTAGAGAAGTTGTTTTGGTCACAACTGAGTATTTAAATATATAATATTTTATAATAAGTCTTAGAAACTCATTTGGAGAACCATAAAGCCTTAAAAAGTCACTTCTCTCTAAAACTTAGTCATTATAACTAGTTTTGCTCAAATCAAGCCTTTAAAGGGCTTATTTGCCACCGAAATAACTCTAGCAAAGTTATTTTTGTCCCAACCGAGAATTTGAATGTATAATATATTATACTAAGTCTTAGGAACTCATTTGGAGCTCCAACAAGCCTTAAAAAGTCACTTCACCATAAAACAAAGTCCTTATAAATAGTTTTACTGATATATAGCCTTTAAAAGACTTTTTTTTTGCTCCAAAGTGACTCTAGCAAAGTTGCTTTGGTCCCAACTGAGTAGTTGAACATAAAATTTATTATAATAAGTCTTAGGGACTCATTTGGAGCTCCAACAACCTTAAAAGTCACTTCGCGTCAAAACAAAGTCCTTATAACTTGTTTTACCGAAATATAGCCTTTAAAGGGCTTTTTTTTTTTGCACCGAAGTTACTCTAGCAAAGTTGTTTTGGTCCCAATATAGCATTTGAACATATAATTAATTATAATAAGTCCTAGGGACTTATTTGGAGCTCCAAGAAGCTTTAAAAGTCACTTCGCGCTAAAACAAAGTCCTTATAACTAGTTTTACTGAAATATAGCCTTTAAAGGGCTTTTTTTTTTGCTCCGAAGTGTCTCTAGCAAAGTTGTTTTGGTCCTAACTGAGTAGTTTCACATATTATATATTATAATAAGCCTTACGGACTCATTTGGAGCTCCAATAACCTTAAAAAGTCACTTCGCGCTAAAACAAAGTCCTTATAACTAGTTTTACCAAAATAAAGCGTATAAAGGGCTTTTTTTTTCGCTCTGAAGTGATTCTAGCAAAGTTGTTTTGAACCCAAATGAATGTTTGAGCATATAATATTATAATAAGTCATAGGACTTAGTTGGAGCACCAAAAATCCTTAAAAATTCACTTCGCGCTAAAACAAAGTCATTATAATTAGTTTTGCCAAAATCGAGCCTTTAAAGCGCTTATTTGGCTCCGAAGTGACTCTAGCAAAGTTGGTTTAATCCCAATTTAGTATTTGAATATATAATCAATTATAATAAGCCTAAAGGGATCATTTGGTGCTCCAACAAGCCTTAAAAAGTAATTTGCACAAAAACAAAGTCCTTATAACTAGTTTTTTTTTTTTTTTTTTCTGAAATATAGCTTTTCAGGGGCTTTTTTAGATTAGAAGTGAGTATTTGAACATATAACATATTATAATAAGTCTTAGGGGCTCATTTGGATCTCTAGCAGGTCTTGAAAAGCCACTTCGCGCCAAAATCAAAATCCTTATAATTAGTTTTGCCGAAATATAGTCATTAAAGGGCTTTTTTGGCACCAAAATGACCCAAACAAAGTTGTTTTGATTGTAACTGAGTATTTGAACATATAATATATTTTTATAAGTCTTCGGAAGTCATTTGGAGCTCGAACAAGCCATAAAATGTCACTTCGCGCTAAAACAAAGTCCTTATAACGAGTTTTTCCGAAATATAGCCTGAAAAGCCTGGCCTTTTTTGGCTCCGAAGTGACTCTAGCAAAGTTGTTTTGATACCTACTGAGTATTTAAAGATGTAATATATTATAATAAGTCTTAAGGACAAATTTGGAGCTCCAACAAGTCTTAAAAATCCACTTTGCATAAAAACAAAGTCTTTACAACTAGTTTTGCCGAATTCGAGACTTTAAAGGGCTTATTTCGCTCCAAAGTTACTCTAGCAAAGTTTCTTTGATCCCAAATGAGTGTTTGGACATTAATATAATTTAATAAGTCTAAAGGAATCATTTAGATCTACAACAAGCCTTAAAAAGTCACTTCGCGCTAAAACAAAGTCCTAATAACTACTTTTGCCAAAATATAGCCTTTAAATGGCTTTTTTTGCTTTGAAGTGACTCTAGCAGATAATATAGTATTTGAACATATAATATATTATAATATGTCTTTAGGACTCATTTGGAGCTCCAAAAAGCCTTAAAAACTCTCTTCGTGCCAGAACATAGTAATTATAACTTGTTTTCCCAAATGGAGCCTTTAAAGAGCCTTTTTGGCTCTGAAGTAACTCTAGCAAAGTTCTTTTGATCAAAAATGAGTATTAGCACATATAATATATTATAATAAGTCTTAGGTACTCATTTGGAGCACTATCAAGCCATAAAATATTACTTCGCGGTAAAACAAAGTCCATATAACTTGGTTTGCCGAAAAATATCCTTTAAAGAACTTTTTTTTGGCTCCGAAGTGACTCTAGCAAAATTGCTTTGATCTCAACTGAGAATTTAAAAATATAATATATTATAACAAGTCTTTGGGACTTATTTGGAGTTCCAACAAGCCTTAAAAAGTTACTTTGCGCTAAAACAAAATTGTTATAACTAGTTTTGCTGAAATATAGCCTTTAAATGGCTTATTTGGTTCGTCGTGACTCTAGCAAAGTTATTTTGATCCCAAATGAGTATTTGAACATGAAATATATTAAAATAAGTATAAAGTAATCATTTACAGTTCTTACAAGCCTTAAAAAGTCAATTTGCGCAAAAACAAAGTCCTTATAACTAGTTTTGCAAAAATACCGCCTTTAAAGGGCCTTTTTTGCTCCGACGTGACTCTAGGAAAGTGGTTTAGATCTCAACGGAGTATTTGAACATATAATATGTATTAATAAGTCTTAGGGACTCAGTTAGAGCTTGAACAAGCCTGGAAAATTCACTTTGCGCTAAAACATAGTCATAATAACCAGTATTTTCGAAATCGAGCCTTTAAAGAGCTTTTTTGGCGACTCTAGCAAAGTTGTTTTGATCCAAAATAAGTATTTGAACATATAATATGATATTATAGGTCTAAAGGAATCATTTGGAGCTCTAACAAGCCTTAAACAGTCAATTTGCGCAAAAACAAAGTCCTTATAATTATTTTTGCCCATATATAGCGTTTAAAGGTCTTTTTTGGATCCGAAGTGACTCTAGCAAAGTTGTTTTGATCCCAACTGAGTATTTGAATATATAATAGATTATATTAAGTCTTAGGTACTTATTCGGAGCTCCAACAATCTTTAAAAAGTCACTTCACACTAAAACAAAGTACTTATAACTAGTTTTACCGAAATATAGCCATTAAAAGACTTATTTGGCTCCGAATTGACTTTAGCAAAGATGTTTTGATCCTAAACGAGTATTTGAACATTATATAAGTCTAAAGGAATCCTTGGAAAATCCAACAAGTCTTAAAAAGTCAATTTATGAAAAAACAAAGTCCTTATAACTAGTTTTGCCCAAATATAGCCTTTAAAGGGCTTTTTTGGTTTCGACGTGAGTCTAGCAAAGTGGTTTTGATCTCAACTGAGTATTTGAAAATATAATATAATAAGTCTTAGGGACATATTTGGAGCTCCAAGAAGCCTGAAAAAGTCACTTCGCACTAAAACAAAGTCATTATAACTAGTTTTTCCCAAATTGAGCCATTAAAGGGCTTATTTGGCTCCGAAGTGACTCTAGCAAAGTTGTTTTAATCCCAAATGAGTATTTGAACATATAATATATTATAATATGTCTAAATCAATCAATTGGAGCTCAAACAAGTCTTAAAAAGTCACTTTACGTAAAAACGACATTTTTATGACTAGTTTTGCCGAATTATGGCCTTTGAAAGGCTTTTTTGCCTCCAACGTGACACTAGTAAAGTGGTTTTTATCTCAACTGATTGTTTGAACATATAATATGTTATAATAAGTCTTAGGGACTCATTTTTAGCTAGAAAATGCCTTAAAAGGTCACTTTACGCTAAAACATAGTCATCTTAACTAGTATTCCCAAAATAGAGCCTTTAAAGGGCTTATTTGGCTCCGAAGTGACTCTAGCAAAGTTGTTTTGATCCGAAATGAGTATTTGAATATATAATATATTATATAAGTCTAAAGGAATCATTTGGAGCTCCAACAATCCTTAAAAAGTAAATTTACGCAAAAACAAAGTCCTTATAACCATTTTTGCCTAAATACAGCCTTTCAAGGGGTTTTTTTGCTTCAACGTGACTCTAGCAAAGTGGTTTTGATCTCAACTGAGTATCTAAAATTATAATATGTTATAATAAGTCTAAGGGACTCATTTGGAGCTCCAACAAGCCTTAAAAAGAAATTTCGCGCTAAAACATCGTCATTATAACAAGTATTACCTAATCGAGTCGTTAAATGGCTTTTTTGCGTCCAAACTGACTCTTGCAAAGATGTTTTGATCCCAAATGAGTATTGGAACATATAATATATTATAATAAGTCATAGGGACTCATTTGAAGCTCCAACAAGCCTTAAAAAGTCACTTCACGCTAAAACAAAGTCCTAATAACTAGTTTTTCTAAAATCAAGCCTGTGGAGGGCTTATTTCGCACCGAAGTGACTCTAGTAAAGTTGTTTTGATCCCAAATGCGTATTTGTACGTATAATATATTATAATAAGTCTTAAGGTATCCGTTGGAGCCGCAAAAGGCCTTAAAAAGTCAATTTGTGCAAAAACAAAGTCCGTATAACGAGTTTTGCCGAAATATAGCTTTAAATGGGCTTTTTTGGATCCGAAGTGACTCTAGCAAAGTTGTTTTGATACCAACTGAGTATTTGAACATACAATATATTATAATTAGTCTTAGGAACTCATTCGGAGCTGCAACAATCTTAAAAAGTCACTTCGCGCTAAAACCAAATCCCTATAACTAGTTTTACCGAAATATAGCCTTTAAAGGGTTTTTTTAGCTCCGAAGTGACTCTAGCAATTTGTTTTGGTCCCAACCTAGTATTTGAAGATATATTATATTATAATAAGTCTTAGGGACTCATCTGGACCTCTAACAAGCCTTAAAAAGTTACTTCGCGCAAAAAAAAGTCATTATAACTAGATTTGCCAAAGTCGAGCCTTTAAATGGCTTATTTGGCTCAAAAGTGACTCTAGCAATGTTCATTTGATCCCAAATGAGTATTTGAATATATAATATATTATAATAGGTCGAAAGCAATCAATTGGAGCTCCAACAAGTCTTAAAAAGTCACTTTACGGAAAAACAAAGTCCTTATGACTAGTTTTGCCGAATTATAGTCTTTAAAAGGCTTTTTTGGCTCCGACATGACATATAATATAATAAAGAATAATAAGTCTTAGGGACTCATTTGGAAACCCAAAAAGCCTTAAAAAATCACTTCGCGCTAAAACAAAGTCATTATAAATACTTTTGTCAAAATCAAGCCATTAAAGGGCTTACTTGGCTTCGAAGTGAGTCTAGCAAAGTTGTTTTTATCCCAAAGGTGTATTTGAATGTATAATATATTATAATAAGTTTAAAGGAATCATTTGGCGCACCAACAAGCCTTAAGAAGTTAATTGACGCAAAAACAAAGTCCTTATAACTAGTTTTGCCTAAATATAGCATTTAAAGGGCTTTTTTTGGATCCGGAGTGACTCTAGCAAAGTTGTTTTGTTCCCAACTGAGTATTTGAACATGTAATATATTATAATAAGTCTTAGAGACACATTTTGAGCTGCAACAAGCCTTAAAAAGTCACTTCGCAAAAAATTAAAGTCCTTAGAACTAGTTTTGCCGATATATAGCTTTTGAAGGGCTTTTTTTGCTCCAAAGTGACCATAGCAAAGTTGTTTTGATCCTAACTGAGTATTTGAACATATAATATATTATAATTATTCTTAGGGACTTATTTGGATCTCCAACAAATCTTAAAAAGAAAATAATATATAGTCATCATAACTAGTATTCCAAAAATTGAGCCGTTAAAGGGTTTTTTTTGTTGCTCCGAAGTGACTCTTGCAAAGTTCTTTTGATCCAAAGTGAGTATTTGAACATATAATATATTATAATAAATCTTATGGACTCATTTGGAGCTCCAACAAGACATAAAATGTCACTTCGCGCTAAAACAAAGTCCTTATAACTAGTTTTGCCTAAATATAGCATTTAAAGGGCTTTTTTGGATCCGGAGTGACTCTAGCAAAATTGTTTTGTTCCCAAATGAGTATTTGAACATATAATATATTATAATATGTCTTTAGGACTCATTTGGAGCTCCAAAAAGCCTTAAAAACTCTCTTCGTGCCAGAACATAGTAATTATAACTTGTTTTCCCAAATGGAGCCTTTAAAGAGCCTTTTTGGCTCTGAAGTAACTCTAGCAAAGTTCTTTTGATCACAAATGAGTATTAGCACATATAATATATTATAATAAGTCTTAGGTACTCATTTGGAGCACTATCAAGCCATAAAATATTACTTCGCGGTAAAACAAAGTCCATATAACTTGGTTTGCCGAAAAATATCCTTTAAAGAACTTTTTTTTGGCTCCGAAGTGACTCTAGCAAAATTGCTTTGATCTCAACTGAGAATTTAAAAATATAATATATTATAACAAGTCTTTGGGACTTATTTGGAGTTCCAACAAGCCTTAAAAAGTTACTTTGCGCTAAAACAAAGTCGTTATAACTAGTTTTGCTGAAATATAGCCTTTAAATGGCTTATTTGGTTCGTCGTGACTCTAGCAAAGTTATTTTGATCCCAAATGAGTATTTGAACATGAAATATATTAAAATAAGTATAAAGTAATCATTTACAGTTCTTACAAGCCTTAAAAAGTCAATTTGCGCAAAAACAAAGTCCTTATAACTAGTTTTGCAAAAATACCGCCTTTAAAGGGCCTTTTTTGCTCCGACGTGACTCTAGGAAAGTGGTTTAGATCTCAACGGAGTATTTGAACATATAATATGTATTAATAAGTCTTAGGGACTCAGTTGGAGCTTGAACAAGCCTGGAAAATTCACTTTCCGCTAAAACATAGTCATAATAACCAGTATTTTCGAAATCGAGCCTCTAAAGAGCTTTTTTGGCGACTCTAGCAAAGTTGTTTTGATCCAAAATAAGTATTTGAACATATAATATGATATTATAGGTCTAAAGGAATCATTTGGAGCTCTAACAAGCCTTAAACAGTCAATTTGCGCAAAAACAAAGTCCTTATAATTATTTTTGCCCATATATAGCGTTTAAAGGTCTTTTTTGGATCCGAAGTGACTCTAGCAAAGTTGTTTTGATCCCAACTGAGTATTTGAAAATATAATAGATTATATTAAGTCTTAGGGACTTATTCGGAGCTCCAACAATCTTTAAAAAGTCACTTCACACTAAAACAAAGTACTTATAACTAGTTTTACCGAAATATAGCTATTAAAAGACTTATTTGGCTCCGAATTGACTCTAGCAAAGATGTTTTGATCCTAAACGAGTATTTGAACATGATATAAGTCTAAAGGAATCCTTGGAAAATCCAACAAGTCTTAAAAAGTCAATTTATGAAAAAACAAAGTCCTTATAACCAGTTTTGCCCAAATATAGCCTTTAAAGGGCTTTTTTGGTTTCGACGTGACTCTAGCAAAGTGGTTTTGATCTCAACTGAGTATTTGAAAATATAATATAATAAGTCTTAGGGACATATTTGGAGCTCCAAGAAGCCTGAAAAAGTCACTTCGCACTAAAACAAAGTCATTATAACTAGTTTTGCCCAAATTGAGCCATTAAAGGGCTCATCGGGCTCCGAAGTGACTCTAGCAAAGTTGTTTTAATCCCAAATGAGTATTTGAACATATAATATATTATAATATGTCTAAATCAATCAATTGGAGCTCAAACAAGTCTTAAAAAGTCACTTTACGTAAAAACGACGTTTTTATGACTAGTTTTGTCGAATTATGGCCTTTGAAAGACTTTTGTGCCTCCGATGTGACACTAGTAAAGTGGTTTTTATCTCAACTGATTATTTGAACATATAATATGTTATAATAAGTCTTAGGGACTCATTGTCAGCTAGAAAATGCCTTAAAAGGTCACTTTACGCTAAAACATAGTCATCTTAACTAGTATTCCCAAAATAGAGCCTTTAAAGGGCTTATTTGGCTCCGAAGTGACTCTAGCAAAGTTGTTTTGATCCGAAATGAGTATTTGAATATATAATATATTATATAAGTCTAAAGGAATCATTTGGAGCTCCACCAATCCTTAAAAAGTAAATTTACGCAAAAACAAAGTCCTTATAACCATTTTTGCCTAAATACAGCCTTTCAAGGGGTTTTTTTGCTTCAACGTGACTCTAGCAAAGTGGTTTTGATCTCAACTTAGTATTTAAAATTATAATATATTATAATAAGTCTAAGGGACTCGTTTGGAGCTCCAACAAGCCTTAAAAAGAAATTTCGCGCTAAAACATCGTCATTATAACAAGTATTACCTAATCGAGTCGTTAAATGGCTTTTTTGCGTCCAAAGTGACTCTTGCAAAGATGTTTTGATCCCAAATGAGTATTGGAACATATAATATATTATAATAAGTCATAGGGACTCATTTGAAGCTCCAACAAGCCTTAAAAAGTCACTTCACGCTAAAACAAAGTCCTAATAACTAGTTTTTCTAAAATCAAGCCTGTGGAGGGCTTATTTCGCACCGAAGTGACTCTAGTAAAGTTGTTTTGATCCCAAATGCATATTTGTACATATAATATATTATAATAAGTCTTAAGGTATCCTTTGGAGCCGCAACAGGCCTTAAAAATTCAATTTGCGCAAAAACAAAGTCCGTATAACGAGTTTTGCCGAAATATAGCCTTAAATGGGCTTTTTTGGATCCGAAGTGACTCTAGCAAAGTTGTTTTGATACCAACTGAGTATTTGAACATACATATATTATAATTAGTCTTAGGAACTCATTCGGAGCTGCAACGATCTTAAAAAGTCACTTCGCGCTAAAACCAAATCCTTATAACTAGTTTTACTGAAATATAGCCTTTAAAGGGTTTTTTTAGCTCCGAAGTGACTCTAGCAATTTGTTTTGGTCCCAACTGAGTATTTGAAGATATAATATATTATAATAAGTCTTAGGGACTCATCTGGACCTCTAACAAGCCTTAAAAAGTTAGTTCGCGCAAAAAAAAGTCATTATAACTAGATTTGCCAAAGTCGAGCCTTTAAATTGCTTATTTGGCTCAAAAGTGACTCTAGCAAAGTTCATTTGATCCCAAATGAGTATTTGAATATATAATATATTATAATAGGTCTAAAGCAATCAATTGGAGCTCCAACAAGTCTTAAAAAGGCACTTTACGGAAAAACAAAGTCCTTATGACTAGTTTTGCCGAATTATAGTCTTTAAAAGGCTTTTTTGGCTCCGACATGACATATAATATAATATATAATAATAAGTCTTAGGGACTCATTTGGAAACCCAAAAAGCCTTAAAAAGTCACTTCGCGCTAAAACAAAGTCATTATAACTACTTTTGTCAAAATCAAGCCATTAAAGGGCTAACTTGGCTTCGAAGTGAGTCTAGCAAAGTTGTTTTTATCCCAAAGGAGTATTTGAATGTATAATATATTATAATAAGTTTAAAGGAATCATTTGGCGCACCAACAAGCCTTAAGAAGTTAATTGACGCAAAAACAAAGTCCTTATAACTAGTTTTGCCTAAATATAGCATTTAAAGAGCTTTTTTGGATCCGGAGTGACTCTAGCAAAGTTGTTTTGTTCCCAACTGAGTATTTGAACATGTAATATATTATAATAAGTCTTAGAGACACATTTTGAGCTCCAACAAGCCTTAAAAAGTCACATCGCAAAAAATTAAAGTCCTTAGAACTAGTTTTGCCAATATATAGCTTTTGAAGGGCTTTTTTTGCTCCAAAGTGACCCTAGCAAAGTTGTTTTGATCCTAACTGAGTATTTGAACATATAATATATTATAATTATTCTTAGGGACTTATTTGGATCTCCAACAAACCTTAAAAAGAAAATAATATATAGTCATCATAACTAGTATTCCAAAAATTGAGCCATTAAAGGGTTTTTTTTGTTGCTCCGAAGTCACTCTTGCAAAGTTCTTTTGATCCAAAATGAGTATTTGAACATATAATATATTATAATAAGTCTTATGGACTCATTTGGAGCTCCAACAAGACATAAAATGTCACTTCGCGCTAAAATAAAGTCCTTACAACTAGTTTTGTGGAAATATATCCTTTAAATGCCATTTTGACTCTAGCAAGGTTGTTTTGATCACAGCTGAGTATTCGCTCATATAATATATTATAGTTATTCTTAGGGACTCATTTGGATCTCCAACAAGCCTTAAAAAGCCACTTCGCAGTAAAACAAAGTCCTTACAACTAGTTTTGTAGAAATCGAGCCATTAAAGGGCTTATTTGGCTCCGAAGTGACTCTAGCGAAACCTATTTAAACATATAATATATTATAATAAGTCTAAAGCAATCATTTGGAGCTCCAAGAAACCTTAAAATTTCAATTTGCGCAAAAACAAAATCCTTATAATTAGTTTTGCCTAAATATAGCTTTTAAAAGGGTTTTTTTTGGATCCAAAGTGACTTTACCAAAGTTTTTTTGATGCCAACTTAGTATTTGAACATATAATATATTATAGTAAGTCTTCAGGACCCATTTGAATCTCCAGCAGGCCTTAAAAAGTCACTTCGCGCCAAAACAAAGTCCTTATAACTAGTTTTGCCGAAATATATCATTTAAAGTGTTTTGTTTTTGTGCTCCAAAGTGACTCTAGCAAAGTTGTTTTGGTCCCAAATAAGTATTTGAACATTTAATATATTATAATAAGTCTTAGAGACTCATTTGGAGCTCCAACAAGCCTTTAAAAGTCACTTTGCGGAAAATCAAAGTCCTTATAAATAGTTTTACCGAAATATAGCGTTTAAAGGGTTTTTGGCTCAAAAGTGACCCTAGCAAAGTTGTTTTGATCCCAACTCAGTATTTGAACATATAATATATTATTATAAGTCTTAGGAACTTATTTGGAGCTCTAACAAGCCATAAAATGTCACTTCGCGCTAAAACAAAGTCCTTATAACGAGTTTTACCGATATATAGCCGTTAAAGGCTTGGTCTTTTTTGGCTCTGAAGTGACTCTAATAAATTTTTTTTATCCCTACTGAGTATTTGAACATGTAATATGTTATAATAAGTCTTAAGGACTAATTGGGATCTCCAACAAGCCTTAAAAACCGACTTCGCACTAAAACAAAGTCCTTATAACTAGTATTGCCGAATTCGAGCCCAGCGAAGTTGGCTCCGAAGTGACTCTTGCGAAGTTGTTTTGATCTCAAATGAGTATTCAAATATTAATATATTATAATAAGTCTAAAGAAATCATTTAGATCTCCAATAAGCCTTAAAAAGTCACTTTGTGCTAAAACAAAGTCCTTATAACTACTTTTGTCAAAACATCGCTTTTAAATGGCTTTTTTTAGTCCGGAGTGACCCTAGCAAAGCTGATTTAATCCCAATTGAGTATTTGAAAATATAATATATTTTAATAAGTCTTGGGGATTCATTTGGAGCTCCAAAAAGCCTTAAAAACTCTATTCGTGCTAAAACATAGTCATTATAACTTGTTTTCCATAAATCGAGTCTTTAAACAGCTTTTTTGGCTCTGAAGTAATTCTAGTAAAGTTTTTTTAATCCCAAATGAGTATTTAAACATCTAATATATTATAATAAATCTTAGGGACTTATTTAACGCACCATCAAGCCTTTAAAGGCTGTTTTTTTTTTTTGCTGTGAAGTGACTCTAGCATAGTTGTTTTGATCCCAAAAGAGTATTTGAACATATAATATATTATAATAAGTTTAAAGGGATCATTTAGAGCTCCAACAAACCTTAAAAGGTCACTTCGCGCTAAAACAAAGACCTTATGACTAGTTTTGTCAAAATATAGCCTTTAAAGGGCTTTTCTGCTCTGAAGTGGCTCTAGCAAAGTTGTTTTGATCCCAATTGGGTATTTGAACATATAATATATTATAATAAGTCTTAAGGTATCCGTTGGAGCCGCAACAGGCCTTAAAAAGTCAATTTGCGCAAAAACAAAGTCCGTATAACGAGTTTTGCCGAAATAAAGCCTTAAATGGGCTTTTTTGGATCCGAAGTGACTCTAGCAAAGTTGTTTGGATACCAACTGAGTATTTGAACATACAATATATTATAATTGGTCTTAGGAACTCATTCAGAGCTGCAACGATCTTAAAAAGTCACTTCGCGCTAAAACCAAATCCTTACAACTAGTTTTACTGAAATATAGCATTTAAAGGGTTTTTTTAGCTCCGAAGTGACTCTAGCAATTTGTTTTGGTCCCAACTGAGTATTTGAAGATATAATATATTATAATAAGTCTTAGGGACTCATCTGGACCTCTAACAAGCCTTAAAAAGTTAGTTCGCGCTAAAAAAAGTCATTATAACTAGTTTTGCCAAAGTCGAGCCTTTAAATGGCTTATTTGGCTCAAAAGTGACTCTAGCAAAGTTCATTTGATCCCAAATGAGTATTTGAATATATAATATATTATAATAGGTCTAAAGCAATCAATTGGAGCTCCAACAAGTCTAAAAAAGTCACTTTACGGATAAACAAAGTCCTTATGACTAGTTTTGCCGAATTATAGTCTTTAAAAGGCTTTTTCGGCTTCGACATGACATATAATATAATATATAATAATAAGTCTTAGGGACTCATTTAGAAACCCAAAAAGCCTTAAAAAGTCACTTCGCGCTAAAACAAAGTCATTATAACTACTTTTGTCAAAATCAAGCCATTAAAGGGCTTACTTGGCTTCGAAGTGAGTCTAGCAAAGTTGTTTTTATCCCAAAGGAGTATTTGAATGTATAATATATTATAATAAGTCTAAAGGAATCATTTGGCGCACCAACAAGCCTTAAGAAGTTAATTGACGCAAAAACAAAGTCCTTATAACTAGTTTTGCCTAAATATAGCATTTAAAGGGCTTTTTTAGATCCGGAGTGACTCTAGCAAAGTTGTTTTGTTCCCAACTGAGTATTTGAACATGTAATATATTATAGTAAGTCTTAGAGACACATTTTGAGCTCCAACAAGCCTTAAAAAGTCACTTCGCGAAGAATTAAAGTCCTTAGAAGTAGTTTTGCCGATATATAGCTTTTAAAGGGCTTTTTTTGCTCCAAAGTGACCCTAGCAAAGTTGTTTTGATCCTAACTGAGTATTTGAACATATAATATATTATAATTATTCTTAGGGACTTATTTGGATCTCCAACAAATCTTAAAAAAAAAATAATATATAGTCATCATAACTAGTATTCCAAAAATTGAGCCGTTAAAGGGTTTTTTTTTTTTGCTCCGAAGTGACTCTTGCAAAGTTGTTTTGATCCAAAATGAGTATTTGAACATATAATATATTATAATAAGTCTTATGGACTCATTTGGAGCTCCAGCAAGACATAAAATGTCACTTCGTGCTAAAATAAAGTCCTTACAACTAGTTTTGTTGAAATATATCCTTTAAATGCCATTTTTAGCGTCGAAGTGACTCTAGCAAGGTTGTTTTGATCCCAGCTGAGTATTTGCACATATAATATATTATAGTTATTCTTAGGGACTCATTTGGATCTCGAACAAGTCATAAAAAGCCACTTCGCAGTAAAACAAAGTCCTTACAACTAGTTTTGTAGAAATCGAGCCATTAAAGGGCTTATTTGGCTCCGAAGTGACTCTAGCGAAACCTATTTAAACATATAATATATTATAATAAGTCTAAAGCAATCATTTGGAGCTCCAAGAAACCTTAAAATTTCAATTTGCGCAAAAACAAAATCCTTATAATTAGTTTTGCCTAAATATAGCTTTTAAAGGGGTTTTTTTGGATCCAAAGTGACTCTACCAAAGTTTTTTTTATGCCAACTTAGTATTTGAACATATAATATATTATAGTAAGTCTTTAGGACTCATTTGAATCTCCAGCAGGCCTTAAAAAGTCACTTCGCGCCAAAACAAAGTCCTTATAACTAGTTTTGCCGAAATATATCATTTAAAGTGTTTTATTTTTGGGCTCTGAAGTGACTCTAGCAAAGTTGTTTTGGTCCCAAATAAGTATTTGAACATTTAATATATTATAATAAGTCTTACAGACTCATTTGGAGCTCCAACAAGCCTTTTAAAGTCACTTTGCGGAAAATCAAAGTCCTTATAACTAGTTTTATCGAAATATAGCGTTTAAAGGGTTTTTGGCTCAAAAGTGACCCTAGCAAAGTTGTTTTGATCCCAACTCAGTATTTGAACATATAATATATTATTATAAGTCTTAGGAACTTATTTGGAGCTCTAACAAGCCATAAAATGTCACTTCGCACTAAAACAAAGTCCTTATGACGAGTTTTACCGATATATAGCCGTTAAAGGCTAGGTCTTTTTTGGCTCTGAAGTGACTCTAATAAAGTTATTTTTATCCCTACTGAGTATTTGAACATGTAATATGTTATAATAAGTCTTAAGGACTAATTGGGATCTCCAACAAGCCTTAAAAACCGACTTCACACTAAAACAAAGTCCTTATAACTAGTATTGCCGAATTCGAGCCTAGCGAAGTTGGCTCCGAAGTGACTCTTGCGAAGTTGTTTTGATCTCAAATGAGTATTCAAATATTAATATATTATAATAAGTCTAAAGAAATCATTTAGATCTCCAATAAGCCTTAAAAAGTCACTTTGTGCTAAAACAAAGTCCTTATAACTACTTTTGCCAAAACATCGCTTTTAAATGGCTTTTTTTAGTCCGGAGTGACCCTAGCAAAGTTGATTTGATCCCAACTGAGTATTTGAAAATATAATATATTTTAATAAATCTTGGGGATTCATTTGGAGCTCCAAAAAGCCTTAAAAACTCTATTCGTGCTAAAACATAGTAATTATAACTTGTTTTCCAAGAATCGAGTCTTTAAACAGCTTTTTTGGCTGTGAAGTAACTCTAGTAAAGTTTTTTTATCCTAAATGAGTATTTAAACATCTAATATATTATAATAAATCTTAGGGACTTATTTGGCGCACCATCACGCTTTTAAAGGCTGTTTTTTTTTTTTTTTGCTGTGAAGTGACTCTAGCATAGTTGTTTTGATCCCAAAAGAGTATTTGAACATATAATATATTATAATAAGTTTAAAGGGATCATTTAGAGCTCCAACAAGCCTTAAAAGGTCACTTCGCGCTAAAACAAAGACCTTATAACTAGTTTTGTCAAAATATAGCCTTTAAAAGGCTTTTCTGCTCTGAAGTGGCTCTAGCAAAGTTGTTTTGATCCCAATTGGGTATTTGAACATATAATATATTATAATAAATCTTAGGGACTAATTTGGTACACCAACAAGCCTTAAAAGTCTCTTCGTGCTAAAATATAGTAATTATAACTAGTTTTCCCAAAATCGAGTCTTTAAAGGGCTTTTTTGGCTCCGAAGTGACTCTAGCAAAGTTGTTTTTATCCCAAAAGAGTATTTGAAAATATTTTATAAAAAGTCTTAGGGACTTATTTGGATCGCCAACAAGCCTTAAAAGCTCACTTCGCACAAAAACAAAGTACTTATAACTAGGTTTGCCGAAACGTAGCCTTCATCGGGAATTGTTGGCTCTAAAGTGACTCTAGCAAAGTTGTTTTTATCAAAACGGAGTATCTGAACATATACTATATTATAATAAGTCTTAGAGACTCATTTGGAGCTCCAATAAGCCTTTTAATGTCACTTCGCACTATAACAAAGCCTTTCTAACTAGTTTTGCTGAAATCGAACATTTAAAGGCCTTTTTAGGCTCTGAAGTGACTGTAGTAAAGTTTTTTTGATCCCAAATTAGTATTTAAAATATAATATATTATATTAAGTCTAAAGGACTCGTTCAGAGCGCCAACAAGCCTTAATAAGTCACTTTGCGCTATAACAAAGTCCCTATAACATAAGGGGTTTTTTGGCTCCCAATTGAGTATTTGAACATATATTATATTATAATAAGTCTTATGGACTCGTTTGATGCTTCAACAATCCTTTAAAAGTCACTTCGCTCTAAATCAAAGTTCTTATAAGTAGTTTTTCCGAAATCGTGCCTTTAAAGCGCTTTTTTAGCTCTGAAGTGACTCTAACAATTTTTTTTTATCCTAAATGAAAATTTGAACGTATAATATATTATATTAAGCCTAAGTTACTCATTTGGAACTGCAAAAATCCTTAAAAATTCAATTCGCGCAAAAACAAAGTTATCAGAACTAGTTTTGCCAAAACGAGCCTTTAAAGGGCTTATTTGACTCTGAATTGACTCTAGCAAAGTTGTTTTGATTACAAATAAGTATTTGAACATATAATATATTATAATAAGACTAAAGCAATCAATTGGAGCTCCAATAAGCCTTAAAATATCACTTTACGCAAAAAGAAAGTCCTTATAACTAGTTTTGCCGAAATATTGCTTTTAAAGGACTTTTTTTGCTCTGACGTGACTCTAGCAAGTGGTTTTGATCTCAACTGAGTCTTTGAACAATAATAAGTCTTACGGACTTATTTGGATCCTATAAAGGACTTAAAAAGTCACTTTGCACTAAAACATAGTCATTATAACTAGTATTCCCAAAATCTAGCCTTTAAACGGCTGTTTTGGCTCTGAAGTGACATTAGCAAAGAAAGTTTTTTTGATCCCAAATGAGTATTTGAATATATATTATTTTATAATAAGTCTTAGGGACTCATTTTGAGGTCGAACAAGCCATAAAAAATCACTTCGCTATAAAACAAAGTCATTATAACTTGTTTTTCCTAAATCGAGCCTTTAAAGGGCTTATTTGGCTCAGAAATGACTCTAGCAAAGTTGTTTTGATCCCAAATGAGAATTTAAACATATAATATATTATAATAAGTCGAAAAGAATCATTTGGAGCTCCAACAATCCTTAAAAAGTCAATTTTCTCAAAAACAAAGTCCTTATAGCTAGTTTTGCCGAAATATAACCTTTAAAGGGTTTTTTATTATCCGAAGTGACTCTAGCAAAGTTGTTTTGATTCCAACTGAGCATTTGAACATCTAATATATTATAATAAGTATTAGGGACTCATTTGGATCCCAAGCAAGGCTGAAAAAGTCACTTCGCGCAAAAACAAAGTCCTTATAACTAGTTTTGCCAAAATATAGCCTTTACATGATTTTTTTGGCTACGAAGTGACTCTTGCAAAGTTGTTTTGATCCCAAATTATTATGCAAACAAATAATAGACTATAATAAGTCTTAGGGACTCATTTGGAACTCTAACAAGCCATAAAAAGCTACACTCGTGCAAAAACAAAGTCCTTATAACTAGTTTTGTCGAAATATAGCCTGTAATGGGCTTTTTTGGCTCCAAAGTGACTCTAGCAAAGTTGTTTTGATCCCAACTGAGTATTTGAACATATAATATCTTATAACAAGTCTTAGGGACTTATTTGGAGCTCCAGCAAGCCTTTAAAAAGTCACTTCGCGCTGAAACAATGTTCTTGTAACTAGATTTGTAAAAATAAAGCCACTAAAGGGAGTTTTTATCTCTGAAGTGACTCTAGCGAATTATTTTTGATTTTGAACATGAAATATAATATGATAAGTGTTATGGACTCATTTGGAGCTCGAAGGAGCCTTAAAAAGTCACTTCGGTCTTAAAAAGAGTCATTATAACTAGTTTTACCGAAATATAGGCTTTAAATGGCTTTTTTGGCTCTTCGAAGTGACTCTAGCAAATTTTTTTTGATCCCAAATGAGTATTTGAACATATAATATATTATGATAAGTCTTAGAGACTCATTTAGATATCCAACAAGCCTTAAAAATCGCGCTAAAACAAAATCTTTACAACTGGTTTGACGAAATCGAGCTTTTAAAGGGGTTTTTTTTGTGTCCGACGGCACTAGCAAATTTTTTTGTGATCCCAAATGAGTATTTGAACATATAATACATTATAATAAGTCTTAGGGACTCATTTGGGGCTCCAACAAGCCTTAAAAAGTCACTACGCGCTAAAAGAAAGTGCTTATAACTAGTTTTGCCGAAATATAACCTTAAAAGGCTTTTTTAGCTCCGAATTGACTGTAGCAAATTTGTTTTTATACAAAATGAGTATTTGAAGTTATAATATATTATAATAAGTCTTCGGGACTAATTTGGAGTTCTAACAAGCCTTAAAAAGATACTTCGCGCTGAAACAAAGTCATTATAATTAGTTTTTTCGAAATATAGGCCTTAAAGGATTTTTTTGGCTCCGAAATAACTCTAGCAAATTCGTATTGATCCCAAATGATTGTTTGAACGTATAATTTACTATAATAAGTCTTAAGGACTGATTTGGAGATCCAAAAAGCCAGAAAAAGTCACTTCGCACGTAAAAGAAAGTACTGATAACTTGTTTTTTTTTTCGAAATATTGCCTTCTTAGGGCTTTTTTTGGCTATGAAATGACTCTAGCAAATTTTTATTGATCCCAAATAAGTATTTGAACATATAATATATTATAATAAGTCTTTGGGGGTCATTTGGAGCTCCAACAAGCCCTAAAAGCTTATTTCGCGAGGAAACAAAGTCCTTATAACATGTTTTGTCGGAATAAAGCCTTTAAAGAGCTTTTTTTTCCTCTCCGAAGTGACTCTAGCAAATTATTCCCAAATAAGTATTTGAATGTATAATTTATTATAATAATTCTTATGGACTCATCTGGATGTCAAACGAGCGTTAAAAAGTCACTTCGGTCTGAAACAGAGTCATTATAACTAGTTTTGTCAAAATATAGGATTTAAAGGTTTTCTCGCTCCGAAGTGACTCTTGCAAATTTGTTTTTGATCCCAAATGTGTATTCGAACATATAGTATATTATCATAAGTCTTATAGACTCATTTGGACCTCCAACAAGCCTTAAAAAGTCAGTCCGCGCTCAAAACAAAGTCATTACAACTAGTTTGCTGAAATTGAGCTTTAAAAGGTCTTTTTTGTCTCTGAAGTGTCTAGTAAATTTTTTTTTATCCCAAATGAGTGTTTGAAAATATAATAGATTATAATAAGTATTAGGGACTTATTTGGAACTCTAAAAAGCCTTAAAAAGTCACTTCGCGCTAAAAGAAAGTCCTTATAACTAGTTTTGCCGAAATATAGCCTTTACAAGGCCCTTTTCGCGCCGAAGTGATCCCAAACGAGCATTTGAACGTATAATATATTATAATTAATCTTAGGGACTCATTTTGAGCCCCAACCAACCTTAAAAAGTTACTTCGCACTGAAACGAAGTCCTTACAACTAATTTTATCAAAATATAGTGTTTAAAGGGGTTTTTCAGCTCCGAAGTGACTGTAGAAATTTATTTTTATACAAAATAAGTATTGGAACTTATAATATAGTATAATAAGTCTTAGGGACTCATTTGGAATTCCAAAAATTCTTAAGAAGATACTTCGCGCTGAAAGAAAGTCATTATCACTTGTTTTGCTGAAATATAGCCTTTAAAGGGCCTTTTTGGCTCAGAAGAGACTCTAGCGAATTTGTATTGATCCCAAATGAGTATCTGAACATATAATATATTATAATAAGTCTGACGGAGTCATTTGGAATTGAAAGAATCCTTAAAAAGTCGCTTCGCGCTGAAACAAAGTCCTCATAACTCGTTTTATTGAAATAAAGCCTGTAAAGGGGTTTTTTTTTAATCTCTGATGTTACTCTAGCAAATTATTTATGATCCCAAATGAGTATTTTAACACATAATATATTTTAATAAGTCTTATGGACTCATTTGAAGCTCAAACAACCCTTAAAAAGTCGCTTCGAGCAATAACAACCATTATAACTAGTTTAGCCGAAATATAGCCTTTAAAGGTCTTTTTTGGCCCCGAATTGACTGTAGCAAATTTGTTTTTATCCCAAATGAGTATTTTAACTTATAATATATTAAAATAAATCTTAGGGACTCATTTAGAGCTCTAAGAAGTCTTAAAAAATCAATTCCCACTTAAACAAAGTCCTTATAACTAGTTTTGCCGAAATATAGCCCTTAAAGTGCTTTTTTGGCTCCGAAGTGATTGTAGGAAATTTGATTTCAGCTCCGAAGTCTTATGGAATCATTTGCAGTTCGAGAGTTCCAACAAGCCTTAAAAAGATACTTCGAGTTAAAATAAAGTCACTATAACTAAAGTTTTCCCCAACTATAGCCTTTAAAGCTTTTTTTTAGCTTCGAAGTAACTACCGCATATTTTTTTTTTGCCAAATGAGTATTTTAACAAATAATATTTTATAATAAGTGTTATGGACGTATATGGAGCTAGAACAAGCCTTAAAAAGTGCTTCGCTTCGTAAACAAAGGCAATATAACTAGTTTTGCCAAAATCGAGCCTTTAAAGGGCTTTTTTTCCCCGAAGTGACTCTAGCAAATTCATATTGATCCCAAATGAGTATTTGAACATAAAATATATTATCATAGGTCTTAGGGACTCATTTGGAGCTCCAACAAGCCTTAAATATCCACTTTGCGCTTAAACAAAGTAATTATAACTAGTTTTGCCGAAATTGAGCCTTTAAAGCATTTTTTGGTCTCGAAAGTGACTCTACCAAATTTGTTTTGAACCCAAATAAGTATATGAACATATAATATATTATAGTAAGAATTAGGGACTCATATGGAGCTCCAACAAGCCTTCAAAAGTCAGTTCGCTCTTAAAAGAAAATCCTTATAACTAGTTTTACCGAAATATCGCCTTTAGAAGGCTTTTTTGGAGCGGAAGTGACTCTAGCAAATTCGTACTGATCCCAAATGAGTATTTGAACATATAATATATTAGAATAAGTCTTTGTGAGTTATTTGGAGCTCCACCACGCGTTAAAAATTTACTTCGCGCGGAAACAAACTCCATATAACAAGTTTGTCGTAACAAAGCCTCTAAAGAGGTTTTTTTGACTCCGAAGTGACTTTAGCAAATATTTTTTTATCCCAAATGAGTATTTGAATATATAAATATTATAACAAGTCTTATTTAGTAATTTTTCGCGCCAACAAGCCTTAAAAAGACACTTCGTGATAAAACAAAGTTATTATAACTAGTTTTACCGAAATATAGCCTTTAATGGGTTTTTTCAGCTCCGACGTGACTGTAGCAAATTTTTTTTTTATCGCGAATGAGTATTTGAACTTACAATATACTATAATAAATCTTGAGCTCTAACAAGCCTTAAAAAGTCACTACGCGTTGAAACGAAGTCCTTTTAACTAGTTTTGCCTAAATATAGCCTTTCAAGGGCTTTTTTTTAAGCTCTGAATGGACTGTAGGAAATTGTTTTTATTTCCGAATGAGTATTGGAATGTATAATATATTATAATAAGTCTTGGGGACTCATATGGAATTCCAGCAAGCCTTAAAAAGATACTTGGCACTGAAACAAAATCATTATAACTAGTTTTCCCGAAATATAGTCTTTAAATCGATGTTTTGGCTCCGAAGTAACTCTAGCAAATTTATTTTTTTATCTCAAACGAGTATTTCAGCATATAATATATTATAATAAGTCTTATGGACTCATTTGGAGCTCCAACAAGCCTTAAAAAGTCACTTCGCGCAAAAACATAAGCATTATAACTAGTTTTGCTGAAATCGACCCTTTAAAGGGCTTTTTTGTCCCCAAAGTAACACTAGCAAATTCGTAGTGATCCCAAATGAGTATATGAAAATATAATATTTTATAATAAGTCTGAGAGACTAATTTTGAGCTCTAAAAGGCTATAAAAAGTCACTTCGCGCTTAAAAGAAAGTCGTTTTAACCAGTTTTGCGGAAATATGCTCTTTAGAGGGCTTTTTTGCTCCGAAGTGACTCTAGCAGATTAAATTTTTTTTTATCCCAAATGAGTATTTAAACATATAATATATTATAATATGTCACTGAGACTCATTTAGAGCTCTAACAAGCCTTTAAAAGTCACCTCCTTCCAAAAAAAAAGTCCTTATATCTAGTTTTGTCGAAATCGAGCCTTTAAAGGCCTTTTTTTACAACCAAAATGATTCTAGCAAATTTGTTTTGATCCCAAATGAGTATTTGAACATATAATATATTATAATAAGTCTTAGGGACTCATTTGGAGCTCCAACAAGCGTTAAAAAGTCACATCGCGCTAAAATAAAGTCTTTATAACTAGTTTTGCTGAAATCGAGCCTTTCGAAGTGACTCTATCAAATTTGTTTTCATCGCAAATGAGTATTTAAACATATAATATATTAAAATAATTCTTAGGGACTCATTTAGAGCTCCAACAAGCCTTGAAAATTCACTTCGCTCTTAAAAGAAAGTCATGATAACTAGTTTTGCTAAAATATCACCTTTAGAAGGCTTTTTTGGCGCCAAAGTGACTCTAGCAAATTCGTATTGATCCCAAATGAGTATTTGAACATATAATATATTATAATAAATCTTTGGGAGTTATTTGGAGCTCCAACACTTGTTAAAAAGTCACTTTGCGCGAAAACAAACTTCACATGACAAGTTTTGTCGAAAGAAAGCCTCTAAAGAGCTTTTTCGACTCCGAAGTGACTCTAGCAAATTATTTTTTATCCCAAATGAGTATCTGAACATAGAATATATTATAACAAGTCTTATTAACTAATCTGTAGCTCCAACAAGCGTTAAAATGACACATCGTGATGAAACAAAGTCATTATAACTAGTTTTACCGAAATATAACCCTTAATGGGCTTTTTTAGCTCTGAAGTGATTGTAATATATTACAATAAATCTTTGAGACTTGTTTTGATCTCCAACAATACTTAAAAAGTCAGTTCGCGCTGAAACGATGTTCTTTTAACTAATGTTTTCGAAATATAGTCTTTAAAGTGTTGTTTTAGCTCCGAAGGTAGGAATTTTTTTTATGCCAAATGAGTATTTGAACTTATAATATATTATAATAAGTCTTTGGGACTCATTTAGAGTTCCAACAAGCCTTAAAAAGATACTTCACACAAAAATAAAATTATTATAACTAGTTTTCCAGAAATATAGCCTTTAAAAGTTTTTTTTTGGCTCCGAAGTGACTCTAGCGAAGTTGTTCTTATCCCAAACGTGTATTTGAGCATATAATATATTATAATATGTCTTATGGACTCATTTGGAGCTCTAACAAGACTTAAAAAGTCACTTCGCAGAAAAATATTATAACTAGTTTTGCCTAAATTGACAGACTAACTTGGAGCTCCAAAAAGCCAAAAAAAGTCACTTCGCGCTTAAAAGAAAGTCCTTCTAACTAGTTTTATCGAAATATAGCCATTAGAGGGCTTTTTTTTTTGCTCCGAAGTGACTCTAGCAAATTTTTTATCGCAAATGAGTATTTGAACTTATAATATGTTGGTGTAAAATTTGAACTAAGGCCGTGATCCGTACCTCTAGACTGTGGTGCGGCAATAAAAATGGAAGAATTGGCCGGAAAAATCGAAAACACGGAGGCTTTTAGAGTTATTCGGCCCTCCTCCGGAGTAATAGCCTACGTCTATTTTTTCTAGTATTTCGGGTAAATTTCTTACATGGAATTCGACGAATTTTTCTTCCAACCCCTTCTTCCTTCTCCGTCCCTTCCTTTTATAGGTCAGGAGAGAGGGTTTGGTCAATGAGATTCTGACACCCAATCCCCTAAATCACGAGATTAGGTTACCAAATATACAGTCATTCGTAATCCCTTAAATTCCGGGATTGGGTCACCAACTAAATACAGAAATACATTAGAAACCGAATACCTAAAGTTCCTGTCCCAGGTTTTACAGGGTAGACTGTCAGACATCCCACAATAAGGGGTAGTCTATCAGTACAAAAGAAAGACCTAGAGTATTACCCGCGGACTCCAGCTTCGATCGGGGGTCACCAGCTTCGCGGATCGAACCTTCTCCCTTGAGTGTAGTCCTTGCTTCCTCTCCGAGTCTAGCTTCGCGAGGAAGGGGAATCATCTTTGAGGATCCGTGGCCTTATTGTCTGTTAAACCCTCTCCGAGGGTCTTCCCATGAAGTCGACATCACCTTCGGTGACGCTTTTCTTGCTTATCTCCATAGTTGTACCGAGGATTATCTTCGACAACCCTCTTCTATTCTTCATCGGAGAGAGATTCTTATGATGACGCAGGACTGCTGCGCTATCGTCTTTTGGGGGGCTTGCGCTCGCATAAACTGTTCGTCGGGGGCGGAAACCACTAATAACATCTGGTCCCCAATCCCGAAGGTACGAAGCATACCTATCGGGATTCCTTCTTCGGGAAGTTTTCCTTCTGCAAAGTTGCACTTCGCGCGTGATGGATATTAAATGCTCTGACGCCTTTTGAGTAATTCCTGCCGCTTCGATGGGATTTGCTGACGTTAGGTCATAATGAGATTTTCTCCGAAAATCCTTGACCGTCAGATGATGAGGAAGAGATTCGAATTGGATGTCCCAGAATTACGCTCGGGGAAAGAGGTAAAAGGCAGGAAGGGATCTCGACCCTTCGTCTTCGTCTTTTGCCTATAAAATCCCTCTTTTTTTTTCTTTTCTTGCGACCTTTTCAGACCCTCAAGGTTTCTGGTCATCTCTAACTCTGAGTTTTCTCAAATCTCCGATTCTCTGAAAACTCAAAAGTCACGGTCTTCATTCTTCGTCATTAGAGAAATTCACCGGACTCTCTTCATCATCCTCACTCCTAATCTGCTGGGAAGTTCTCCGAACTCACCTCAAACCCCTATTTTTTGAGGTTTAGGTTTTAGACCTTTAGGAGATTTTTTGGTTTTGAGCGATTTAACAGGCGTTTTCGTTCTTCTCTTTTTCAAAAAAAAATGTCGGCCGAATCTGCAACGCCTTTTTTTTCGGGACTTAATCTGGGTCAAGATCGCCCACTGTACATGCGGAGGTTCCTCCATCATCTTTGATAGTGAGTCTACCACCGTCTTTAAGGGCGGAGAAAGGAAAAAAGAAGAAGAAAGCAGTGAAGACTTCAGCCGCTCCAGTTCCTTCACCGGCAATTGTGGCGGACAGCTCGGCTTCGCGGTCCTCTGGAGCCGCGGCTTCGAGGCCCGCCCCTTCGGTCCCCGCTCTGCGGGTGGCAGAGGCCGAACCAGTAGAGTTACCTAAGGCGACGGCTGCTCCGCAGCCTCCTCCGGGTGCGGGGACAATCGTGGCCGACGACCTGTCCTTATAGTACCCTCGCCTCTCATTGTCGTAGAAACTAAGGTTTCCTCGTGCTCCGAGCATGACGTGGAGCACGTTCAGAACCAGTTCCTCCTATCCACGGATATAACAACCCAGGCGATGACCACGGCGGAGCGCTCTAATCGTCCCCCGTATCCTCTAGTGGCCTACAACAAGGCCATTATGAAGCACGGGGTGCGGCTCCCCCTACATCCCTTGGTTCGGGGAGTGCTGGCACACTTCAACTTGTCCCTGAGCCAACTGAACCCAAACGCCTACAAGATATAGGCGGGGTTGTACATTTTGTGGAGGCAGCTGTTCGAGGACGACTTCGCCGTCGAGGAGGTCTGCTACCTCTACAAGCCTTCCTCGAAGAAGTCTGAGGTTGGCTACTTCTTCTTGGCTCCATGGGAGAAGAAGAAGATAATGATGACAAATCTATCCTCCTCTTGCGAGGGTTAGAAGGATAAGAACTTCTGGGTCGGGGGGAACTTCGACCCCTTCAGTTCTATCGCAGGAGCCCAGCCAGTCCCAAGGAACTACAACGTTCCTGATAAGTATTAAGTTTAGGAAATTTCTCCTTTTTGGTAATATCTCCATGATTGACCTCTTCGAGGTCTTATGCAGAATCGTTCATTAGGACCCGTGATCGGGGATCAACAGAAGAGGATCGAGGTGGTCCTCGCCTATCCAGATGAGTATCGAGACGTCTTGGTACTCGTTATTAAGGATAATCTGGTCACCTACGGGTGGATCTCCACCCGTATAGAGTTGGACTCGGACCAACTCCGCCCATACAAGCCGGCCCCAAAGAAGTCCAAGCCCGCCTCCGGAGAGCCTTTGGCCGAGGCTGAAGAGAGAGTAGCCGCTGAAGAGAAAGAAAGCGGTCTCTTCTTGGAAGAGGCCCGCTTCCCCTAAGTCCGCGGCCATACCCACTCTGTCTCCGAGAGAGGAGGCCGAAGAAGAGGCGGCTTCTCCGGAACCTTTGAAGAGGAGAAGGAGATCAAGGACGGAGTCTGAGTCGACTCCTGAGGTTTCTCCCGTCAATCTACCTCCCTCCGGGGGTGAAGATGTTCCAACTTCTCAGACCGGGATCGCCCCCGAGTTCGAGAACTCCCATGTGCCCCTGGAGGTTCCCTCGGAAATGGCTCGCGAGGGGAGAGCTTTTGACGAAGTTTCCCGGGAGGCACTTAGGGTAGCGGATGAGGTAATTCAAGGGGCAAATCCTTCGGGTTCACCAATTACTCCATTGGCCATGCTGGAAGATCCTCTTCTGAGCGTCGAGAATCTTCTCAGAGAGGAGCACGCAGATCCGGCTTCTTCTCTGCCAGATGCTCCTATGAGGCAGGCTTCCCTGCTCGGGCCCCGACCCAGACTTCGCCTTGGTCGACTCACTCTGCACCCATCATCCTTGACGATGGTAAGTAGACGCTTCCTATAAAATCAGAAACGTGATGAAAAGAATGACTAATTAAAGTTAAACACTAACCTGCTTATTGTACGCAGATGAATTTTTCAATTGACTTGGGCCCTCGCCTACGGCGAGGCCCCCGACTTAACAAACCCCTGTCCCCGAGATTCTACCGGGGATAAGGCCAAGGAACTTTGCTCCCGAAGGAGAGCGATACTCTGCACGAGGAAGCGGCGGCGCCTTCATCCTCCAGGACACCGGCTGGAGAGTCCTCGAGGAAAGAATCCACCGACGTTCCCAAGGACCCTCTGGAGGACTTCTCAGTTCCTCCAGCTGGGACTCTTTTTTGCGAGGGATTTACTCCCTCGGGGTCCTTCTCTTGGATCTCTAATCTCAGTCCTATGCTGGATAGGATTTGGTCCGAGGAGAGCTTCAAGCGGTTGTCCGATGAGCTGCTCCAAGCTGGCAACCGTGAGGGTATGCGGATGCTCTCGAAGGTAAGCTCGCTGATGTTCCCTTCGAGAATTTCCAAGTTCACTTCTAACCCCCTTATTTGTTGCAAGCATTCCTCGCGAATTTTGTTTACTCCCGAAGAACAGAGGCCATCTTCGCCCAGGGTCAAGAAGCCCTGCTTTTCCTTCGCGAGAAGAACGAAAAATTGGCTGCCAAGCTCAATGAAGCCTCCTCTAAAGCAGATATCTCATCCGAGATGGCAGAGCTGGCAACCACTAGCCTTAAGCACACTGCGGAGTTCAGGAGAGGTCGAGATGAGGAGGTCGCCAAACTTCGGGATGAGTTAAGTAGAGAGAGAGCATCTCGCATCGAGGAGGTGACCAAGCTCGACAGAGAGCTGAATAAAGAGAGAGTGTTGTGGGAAGAGGCGTGGAAGACCCTTGAGGATGAGCGTCGAGTTCACGAAGAGAGACCTTCTCTCCGAGAAGGCACCTTTTGATGCGGCGCTCAAGGAGGAAAAGTGAATAAGAGTAACGGCTGAGACGATGATTCAAGCGCTCGGAGATGAGCTTAAAACTGCCCACAGCGAGCTTATCAAGACCGAGGCTGATCTCAACGGGGCCAGGGCTAGGATCTGCACTGCCGTGGTAGAATTTAAGAAGAGCCCTGTCTTCGAAAGCTACATTGAATCGAAGAGACAATAGTGGGTCTCAGATTTTCACCGAAGCGAAGGCTTTCTAGTTGAGATGCAGCAGGCTACTCTTATCGGCGCTAATAGGACACTCAGGAAGCTTAACGCTCTTCATCCTGAGTGGTATGTCTTTGAAGAAGTTAGGCGTTCGCTCTCCTCTCTGATGATTCTCGGACATTGTAATTTTTCTTTTCTTTTTGCTTATTTTTCTTCGAGGTCTTTTGTATTCTCTCGGACATATTAACAAAATTTTGCTATCACAAAATTAGATTTATTTCCTCGCGATTCATTTTGGTTTTACTTTTTGCTTATTTCCCTGGGCTAACACGATTAAGTCCCTCCGGGGTCGACCATGTTAAGTTATGTCCTCTTCGAGGATCACAACTCTAATCATGCCCTGTCCGAGGGTCACGATAGAAACAAATTAAGTTATTAATTAGACCGTAACACGAACAAATTTTTCTCTTAAAAATGCTCTGTTACTTTGGGCTCTTCGTTCTCCGAATGATTATCCCGAACCAAGCTCCTTCTCCGAAAGAATGACCTTGGTCAAATCTAATTAACTGACAAATTTGAAAGCACCCTACTACTCGCATCGGTCCCCGATGCTTCTGGATAGAGTGTGGCCTCTTTACTTGTATGCTTCGGTGATCAAACTTAGTCCAATTTTCCAAATTCTCCTAAGCTTTTCACACATCGGGGTTCACCCTTTAAGCATACCTAGGTCTTCTATCTTCTTCAATGGATAGAATGGTTTTAGGAGAAAATCTGTCAAATTCCCCCCAAGTTAATCCCCGAATAGGCTAAGACCTGATAAGAAAAACCTGTGTGGCAGGGAGCTTCAACGATCAGAGCCTACATAAGCCCTCCGAACTCACGCGTTCTAGTCTCGCACATCTTCGAAGTACCTATAGGGTGCACCTATTTCTTTCTGGTACCCCGGATACCCCCTGTCTTCTTTAGTGCTTCTGCAATTAAGGAGACAGTCGAGGATGGTGTTTCTAGGAATTAACCGCGGTTCTTTCTTTTATAAACCGAGTCCACTCCGCGGAACTTTTGAGTTTATAGTCTACTCTGTAGACTTTCTATTTTTTTTTTTGCACAGAGAATAAATGATCGAAAACTGAATTCTTGGCACCAAATTTGCTGAACTTTTATTAATAACTACTAGATTATAATATTTATATAAGAGGATAAAAACGAAAATTATTTACAAACGAGGGGAGCCTACTAATAGTACTTTTTGAGATGCTCCGCATTCCAAGGATTCCTGATCGGGACTCCAGCGAGGTCCGTAATTCAGTATGCTCCTGATTTTAGTACCTCAGTGATTTGGTATGGTCCCTCCCACGAATATCCGTGAGCTCCAGCTCCGGGCTCCTTGGTGTTTTGAAATACTTGCCTAAGGACGGTTTCCCAGACCTTGAACTTTCTTTCTTTCACCTTGGAGTCATAAAACCTTGCCATGCGCTGCTTTTGGGCTTCCATTCGGATCCTCGCGACTTCTCAACGCTCCTCGATCATATCTCTTTCTACAGCCAAAAGTGAGTTGTTGGTCTCTTCATCGAAATGTTCGTATCGGAACGAAGGGACTTTTAGCTCCGCGGGTATCATCGCTTTACTATCATACGCCATGGAGAAGGGAGTTTCCCCAACGGCCGTCTTGGCTGTGGTGTGGTAACTCCAAATGACTAAAGGCAGCTCCGCGGCCCATCGCCCTTTGAGTATGTCGAGGCGTCTTTTCAAGGTCACCTTGATAATCTAGTTGACAGCCTCGACCTAGGCATTGCTTTGCGGATGGTATAGAGCGGAGAAGTCTTTGTTGATGCCAAACTGATCACAGAGGTCCCTCACTGCTTGATTATCGAAATGAAGAGCATTGTCCGAAACCAAGGAGTGAGGTATTCCGAACCTGCAGATAATATGTTCTCGAATGAAATTGGTCAGGTTCTTCTCTATGATGGTTGATAAAGGAATAGCCTCTGCCCACTTGGTAAAGTAATCTACCGCCACGACGGCAAACTTGAGCCCTCCAGGCGCTGTCAGCAGGGGTTCAATAATGTTGATTCTCCACTTCGCAAAAGGCCATGGGCAAAAATCGCCGTGAGCCGTTTTGGGTGTGCTCTGATAAGTGCAGAGTACCACTGGCATTTGTCGCACTTTCTCGTGTAATTGGCGGCATCTTGCTTCATCGCAGGCCAATAAAATCCCTGCAGCAAAGTCTTATGTGCGAGGGACTGCCCTCCTGCGTGATTTTTACAGACTCCGTTGTGGATCTCACTCAGGACTTCCCTGGCTTCCTTGTCGCTGAGGCATCGAAGCAGCAGTGTTGAAACTCTTTTCTTGTATAACTTGTCATTTGCCAGCAAATAGTGTTCAGCATGGTATCTAACCCTCCGGGCCAGTTCTCGATCTTCTGACAGCTTATATTCTTTCAGATAGATGACAATATCATCCATCTACGAAGGCTCTGAATCGATTGCTTCCACCAAGTCTCGCTTCGCGATACTTGATTCGGGGATGAACTCGACCAGGATTAGGCGAAGAAGCTCGGCATCTTTGCTAGTTGCAAGCTTTGCCAATGTATCTGCGTTCGAATTACCTTCGAGGTCAACGTGCTTTATTTCATATCTGGAAAAGTTTTGAAGCTCTGCTTTGACTTTTTCCAAGTATGCTGCCATCGAATCATCGAGGGCTTGGAATTCACATGAAATTTAACTTACAACTAATTTTGAGTCACTAAAAATTAGAAGTAAGTATACCTGAAGTTCCTTGGCGAGTCTGAGGCTGGCCAATAAAGCTTCGTACTCTGCCTAGTTGTTGCAGGCTTTGATGGTGAATCGCAAGGCGCTGTTGATGCAGTGGTTCTCGGGGATGATCAACATAAACCCCGCTCCTGAGTCATTTTCGTTCGAGGATCCGTCTATGTACAAGTTCCACTTCGGGGGTTCCATTTGCTGATCCCGATCCTCCTTCGAAGGAAAGGTAAATGCAGCAATGAAGTCTGCCAGACCCTTGATCATTGTCCGCGGCTGATAAAGAATGTCGAATTGTGTTAACTCGAGTGCCCATTTCACAAGCCTCCCCAAGGCCTTCAGCTTGCGCAGCACCTGCTTCATCGGATGATTAGTGAAAACAACCACCGAATGGGCCAAGAAGTAATGGCGAAGCTTCCTAGTCGAGACGATAAGAGCTAGAGCGACTCGCTCTAGCTCATGAAAGCTTCCGCTCTACTTCGAGAAAATGAGGTAGGTGAAGAGTTTCTCCCCCGGTAATGGCTTCGCTAGAATCGGGGTGTGCCCTAAGTAAACCTTGAGCTCTTGGAAAGCTCGTTTACATTCCTCGGTCCAAACAAACTCCTTACTGCCTCAGAGGGCATTGAAGAAGAGGAGACACTTGTCGGTGGACCTAGAGACAAACATGTTCAATGCGGCAATGCACCCCGTGAGCTTTTGGATGTCTTTCTCTCTCCGAGGGGACTGAATGTTGAGGATGGCTTGGATTTTTTTCGGATTGGCCTCAATTCCTCGTTGACTCACCATGAAGCCTAAGAACTTCCCAGCTCTAACCACGAAGGTGCATTTGCTCGGATTGAGCATCATATTGATTTGTCGAAGGATGGAAAAGGTTTGAACTAGGTGCATGACGTGATCTCGCGCTGCTGCACTCTTGACCAACATGTCGTCGATGTAAACTTCCATCGAGACTCCTAGTAGCTTCGCGAATATCTTATTCACCAGCCTCTGGTAAGTTGCCCTGACATTCTTCAAACCGAAGGGCATGACCTTATAGCAATAAAGTCCATGATAGGTGATGAAGGCGGTGTGTTCCTCGTCCCGATTGAACATGGGGATCTGATTGTACCCCTAATACGCGTCAATGAAGCTAAGGAGTTCATGGCCCGTGGTCGCATCGACCATCTGGTCAATTCGAGGCACAGGAAAGCTGTCCTTCGGACATGCTTCGTTGAGGTTGGTGAAATCCACATAGCATCTCTATCTTCCATCTGGCTTAGGAACCAATACGGGGTTTGAGACCTAGATAGGGTACTTTGCTTCGCGAATGAACCCCGCTCTGATTAGCTTATAGACTTCGTCTTTAAGCGCTTGGGCTCTCTCGAGGTCTTGTGGTCTTCTCTTCTGTTATCGAGTAGGGACTTGAGGAGCGATATTGAGACGGTGGCACATTAGCTCGGGGTCTATCCCTTTCATGTCGCTATGACTCTATGCAAATACGTCTCGATTACGGCGAAGGCAGGTCACGATAGCCTCGTGTGTTTCTAGACTAAGGGAAGTCCCGATTTTGATCTTGCGCGATGGGTCGTGGTTATCTATGCCCACTTCCTCCGTTTCTTTGACCGAGCACATTAATTGCTATTGGGCCGAAAGTCGGGGATCCAACTCGTACCAGATCGCGGGAACCCCAATTGTGAAAGGCTTCCTCGACCAAATCTGCTTCCCTGGCTGTCCGCTTTCCCTTTGAGTCCGCAGGAGCCGACCTGACGTTTGTTGTGTAACACATCCGAGCTTCATATTGATTCTCCCGGACGACTCCAATGCCACAGGGTGTGGGAAACTTTAGGCAGAGGTGGTAATTGAGATTACTGCCTTCAGGGCCACGAGGGTAGGATGGTCGATGATGGCGTTGTATGAAGATCTACCCTTCCACCATAAAGTTAGACATGGTGGTTGATCTCTTCGGCTCATCACCGAAGGAGACGGCCAATTCTATGCTTCCCTTTGGGAAGATAGAATCTCCTGTAAAGCCATGGAGCGGACTTGCGACCGTTCACAGGCCATAGGGACTTATCCTCATCTTCTCAAGGACGTTTAGATACGGGATGTCCACCGAACTGCCGTCGTCTATTAGGCAACGGTGGACTAAATAGTTCTCGATCATGGACGTTATGACCAGAGGGTCATGATGCGGGAATTTTACACCTTCGGCGTCAACATCTGTGAATGAGAGATCGTTCTCGGATCTTTAAGGAGGCCGCGTAGCTTCCTTCGCGACCTGGAAAACTCCTCCAAAAGGCTTCTGTCACTCCTCTCGAGTATAAAACTTCATCGAACGCTAAGAGTGCTGCACAGGATAAGGACCTCCCGCGATCGTATATATTTCGCCCTCGATCTCTCGATTAGACGGGTTCCTAGCCCCACGGTCCACGTCCTTGTGGTTTCCTGCGAGCTTCCCTCGGCGGATGAGATATTCTATCTCATCCTTCAAATCGAAGCACGTCGCGGTGGTATGCCCACTCGCGTTGTGGTACAAGCAGTACTTGTCCTTGTGCTTCTCCGGGACTTTCCTCCTTATCGGCTAATGTGGTCAAAAGACAACTTTGCTCTGCGAGTTGATAAATAATTCATCTATCGAGGCGGTGAGCTCGTGGTACTTGCCGTACTACAGTTTACGAGCTCAGGTCGTCTCGATCCCCGGTGCTGAGTCGCGAGGCCTCTTCTCTTTGAGTGCCTGTTGGCTCGCGCCCCATAGGGTAGTCCACGGATCCCTTCTTCTCCCTCCGTCGGTCCCCTTCGAGGTTCCCTCTGGAAGATTTTGTAGCCCCAGACTTCTTCGAAATCAGGGCCTCTGCGTTGATATAATTCCTGGCTCGAGCCAGGAAGTTCGAATACGGCCATGGCGATTTCTTACTGATAGAAAACACAAAGGGCGTATCCTCGCGAACCGTGGAGCGGGCGGCCAACAGCAGGGCATTGTCAGAGAGATGCCTTACATCCACTATGGCCTTGGTGAATCTATTCAACCAGGCCTGGAGGGTTTCACCATCGCCCTATCTAACTTGGGCAAGATAAGCAAGATTCTTGAGGTGTCTCCGACCTCTAAAGAACTGCGAAGTGAATCTCGCCTTAGATCCTGCCAACTCGCGACGGAGTCTGTGGGTAGCCGATACCACTATCTTCGCGCTTTGCATGAGAGGGTGGTGTCGAAAAGACAGCACTTGATGGCATCAAAGTAGCCATAAGCACGTGCCCACGAGTTGTAAACACCCAAGTGGTCGGAAGGATCCCCGCTCCCATCAAATAGGCTTACCTTTGATAGCCTGAGCCGGTCGGGGATAGGGGCGTTGAGGATGTCTTCGGTTAGGGGAGTGAAATCTCCATCCAGAATACAATCGCGGGCTTTCCCGTCGAGTAGCCCTCAGAGACACTCGATCTCCGCCGGGCGAGAACTCCTAGGTTTCCTGGGTCTGTCTGCTGGTGGCGGTGGTAGCCGACCCATCGCAGAGTCGATCTACGACCGGGGTCGCGCATCTCCGATGCGGACCCTGGGTTGTGCTGGGGCACGTCTTGCTGGCTCCCGCGAAAGTGGGCCCAGCCTGTAAAAAACAGATCAAGACTGGGCCGAATCCTCTTCTGCGTCGGCAGCTGGTCCCGAGCCTTCAACTCGAACCACCGACAGTCGCACACCTCCGGTGTAAGCCGCGGGCTGGCACACCGGCGCGTCTCTGCGGCTGCGAGGGTTGCGGGTTTCAGCGTCTGACCCGCCATCAAACTCCTCCCGGTCAGCCGTAGTGTTGTTTCCATTGGCCGACTCGGTCGCTGTCCTCTCGCGGTCTGCCTGGAGCCGTGCTCGGAGAACGTCAGCCTGTTCCTTGTCAGTGAGGAGCAGCGGCGGACTCTGGTTCTGAGCCAGTGTCTCTATCATGCCGCTCATGCGTGCCATGAAGTCCTCTATATTCTTCAGCCTCTGCTCGAGTTGCTCCTGCTCGGCAGTCACAAGACTTTTCCCAGTGCGTCTGGTGTTGGGTGCATTGATCTCTAATATATTAACACCAACAAAATCTCAGAGCTGAAGAGAAGAGAACAAAGTTGGAGGAAAGGAAATCTGGAAAGAAAGGCTTTGAGGGGCCCTCCTTCTAGCGCCAAGTTGTTGGTGTAAAATTTGAACCAACGCCGTGATCCGCACCTCTAGGTTGTGGTGCGGCAATGAAAAGGGAAGAATTGGCCAAAAAAATTGAAAACACGATCCTTTTTAGAATGGTTCAGCCCTCATTCGGAGTAATAGCCTACGTCCACAATTTTTGGTATTTCGAGAAATTTCTTACAGAGAATTCGACTAATTTTTCTTCCAACCTCTTCTCCTTTCTCCTTCCCTTCCTTTTATAGGTTAGGAGAGAGAGTTAGGTCAATGAGATTCTGACATCCAATCCCGTAAATCACGAGAATAGGTTACCAAATATACAGTCATTCATAATCCCTTAAATTCTGCGATTGGGTCACCAACTAAATATATAGATATATTGGAAACCGAATACCTTAAGTCCCTATCCCAGGTTTTACGAGGTAGACTGTCAGACATCCCACAATCAGGGGTAGTCGATTAGTACAAAAGAAAGACCTAGACTATTACGCACGGACTCCAACTTTGCAGATCGAACCTTCTACCTTGAGTGAAGTCCTTGCTTCGTCTCCGAGCCTAGCTTAGCGGGGGAGGAGAATCTTCTTAGAGGATCCATGGCCTTCATGTCTGTTAAACCATCTCCGAGGGTCTTTCAATGAAGTCGACGTCACCTTCGGTGACGCTTTTCCTGCTTATCTTTGTGGTTGTAAGAGCGAGGATTATCTTCAACAACCCTCTTCTGTTTTTCACCCGGGAGAGATTCTTATGATGACGCGAAACTGCTGTGTTGTCGTCCTTGGGGGGGCTTGTGCTCGCATAAACTGTTCATCGAGGGCTCCGTCCCCGAAGCTACAATCGCGGAAGAAAAATCACTTATAGCATAATATATTATAATAAATCTTAGGGGCTTATTTTAAGCTACAACAAGTCTTAAAACGTCACTTCACTCTAAAACAAAGTCCTTTTCATTAGTTTTGCCGAAATACAGCCTTTAAAGGGCTTTTTTGGCTCCGAATGGACTGTAGGAAATTTATTTTTATCCCAAATAAGTATTTGAACTTATAATATATAATAATAAGTCTTAGGGAGTCATTTGGAGTTCCAACAAGCCTCTAATAGATAATTCGCACTGAAACAAAGCCATTATGACTATTTTTCTCGAAATATAGCCTTTAAAGGGTTTTTTTTTTTGGCTCCGACATGACTCTATCAAGTTTGTTTTGATACCAAATGAGTATTTGAGCATATTATATATAATAATAAATCTTCTGGATTCATTTATTACTCCAACAAGCCTTAAAAATCACTTCGCGCTGAAATGAAGTACTTATCACTATTGCAAAACTATAGCATTTACAGTACTTTTTTTTTTGGCTCCGAAAGGATTGTAGGAAATTTTTTTTTTACACAAAATTAGTATTTGAACTTATAATATATTATAATAAGTCTAAGGGACCTATTTTGAGTTCAAACAAGCCTTAAAAAGATACTTTGCACCGAAGTAACTCTAGCAAATTTGTTTTGATCCTAAGTCAGCATTTTAGCATATAATATATCATAATAAGTCTTATAAACTCATTTGGAGCACTAACAAGCCCTAAAAAGTCACTTTGCGCAAAAACAAAGGCATTATGAATAGTTTTGCCGAAAGCGAGCCTTTCAAGGGATTCTCTTGTCTTCAAAATGACTCTAGCAAATTCGTATTGATCGCAAATGCGTATTTGAACATACAATATACTATACTAAGTCTTAGATAGTAACTGAGAGCTCCAACAAGCCATGAAAAATCATTCCGGGCTAAAAAATATTCCTTATAACTAGTTTTGCTGAAATATCCCCATTGTACGCTTTTTAGGCTCCGAAGTGACTCTAGCAAATTTGTATTGAACCCAAATCAGTATTTGAGCATATAAAATATTATAATAAGTCTTACAGAGTTATTTGGAGCTCCAACAAGCCCTAAAAGTCACTTCGCACTGAAACAAAGTCCTTATACATGTTATGTCGAAAAACATCCTCGAAAGAGCTCTTTGGTCTCAAAAGTGACTCTAACAAGTTATTTTTTATCCAAATGAGTATTTAACCATAGAATATATTATAATAAGTCTTATGAACCAAAAAAAGTCACTTCGCACTCAAAAGTCACTTATAAAGTCACTTCGCACTCAAAAGAAAGTCCTTATAACTAGTTTTGCCTAAATATATCCTTTTGAAGGCTTTTTTGGCTACGAAGTGATGCTAGCAAATTCGTATTGATCCCAAATGAGTATTTGAACATATAATATATTATCATAAGTCTTTCGGAGTCATTTGGAGCTCCAATATGCCTAAAAAAGTCACTTCATGTGAAAACAAAGTCCTTTTAATAAGTTTTGTTGAAATACAGCCTCTAAAGAGCTTTTTTGTTTCCAAAGTGACTCTAGCAATTTATTTTTGAACCCAAATAAGTATTTGAATGTAAAATATATTATAACAAGTCTTATGAACTCATTTGGAGACCCAACGTGCCTTAAAAAGACACTTCGCGCTGAAATATAGTCATTATAACTAGTTTTACTGAAATATAGCCTGTAAAGAGCTTTTTTAGCTCTGAAACGACTGTAGCATATTTTTTTTATATCCCAAATGAGTATTTGAACTGATAATATATTATAACAAATCTTAGGGACTCATTTGGTGCTCTAAAAAGCCTTAAAAAGACACGTCGCGCTGAAACGAAGTCTTTATCACTAGTTTTGTAAAAATATAGACTTTAAAAGGCTTTTTTTTTTGGCTCCGAGAGGACCGTAGAAAAATAATTTTTACGCAAAATTAGTATTTAAACTTATCGTATATTATAATAAGGCTTAAAGACTCATTTTTAGATCCAACGAGCCTTAAAAAGATAGTTTGCACAAAAACAAAAGTCATTATAACTAGTTTTCTCGAAATATAGCCTTTAAAGGGTTTTTTTCGGCTCTGAAGTGACTCTAGCAAATTTGGTTTGATTCCAAGTGAGTAGTTGAGCATATAATATATTATAATAACTTTTATCGACTCATTTAGAGCTTCAAAAAGCCTTAAAAAGTCACCTCGTGTAAAACAAAAACAAAAGGCTTTATAACAAGTTTTGCCACAATCGAGCTTTTCAAGAGCTTTTTTAGTCCTCGAAGTGACTCTAGCAAATTCGTGCTGATTCAAAATAAGTAGTTGAACATATAATATATTATAATAAGTTTTAGAGACTAGTTGAGCGCTCCAACAAGCCATAAAAAGTCACTTCGCGCTTAAAAGAAAGTCCATATAACTAGTTTTGCCGAAATATCGCCAGTATCGGGCTTTTTTGGCCCCGAAGTGACTCTAGCAAATTTGCATTGATCCCAAATATGTATCTGAACATATAATATATTATAATAAGTCTTATGGAGTTATTTGGAGCTCCTACAAGCCATAAAAAGTCAATTCGCGCGGAAACAAAGTCATTAAAACAAGTTTTGTCGAAAGACAACCTCTAAAGAGTTTTTTGTCTCCGAAGTGACTCTAACAAATGAATTTTTTTTCCCAAAAGAGTATTTAAACGTATAATATATTATAATAAGTCCTATGTACTCATTTGTAGCTTCAACATGCCTTAAAAAGTCACTTCTTGCTTAAAAGAAAGTCCTTATAACTAGTTTTGCCGAAATATCTCCTTTAGAAGGCTGTTTTGGCTTCGAAGTGACTCTAGCAAATTCGTATTGATCCCAAACGAGTATTTGAACATATAATATTTATAATAAGTCTTTGGTAGTCATTTGGAGCTCCAGCCCGCCTAAAAAGGTCACTTTGCTTGAAAACAAATTTCTTATAACAAGTTTTGTCGAAACAAAGCCTTTGAAGAGCGTTTTTTATCTCTGAAATGACTCTAGCAAATTATTTTTGAACCCAAATGAGTATTTGAACATATGATATATTATAACAAGTCTTATGAACTCATTTGGAGCTCTAACAAGCCTTAAAAAGACACTTCGCGCTGAAACAAAGTCATTATAACTAGTTTTATCGAAATATAGCCTTTAAAGAGCTATTTTAGCTCCGAAGTGACTGTAGAAATTTTTTTTTATCCCAAATGAGTATTTGAACTTATAATATATTATAATAAATCTTATGGACTCATTTGGTACTCCAAGAAGCCTTAAAATGTCACTTAGCGCTGAAACGAAGCCCTTTTAACTAGTTTTTAAAAAATATAGCCTATAAAGGGCTTTTTTGGCTCCGAAATGACTGTAGGAGCTTTTTTTTTTATACAAAATGAGCATTTGAGCTTATAATATATTATAATAAGTCTCAGAGACTAATTTTGAGTTCTAACAAGTTTTAAAAAAATACTTTGCACTAAAACCAAGTCATTACAAATAGTTTTCCCGAAATATAGCGTTTAAATTGTTTTTCTGCTCCGAAGTGACTGTAGCAAATTCGTTTTGACCCCAAATGAGTATTTGAGCATATAATATATTATAATTAGTCTTATGGACTCATTTAGAGCACTAAAAAGCCTTAAAAACTCACTTCGCACAAAAACAAAGGCATTAAAGTAGTTTTGCTTAAATCAAGCCTTTCAAGGGCTTTTTTGTCATCGAAGTGACTCTAGCAAAATGTAATATTTTATGTTACATTTTAACATATATACGTCTAAAAAGTGTATCATTACATGTAATGTTACATGTGTTACATTTTATGTTACATATAACGTTACATTTAATTTTACACTTTTACACGTATTTATGTTATATGTAACATAAAATATTACATGTTATGGCTAAATCCTTAATTTCGACATTTTAGGGCTAAATCCTAAAAACTTACCCAAAATTTATGTTAAATGCCTATAAAACTCTAAAATATACTATAATAAGTCTTAGGGACTCATTTGGAGCTCCAACAAGCCTTAAAAAGTCACATCGCGCTAAAACAACATCTCTATAACTAGTTATGCTGAAATTGAGCCTTTGAAGGACTTTTTTTTTTAATCTCAAAGTGACTCTAGCAAATTTGTTTTGATCGGAAATGAGTATTTGAAGATATAATATATTATAATAAGTTTAGGGACTCATTTAGAACTCTAAAACCCTTAAAAAGTCACTTCGCCCTACTAGAAAGTCCTTATTACTAGTTTTGTCGAAATATAACGTTTAGAGAGCTTTTTTGGCTCTGAAGTGACTCTATCAAGCTTGTATTGATCCTAAATGAGTATTTGAACATATAATATATTATAATAAGTCTTTGGGAGTCATTTTCAGCTCCAACAACCTATTATAACTAGTTTTACCGAAATCGACCCATTAAATGGCTTTTTTTTTGTCTCGGAAGTAGCGCTAACAAATCTTTTCTGATCCCAAAAGTGTATTTGAACATATAATAAATTATAATAAGCCTTAGGAACTTATTTTGAGCTAAAAAAAGCCTTAAAAAGTCACTTCGCACTGAAATAAAGTCATTTTAACTAGTTTTGCCGAAATCGAGCCTCTAAAGGGTTTTTTTGTCTCCGAAAAGACTCTAGCAAATCATTTTTGACCCAAATGAGTATTTGAACATTAACTATATTATAATAAGTCTTAGGGACTCATTTGGACCATCAACAAACCCTAAAAATTAACTTCGCGCTAAAAAAGAGTCATTATAACTAGTTTTTCTGAAATCGAGCCTTTAAAGGGTTTCTTTTTTTTTTTTTTTTTGTCTCGGAAGTGACTCCAGAAAATTTGTTTTATACCAAATGAGTATTTGAACATATAATATATTATGCTAAGTTTGAGGGACTCAATAGGAGCTCCGAGAAGCCTTAAAAAGTCAAATATCGCTGAAACAACGTCTCTATAACTAGATTTGCTGAAATCGAGCCTTTAAAAGGCTTTTTTTTTCTTTTTTTTTTCATCTCCAAAGAGATTCTAGAAACTTTGTTTTGATCTAAAATGAGTATTTGAACATATAGTATACTATATTAAGTCTTAGGGACCCATTTAGAACTCCAACAAGCCTTAAAAGTCAGTTCGCGCTAAAAGAAAGTCCTTATTACTAGTTTTGCCGAAATATAAACGTTAGAGGACTTTTTGGCTCAGAAGTGACTCTAGAAAGCTTCTATTGATCCCAAATGAGTATTTAAACAAATATTGTATTATAATAACTCTTAGGGACTCATTTGGAGCTCCAACAATCTAAAAAAGTCACTTCGCGCAAAAACAAAGTCCTTATAATGAGTTTTACCGAAATATAGCCTTTAAGGAGCTTTTTCGACTTCGAAGTGACTGTTGCAAATTTGTTTTCATCCCAAATGATTATTTGAATATATAATATATTATAATAAGTCTTACGGACTCATTTGGACCTCCAACAAGCCTTAAAAAGTCACTTGGTGCTAAAACAAAGTCATTATAATTAGTTTTGTCAAAATCGATCCTTTAAAGGGCTTTTGGTTCTCAGAAGTGACTCTACCAAATTTGGTTTGATCCCAAATGAGTATCAGAGTATATAATATTTTATATTAAGTCTCAGGGGCTCATTTGGAGATCCAACAAGCGTTAAAAAGCCGCTTCGTGCTAAAAAAAGTCCTTATGTCTAGTTTTTATCGAAATATAGACTTTAGAGAGCTTTTTTGGCTCCGAAGTAACTATAGCAATTTTTTTTATCCCAAATAAGTATTTGAAAATATAATATTTTATAATCAGTCTTAGGGAGTCATCTGGGGCTCCAACAAGACTTAAAAAGTCACATTGCGCTAAAACAAAGTCATTATAACTAGTTTTGCCGATATCGAGCCTTTAAAGGGCTTTATTGTCTTCGAAGTGACAAATTTGTTTTGACCCCAAATGAGTATTTGAACATATAATATATAATAATATATCTCAGGGACTCATTTTGAGCTCCAACAAGTCTTAGAACGTCACATCGCGCTAAAACAAAGTACTAATAACTAGTTTTGCTGAAACGTAGCCTTTAAAGGGCTTTTTTTGGGCACCGAAATGACTGTAGCAAAAATTTTTTTGATTCCAATGGAGTGTTTGAACATATAATATATTATAATAAGTCTTAGGGACTGATTTGAAGCTCCAACAAGTCTTAAAAATTCAATTCGCGCTGAAACAAAGTCCTTATAACTAGTTTTGCCGAATTAAAGCTTCTAAAGAGCTTTTTTGTCTCCGAAGTGACTCTAGCAAATTATTTTTTATCCCCATCGAGTAATTTAACGTATAATATATTATAATAAGTGTTAGAGACTAATTTGGAGTTCCAACAAGCCTTAAAAAGTCACTTCGCGCTGGTACAAAGTACTTATAACGAGTTTTTCTAAAACATAGCATTTTAAGGGCTTTTTTTGGCTCCGAAGTTACTGTAGTAAATTTGTTTTGTTTTCAAGTGACTATTTGAACTTATAATATATTATAATAAGTTTGAGGGACCTATTTGGAGCTCTAACAAGACTCAAAAAAGTCAGTTCACGCAGAAACAAAGTCCTTATAACTAGTTTTGTCGAAATATAGCCTTTAAAGGGTTTTTTTTTATGCCCCGAAGTAACTGTAGCAATTGTTTTTTTTTAATCCCAAATGAGTAGTTGAACTTATAATACATTATAATAACTCTTATGGACTCATTTGGAGCTCTAACAAACCTTAAAAAGGCACTTCGCCTGAAACAAAGTCATTATGACTAGTTTTGCCGAAATATAGCCTTTAAAGAGATTTTTTTAGCTCCCAAGTAAGTAAAGAAAATTTATTTTCATCCCAAATGAGTATTTGACTATATGAAATATTATAATAAGTATTACGTACTAATTTTGAGCTCCGAGAAAACTTAAAAAGTCACTTTGCGCTGAAACGAAGTCCTTATAACTACTTTCGCCTAAATCGAGCCCTTAAAAGGCTTAAGCAAAGTCCTTATAGCTAGGTTTGTGGAAAGAAAGCCTTTAAATGACTTTTTTTTGTCTCCGAAGTGACTCTAGAGAATTATTATTTTTTATTCCAAACGAGTATTTTAAGATATAATATATTATAATAAGTCTTACGGACTCATTTGGAGCTCAAACAAGCCTTAAAAAGTCACTTCGCTATGAAACGAAGTCGTTATAATGAGTTTTACCAAAATATGGCCTTTAAAGGGCTTTTTTGGCTCTGAAGTGACTGTAGAAAATTTGTTTTGATCCCAAATGAGTATTTGAATATATAATATATTTTAATAACTCATAGGTAGTCATTTAGAGCTCAAACAAGCCTTAAAAAGTCACTTTGCACTAAAACAAAGTTATTATAACTAGTTTAGCTAAAATTGAGCTTTTATAGGTCTTTTTTGGCTCCGAAGTGACTGTAGAAAATTTGTTTTAATCCTAAATGATTATTGGAACATATAATATATTATAATAAGTCTCAGGGACTCATTTAGAGATCCAACAAGCCTTAAAAATTCACTTCGCGCTGAAATAAAGTCATTGTAACTAGTTTTGTGGAAATTGAGCCTTTAAATGGTTTTTGTTTAACTCCGAATTGACCCTAGCAGGATTGTTTTTTTTTTCCAAATGAGTTTTTGAACTTATAATATATTACAATAAGTTTTAGACTTTCATTTAGAGCTCCAACAAGCCTTAAGAAGGCACTTCGCACTGACACAAATTCCATATAACTAGTTTTGTCGAAATATAGCCTCTAAAGGCTTTTTTTTCTCCGTAGTGACTCTAGCAAAATATATTTGATTCAAAAAGAATATTTGAACATATGATGTCTTATAATAAGTCTTATGGACTTATTTGGAGTTCCACCAAGCCTCAAAAACTCACTTTGCGCTGAAACAAAGTCCTTATTATTAGTTTTGCCGAAATATAGACTTTAAAGAGCTATTTTTGCGCCACAGTTACTGTAGCAAATTTGTTTTGATTCTTAATTAGTATTTAAACTCATAATATATTATAATAGGCCTTGGAGACTCATTTAGAGCTCCAGCAAGCCTTAGAAAGTCCCTTCGCACTAAAACAAAGTCATTATAACTAGTTTTTCCGAAATCGAGCCTTTAAAAGTCTTTTTTTTTATCCTTCGCGCTAAAACAAAGGCTAGTTTTCCCGATCTCTTAGACCTGCCCATTACCACCTCTATACAATAATTAGTGGGCTTTGAATGTTAAGAAGTAATCTTAGGCCCATTTCCAAGTCCAAAACCGTGGGCGCAAGTGTTGAGAAATTTTGGTTTAGTATTTTGACAGAATTAAAAGAATAAGTTTTGAACCAATGAAATAAATCCAAGGATTTTTTTCTATGGTGACACATTTGAACCAACTAACCAGAAATTGAGTCATTATGGGTGCCATTCTTGATGAAAGAAAAGAAAAAATGAAAGGTTTTCAACGTAAGTGCTCTTGATAAATCCTAGCCATAGGAATTGATATACTGTAATGACCTGAATTTAAAAGCACTGTGCCAGTTAATTAAGTTGTATTTTTGCCTCAGTTATGACCAATTTGTAAAATTGGCCAGTTTCATTAAATCTGGTCAATTTGGAGCGCTATGATTTAAACTATGGAATTGGATGGATATTTTGTAATTTCGAATTTTTGGATGTGTTAGGAATTTATTTTATTTCGAGAATGATATTAAAATTCCTAACTCTCATTGTCCAAATTATGTGTGCAATTTTATTATTTCACGGTGAAATTTTACCATTTCCGTTGGTAAAATTTTTGGGCCATTTTGGCCAAAATTGAGCCCAAGCCCACTAGGGCTTTATTTTCTTTTTCCTCTTTTTCTTTCTTCCCCGTCGCCACCCTCTCCCTTTCTCTCTATCTCTCAGCCTCACACATTCTCTCTTTCCCTGCCGAGCACCCCCTCCCCACAGCCCCTGCCACCGGCCAGCCCAGCCCCTCCCGCCGGCGACGAGCGGCCGACGCCCAGCCTCCACGCGTCCCGCCTGCGTCGAGCGCCACCCAGTCGCCCTGCCTCCCGTCGCGCACAGCTGTTGCGCAGCTCCTCTTGCGCCGATCGCGCGACGCCAAGCCGCCCAGCCTTCTCGCCGGCGATGAACCAACGCCGCCGCCTCTCCGCGAACGTCGCGAACCCACGCTGCTCGGCCTTCCCAACCCCGACGTCGCTCCGGCCCGCAAGCGTCCAGCCCGAGCTCGCCTGGCCTCCGCGCGCTCTGCCGGCGCCGCCCTGGCCTCGTCGGACCTCCGCCTCGTCCACAGAGCCCGGACTCATGCCACCGCCTTCGTGCTCGTCGACGACAAGCCCCGACCTGTAAGGCCCGGCCCCGATCTGCGTGGGCCCAGCTCGACGAGCCTCCGGCGAAGCCCACCCCTCTCATCCGGCGCTGCCGCTGCGCGACCCAGCGAGTCCGCACAACCCGACGCCGCGAGCACCCATCCCCGCTCGCGCCGACCTCGCGCTTCCCGCGCCTCGCATTCGCGAGCTCAACGCGAGCGCCCACTGCTCCAAAGCCACGACCCTTCCGTTGCAATGTTGGTTCGTGCCACCGTCTCGCGCGTGGCTCGCTACAACCGCGGACCACAACGCGCTGCCGTTGCTCACGTTAGGAACGTGTTCGAACACTCAACCCTTCACCGCCTTTTTATTAAAGGTATAAACGGCGGTCGGAAATAAAGTATTGGCACTAAGCCACGAAGACGTTCTCTGTTACTTTCTTTTAGTTTAAATGTCCATTGTTCTAGTGTGAATCCGAGCCGCTGAGGCCCGGTGTTAAATTATGATTATGTTTGAAATTAATTATGATAAATGATAAAAATTGCCTGTGTGGTTGTTGTGACGGATTGTGACCGAAATTAGTTCGGTGCTGGGTTGAAATTAGGTGATGGCTTCGGCCGGGATATCCGAAAAACAGGGGAAACTCTGCCGGATTTTCGGCTCGAAGTTTAGATGCTTAGTAAAGCTAAGTTGGAAGCTAATTAGATTAAAGAATCCATTTCTCGTCAAATTAAATCAAACATTATACTCGTTGGCTACGGGTTAACGTATAAAACTAAGTCACTGGCGAACGGGACGAGGATACTTCAACTTACAATTTGATATCCGTTTGTCCGCTCTTGGTTAAAGACCAGCTTGAGTAGTCCGTCAATCCTTTGAGCAATTCTTTGATTTATGTCTAGTGGGAAGTGGCTTTTTGACCCTATTACTCGCGTGTTGGACAGATTTGTCGCACGACGAGTTTCAAGGGAGGACGCCACTAAGAGAGAGTCGCAAGGACCGAGGCTTAGGACCTTAGGTAAGTGGATCTCCACTGTGGCACGGGCAAACTTTACAATGCTTGAATAAATTATGAATGTGTTGAGGTTATATTAAGCATACGATGCTTATAAAATTGTGGCTATTAAACTGTATGGATCTCAATTCTTGCTAGTGCCGTGAATACAGGCTCTTGATCACGTTCGTATTGTTTGTGCAACGAGCCTGCAGGTATGAGACTGTAGGTTCGTTTATGATAGGTTGTGTTTTCTAGGTGTGTATTGGTGCGTGTGTTCACTTATATGTTTATCTGTCTGTGGGTATGGGACCACAGACATAAAACTACTCAACTTCGTAGTTCAGGTTCTAGTGTAAGGTGTAGGTCTGTTTGTGTGTGTACATGCTAGTATGACTTATCTGCCTGCGGGTATGGGACCACAGGCATAAAACTGTTTCTGTTGTTGTTGAGACTTTATTGCAGGTCAAAGAGAAAACTCTAAGACAAGCCAAGGGAAGCGGAGGCAATGTATGTACACGGGTAGGGCCCGACGGGGCCGCAAGTCATGATCGGTCCCGAAATAGCCCGACGGGGTCACTTATCATATTTCGGGGCGGCCTGAGAGCCTAGGGGAGGTCGGTGGACGACCTTCCTCTGTGTGAGTACCTTGCTCATTTGGGTGGGGCCCGACGGGGCCGCGATCATGATTTGGTTCCGAAATAGCCCGACGGGGCCATCTTGTATGACAGATTTCGGAGCGACCCGAGGGACCTCGCGGAGGTCAACGAACCACCTTTCAGAACGGCCCGAGGGGCCTTGGGGAGGAGAGCCACGGCCCTCCCCACAGTTTATGATGTGACGATCCGGATCGGCCCGACGGGGTAAAGTGCAATAATGAATTCCGAAACGACCCGACGGGGTCACTGGCCGTAAAAGGTTTCGGAAAGGGCAGAGAGGCCCGAGGAGGATGAGTCCTCACAATCTTAAGGAATATCGGGATGGTCCGAGGGGCCAAGATCCATAGCATGTCCCGAATTGACCCGATGGGTCTCAAGGAGGTCGGTAGACGACCTTCCTCTTTATATGCTGTGTGCTGCGATCACGATCGATTCCGAGATCGCCCGACGGGGCCATTGTCTGTGTGAGGTTTCGGAACGACCCGATGGGTCTCGAGGAGGTCGGTAGACGACCTTCCTCTTCATATGTTGTGTGTCGCGATTGTGATCGATTCCGAGATCGCCCGACGGGGCCATTGTCTGTGTGAGGTTTCGGAATGACCCGTAAGAGATCTAGAATGCTTATGAGTTCTAGAACAACCCGCGAATGGGTTAGATGTGCATTAAATTCTAGAACGACCCGAGAATGGGTCTAGATTTGTATAAGTTCTAGAACAACCCGTAATGGGTCTAAATGTGTATTGAATTCTAGAACGACCCACGAGGGGTCTAGATTGTGTATAAGTTCTAGGACGACCCGTAAGGGGTCTGGATGCGAATCGTGTGCACACGTATTTTTATATGCTAAGTCAGAGAGTTGTGAACTTGAATGAAATTAGAATAAAGTATTAGATTAATTTTATCGAGATTAATGGGTCGCTGAATCCGACCTCGTTACATGTCACAACCCTTTTGCAGGTATTGTATCTTACGTGAGTTCAGTACATTATATCTGAATTCTACTCCGCGTGCAAGATTGTTTAAGAGTGACGTTTACTCTTCGAACTACGACGACTCGATCGTTGAGTTTATCCATTTGTTGAATTATAATATTGTGATACCTCTTGATTGTATGTTACCTGCAGGCTTAGCAATTTATCTATCTAATCCACTTATTGGGCTATTAGCTCACTAGTGTGCTCGTGTCGCAGGTACTTTATTAAGAAAGCAGAAAGGGCGAAGCGATAACGACGGGAACAGCGAGTATATACGGGACCGACCTGTAAAACTTTACGTGGACTACCGGCTAATCGTTGGCAAAGAAAAGTTTTAAATTCCGCATATTTGTTAATGTTAAAAATTAATTTTATTTTGGTTATGGTGAGGATTGGTGAATCTCATGTTTAATATTAAAAGTTTGGTTTTGTAACTTAATTTAAAAAGTTCAAATTTGACCGTATTTTTAGGAACCAAAATACCGTTTTGAGTTTTGGGTCGTTACAAAGTTGGTATCAGAGCCACGGTTTAGCCGGTCCTGTAGACAACCCCGTATGCACAAGCGTGATTCCTCCGTTGTCGCCATTGTGAGTAACCCTTAGTTCTGCTTCACGTGCAATGAGATGTTAATTTAGAAAAAAATTAATTGCAAGTGTATTCTAATAGGACGACTGAGACGTGATTAGAGGAGTAAGCTGAGCTTTAGGGCTCGAGCTAACCGTCCGAGGACGCGTTCGTTCAAACTGGTTATCCGCCACTAGCCCTACTACCTCCGAGTGGGGCCAATGACCGTAAGTTGTGATTCATTACCAAGGTCATTATCAAAGGACATGTACCTCCAGTTGACGGCCGCCATAGTCGTTTGAAGAGCGTTACTGCTGACCCTACGTGAAATAAAGGTCATTAAAGACACATCAATCACAGATGATTCCCAGGCGATGACTCCCTTTGAGACGCCGATTAGACTCTACTTGGCAAAAGCACATCACCTTCCTTTTTGCTTGAGCTGAGTATAGTAGGCGCTCTTTGAAGTAACTAGCTAACGATAGAAGCAACCAACCATTGTGCTGCCATATTTTTCTAAGTAGCCATCATAAGACCAATCCCATCAGGAGCAGTGGTCTAAGTTTCGTGCAGTTGTAAGACCATAAGCTCAGTTGCAACGCGAGCAAAGCGTTAAGAGTCATAAATGATTTTGAAGGCGTTGTACGATGGTTCTATGTAGCTTGATCTCTATTATTGGATGTCGTTCAAATTCCGTCGTACTCGGGAAGATAAGCGCTAGACTCTTCGACTTTCACAAGATGCGTAGGCGAAGAAATGTCAAAAATTTTCATGATTATTAGAGTGGCGCAGCTGAAGCGTGGAAGACAATGCTTAAAGAGAAGTTAAAGGCTCACTCGGCACACTCAGGCGGGACCCACATCAAGCCTGCATCACAACGTCGGCGTTAGAATACTCTAAGGCGTTTCACTTCAATTACGGAGGTCGTGTTAAGAGGTTAGCTTAGACAGCTGACGCGATAACTTAATCATTAACTTAATCGTTCAAGGCTGCCACCCAGACGGTTGAGATCTTAGAGTAGCAAAGGCCATCGATTCACTTCACGCATACTAGGCGTAAGTATAGAGGAAATAGGAGTGTTGACGCGTAGTAGAACTCCTACTTATAAGTCTGGTGATGTGTGATATGAGTGATTGGCGAGTGGATTGCATATCAAGTAATGCGATTAGTTAAATTAGATCACGAGGATGATTGGAAGATAGGGGTTACGCTGTAAGCGTATTGGTCATCTAAAAATTTTGTTATTGCAGAACTCAGATCTTGTGGGAGAGATCCAAGTCTCTCGAAAGCTTGGTTAGCTTGTTCCTTACTAATTTTCATATCCCGATTAAAATAAATTTCTCTTTCTTAATGTTATGTATTATTCACTACATTTGATATTTGCTGTGCTCTGTGATTACTATCTTTGGTTAGTTGTGTCTATTACATTATTGTTTCTGTTAGTTCGGGGATGCACTGAATGGTTGAGGACCATCTATAGATTCGTTTTCCCTTGGGATGCGTGATTTTGATGACAAAGTGAGCACAAAGTGATCACTCGGATGCCATGCGACGATTAGCTGAACGGAGAGCTTCGAGCTTTAAGGGGTCATCTATGGGCTTAGCTATATTTGTTATCTTTACTTGTAAAATGTGAAGGCTGATGGATGAAGACGGTTGGGGCTTCCTCACTTGCATTGCGACCTGTCCTATGAGGACATGCATCAAGCTCTGTATATTTCGATCGTAAGAAATTTTGTTCATGTCCCTTTCGAGGACGTTTTTAGATTACCTCTCGACCTTGAGTTTGAGTTCTTTGTCAAACTATTATCGAGTACCATCCTTGTGTCGACGACGTCGTATTGGGTGATCCTGACGGGATTAAGCGAGTTGAACTCAGCCGAATAAGGGTTGTTCAACAAGGGTTTTATAAGACCCAGCCACTCGTCGTTGGGAGCTTCGGTACTCTATGTTAGAAAATGAGAGTGATTGCGGCAGTCACAACCCCTTGAGCTAAGAGAAAGGCAAGACAGGGTAAGCTGCGCAATCCCTCACAACGTGGGTTAGTAGAGTTCTAATGTACCTGTTCTCGAGGTAAAGGCTTGCGATTGAGCTATCTCTAGCTAAAGGCAGGAGGAATATATGCCCAAGTCCGCCTTCCTTACCAGTTGTGGACACTGTCAACCCTTGGTGATGTCTTTCGGACCCACCAATATCCTAGCCGTATTATGGCTTTAACGAATGGTGTCCTCGAAGACCATATCGACGGGTTCGTTATAGTCTTTAGCGACAATATTCTTGTTTATTCGAAGGCAAAGCAAGAGCATAAAGAGCATTTACGAGCTGTTTTGAAAAGATTAGCCGAGAAAAAGTTCTACGCAAAGTTCAAGAAGTGCGAGTTTTGGTCGGAAATACCCCATTTCTCGATCATGTAGTGTCCAAGGAAGAAATTTTAGTGAATCTGTCAAGGACAAAAGCCGTGAGTCCAGAGAAATAGCCCTCGACCGTCACAAAAGCCCCTGGTTTCCTGAGTTTAGCCGAGTAGTATAGGCAGTTTGTAGAGGAAGTCTCCAAACTTGCTCTACCTTTGACTCTCGACACTAGAAAGAATATCAAGTTTTCTTGGACTTCGGTGTGCGAAGAGAGTTTTCAAGAGCTCAAAGGCCGTCTCACAACGTCATCGGAGTTAACAATCCCCACGAAGACCACTAGATTTGCACTTCATTGCGACGCCTATTGGGTGATTGTGAATAGGCTCAGCAAGTCAACGTACTTTCTGCTTGTGCGAAGGAAATGCTCCATAGACAGGTTGGCGGAGATTTACGTCCAAGGGACAATGAGGCTCTCTATGGTTAAAATTCTTATTCTCCTCTCCTTTGGTATGTAATCAGAGAGAGGAAATTTTGGGGTCGAAACTCGTAGAACTTACTTTTCCGACCATCGCGAAGAAATCAGGGCCGTATGAAGATCGCCCAATGCAGACAACTGGCCATTTGGGTGACCACGTGTTCATGTAAGTGGCACCTATGAGGGAAGACACGTGTTTGAAAGTACATAGGACCTTTTGAGGTCCTAGGCATCGAGCCTGAAGCTACCTATGAAGAGAAGTCCTTGCAAATTTTAGATCGAGAGGACAAGGAGTTGAAATATAGGACTATCCCGATGATCAAGGTACAGTGGGGAAACCATACCGAATAAGAGGCAACTTGGGAAGTTGAGAGTTCTATGAGAGAGAAATACCCTCACTTGTTCTAAGTTTCGAGGACGAAACTTCTGTAAGGGGGTAGGATTGTAATGACCTGAATTTAAAAGCATTGTGCCAGTTAATTAAGTTGTATTTTTGCCTCAGTTATGACCAATTTGTAAAATTGGCCAGTTTCATTAAATCTGGTCAATTTGGAGCGCTATGATTTAAACTATGGAATTGGATGGATATTTTGTAATTTCGAATTTTTGGATGTGTTAGGAATTTATTTTATTTCGAGAATGATATTAAAATTCCTAACTCTCATTGTCCAAATTATGTGTGCAATTTTATTATTTCACGGTGAAATTTTACCATTTCCGTTGGTAAAATTTTTGGGCCATTTTGGCCAAAATTGAGCCCAAGCCCACTAGGGCTTTATTTTCTTTTTCCTCTTTTTCTTTCTTCCCCGTCGCCACCCTCTCCCTTTCTCTCTATCTCTCAGCCTCACACATTCTCTCTTTCCCTGCCGAGCACCCCCTCCCCACAGCCCCTGCCACCGGCCAGCCCAGCCCCTCCCGCCGGCGACGAGCGGCCGACGCCCAGCCTCCACGCGTCCCGCCTGCGTCGAGCGCCACCCAGTCGCCCTGCCTCCCGTCGCGCACAGCTGTTGCGCAGCTCCTCTTGCGCCGATCGCGCGACGCCAAGCCGCCCAGCCTTCTCGCCGGCGATGAACCAACGCCGCCGCCTCTCCGCGAACGTCGCGAACCCACGCTGCTCGGCCTTCCCAACCCCGACGTCGCTCCGGCCCGCAAGCGTCCAGCCCGAGCTCGCCTGGCCTCCGCGCGCTCTGCCGGCGCCGCCCTGGCCTCGTCGGACCTCCGCCTCGTCCACAGAGCCCGGACTCATGCCACCGCCTTCGTGCTCGTCGACGACAAGCCCCGACCTGTAAGGCCCGGCCCCGATCTGCGTGGGCCCAGCTCGACGAGCCTCCGGCGAAGCCCACCCCTCTCATCCGGCGCTGCCGCTGCGCGACCCAGCGAGTCCGCACAACCCGACGCCGCGAGCACCCATCCCCGCTCGCGCCGACCTCGCGCTTCCCGCGCCTCGCATTCGCGAGCTCAACGCGAGCGCCCACTGCTCCAAAGCCACGACCCTTCCGTTGCAATGTTGGTTCGTGCCACCGTCTCGCGCGTGGCTCGCTACAACCGCGGACCACAACGCGCTGCCGTTGCTCACGTTAGGAACGTGTTCGAACACTCAACCCTTCACCGCCTTTTTATTAAAGGTATAAACGGCGGTCGGAAATAAAGTATTGGCACTAAGCCACGAAGACGTTCTCTGTTACTTTCTTTTAGTTTAAATGTCCATTGTTCTAGTGTGAATCCGAGCCGCTGAGGCCCGGTGTTAAATTATGATTATGTTTGAAATTAATTATGATAAATGATAAAAATTGCCTGTGTGGTTGTTGTGACGGATTGTGACCGAAATTAGTTCGGTGCTGGGTTGAAATTAGGTGATGGCTTCGGCCGGGATATCCGAAAAACAGGGGAAACTCTGCCGGATTTTCGGCTCGAAGTTTAGATGCTTAGTAAAGCTAAGTTGGAAGCTAATTAGATTAAAGAATCCATTTCTCGTCAAATTAAATCAAACATTATACTCGTTGGCTACGGGTTAACGTATAAAACTAAGTCACTGGCGAACGGGACGAGGATACTTCAACTTACAATTTGATATCCGTTTGTCCGCTCTTGGTTAAAGACCAGCTTGAGTAGTCCGTCAATCCTTTGAGCAATTCTTTGATTTATGTCTAGTGGGAAGTGGCTTTTTGACCCTATTACTCGCGTGTTGGACAGATTTGTCGCACGACGAGTTTCAAGGGAGGACGCCACTAAGAGAGAGTCGCAAGGACCGAGGCTTAGGACCTTAGGTAAGTGGATCTCCACTGTGGCACGGGCAAACTTTACAATGCTTGAATAAATTATGAATGTGTTGAGGTTATATTAAGCATACGATGCTTATAAAATTGTGGCTATTAAACTGTATGGATCTCAATTCTTGCTAGTGCCGTGAATACAGGCTCTTGATCACGTTCGTATTGTTTGTGCAACGAGCCTGCAGGTATGAGACTGTAGGTTCGTTTATGATAGGTTGTGTTTTCTAGGTGTGTATTGGTGCGTGTGTTCACTTATATGTTTATCTGTCTGTGGGTATGGGACCACAGACATAAAACTACTCAACTTCGTAGTTCAGGTTCTAGTGTAAGGTGTAGGTCTGTTTGTGTGTGTACATGCTAGTATGACTTATCTGCCTGCGGGTATGGGACCACAGGCATAAAACTGTTTCTGTTGTTGTTGAGACTTTATTGCAGGTCAAAGAGAAAACTCTAAGACAAGCCAAGGGAAGCGGAGGCAATGTATGTACACGGGTAGGGCCCGACGGGGCCGCAAGTCATGATCGGTCCCGAAATAGCCCGACGGGGTCACTTATCATATTTCGGGGCGGCCTGAGAGCCTAGGGGAGGTCGGTGGACGACCTTCCTCTGTGTGAGTACCTTGCTCATTTGGGTGGGGCCCGACGGGGCCGCGATCATGATTTGGTTCCGAAATAGCCCGACGGGGCCATCTTGTATGACAGATTTCGGAGCGACCCGAGGGACCTCGCGGAGGTCAACGAACCACCTTTCAGAACGGCCCGAGGGGCCTTGGGGAGGAGAGCCACGGCCCTCCCCACAGTTTATGATGTGACGATCCGGATCGGCCCGACGGGGTAAAGTGCAATAATGAATTCCGAAACGACCCGACGGGGTCACTGGCCGTAAAAGGTTTCGGAAAGGGCAGAGAGGCCCGAGGAGGATGAGTCCTCACAATCTTAAGGAATATCGGGATGGTCCGAGGGGCCAAGATCCATAGCATGTCCCGAATTGACCCGATGGGTCTCAAGGAGGTCGGTAGACGACCTTCCTCTTTATATGCTGTGTGCTGCGATCACGATCGATTCCGAGATCGCCCGACGGGGCCATTGTCTGTGTGAGGTTTCGGAACGACCCGATGGGTCTCGAGGAGGTCGGTAGACGACCTTCCTCTTCATATGTTGTGTGTCGCGATTGTGATCGATTCCGAGATCGCCCGACGGGGCCATTGTCTGTGTGAGGTTTCGGAATGACCCGTAAGAGATCTAGAATGCTTATGAGTTCTAGAACAACCCGCGAATGGGTTAGATGTGCATTAAATTCTAGAACGACCCGAGAATGGGTCTAGATTTGTATAAGTTCTAGAACAACCCGTAATGGGTCTAAATGTGTATTGAATTCTAGAACGACCCACGAGGGGTCTAGATTGTGTATAAGTTCTAGGACGACCCGTAAGGGGTCTGGATGCGAATCGTGTGCACACGTATTTTTATATGCTAAGTCAGAGAGTTGTGAACTTGAATGAAATTAGAATAAAGTATTAGATTAATTTTATCGAGATTAATGGGTCGCTGAATCCGACCTCGTTACATGTCACAACCCTTTTGCAGGTATTGTATCTTACGTGAGTTCAGTACATTATATCTGAATTCTACTCCGCGTGCAAGATTGTTTAAGAGTGACGTTTACTCTTCGAACTACGACGACTCGATCGTTGAGTTTATCCATTTGTTGAATTATAATATTGTGATACCTCTTGATTGTATGTTACCTGCAGGCTTAGCAATTTATCTATCTAATCCACTTATTGGGCTATTAGCTCACTAGTGTGCTCGTGTCGCAGGTACTTTATTAAGAAAGCAGAAAGGGCGAAGCGATAACGACGGGAACAGCGAGTATATACGGGACCGACCTGTAAAACTTTACGTGGACTACCGGCTAATCGTTGGCAAAGAAAAGTTTTAAATTCCGCATATTTGTTAATGTTAAAAATTAATTTTATTTTGGTTATGGTGAGGATTGGTGAATCTCATGTTTAATATTAAAAGTTTGGTTTTGTAACTTAATTTAAAAAGTTCAAATTTGACCGTATTTTTAGGAACCAAAATACCGTTTTGAGTTTTGGGTCGTTACAAAGTTGGTATCAGAGCCACGGTTTAGCCGGTCCTGTAGACAACCCCGTATGCACAAGCGTGATTCCTCCGTTGTCGCCATTGTGAGTAACCCTTAGTTCTGCTTCACGTGCAATGAGATGTTAATTTAGAAAAAAATTAATTGCAAGTGTATTCTAATAGGACGACTGAGACGTGATTAGAGGAGTAAGCTGAGCTTTAGGGCTCGAGCTAACCGTCCGAGGACGCGTTCGTTCAAACTGGTTATCCGCCACTAGCCCTACTACCTCCGAGTGGGGCCAATGACCGTAAGTTGTGATTCATTACCAAGGTCATTATCAAAGGACATGTACCTCCAGTTGACGGCCGCCATAGTCGTTTGAAGAGCGTTACTGCTGACCCTACGTGAAATAAAGGTCATTAAAGACACATCAATCACAGATGATTCCCAGGCGATGACTCCCTTTGAGACGCCGATTAGACTCTACTTGGCAAAAGCACATCACCTTCCTTTTTGCTTGAGCTGAGTATAGTAGGCGCTCTTTGAAGTAACTAGCTAACGATAGAAGCAACCAACCATTGTGCTGCCATATTTTTCTAAGTAGCCATCATAAGACCAATCCCATCAGGAGCAGTGGTCTAAGTTTCGTGCAGTTGTAAGACCATAAGCTCAGTTGCAACGCGAGCAAAGCGTTAAGAGTCATAAATGATTTTGAAGGCGTTGTACGATGGTTCTATGTAGCTTGATCTCTATTATTGGATGTCGTTCAAATTCCGTCGTACTCGGGAAGATAAGCGCTAGACTCTTCGACTTTCACAAGATGCGTAGGCGAAGAAATGTCAAAAATTTTCATGATTATTAGAGTGGCGCAGCTGAAGCGTGGAAGACAATGCTTAAAGAGAAGTTAAAGGCTCACTCGGCACACTCAGGCGGGACCCACATCAAGCCTGCATCACAACGTCGGCGTTAGAATACTCTAAGGCGTTTCACTTCAATTACGGAGGTCGTGTTAAGAGGTTAGCTTAGACAGCTGACGCGATAACTTAATCATTAACTTAATCGTTCAAGGCTGCCACCCAGACGGTTGAGATCTTAGAGTAGCAAAGGCCATCGATTCACTTCACGCATACTAGGCGTAAGTATAGAGGAAATAGGAGTGTTGACGCGTAGTAGAACTCCTACTTATAAGTCTGGTGATGTGTGATATGAGTGATTGGCGAGTGGATTGCATATCAAGTAATGCGATTAGTTAAATTAGATCACGAGGATGATTGGAAGATAGGGGTTACGCTGTAAGCGTATTGGTCATCTAAAAATTTTGTTATTGCAGAACTCAGATCTTGTGGGAGAGATCCAAGTCTCTCGAAAGCTTGGTTAGCTTGTTCCTTACTAATTTTCATATCCCGATTAAAATAAATTTCTCTTTCTTAATGTTATGTATTATTCACTACATTTGATATTTGCTGTGCTCTGTGATTACTATCTTTGGTTAGTTGTGTCTATTACATTATTGTTTCTGTTAGTTCGGGGATGCACTGAATGGTTGAGGACCATCTATAGATTCGTTTTCCCTTGGGATGCGTGATTTTGATGACAAAGTGAGCACAAAGTGATCACTCGGATGCCATGCGACGATTAGCTGAACGGAGAGCTTCGAGCTTTAAGGGGTCATCTATGGGCTTAGCTATATTTGTTATCTTTACTTGTAAAATGTGAAGGCTGATGGATGAAGACGGTTGGGGCTTCCTCACTTGCATTGCGACCTGTCCTATGAGGACATGCATCAAGCTCTGTATATTTCGATCGTAAGAAATTTTGTTCATGTCCCTTTCGAGGACGTTTTTAGATTACCTCTCGACCTTGAGTTTGAGTTCTTTGTCAAACTATTATCGAGTACCATCCTTGTGTCGACGACGTCGTATTGGGTGATCCTGACGGGATTAAGCGAGTTGAACTCAGCCGAATAAGGGTTGTTCAACAAGGGTTTTATAAGACCCAGCCACTCGTCGTTGGGAGCTTCGGTACTCTATGTTAGAAAATGAGAGTGATTGCGGCAGTCACAACCCCTTGAGCTAAGAGAAAGGCAAGACAGGGTAAGCTGCGCAATCCCTCACAACGTGGGTTAGTAGAGTTCTAATGTACCTGTTCTCGAGGTAAAGGCTTGCGATTGAGCTATCTCTAGCTAAAGGCAGGAGGAATATATGCCCAAGTCCGCCTTCCTTACCAGTTGTGGACACTGTCAACCCTTGGTGATGTCTTTCGGACCCACCAATATCCTAGCCGTATTATGGCTTTAACGAATGGTGTCCTCGAAGACCATATCGACGGGTTCGTTATAGTCTTTAGCGACAATATTCTTGTTTATTCGAAGGCAAAGCAAGAGCATAAAGAGCATTTACGAGCTGTTTTGAAAAGATTAGCCGAGAAAAAGTTCTACGCAAAGTTCAAGAAGTGCGAGTTTTGGTCGGAAATACCCCATTTCTCGATCATGTAGTGTCCAAGGAAGAAATTTTAGTGAATCTGTCAAGGACAAAAGCCGTGAGTCCAGAGAAATAGCCCTCGACCGTCACAAAAGCCCCTGGTTTCCTGAGTTTAGCCGAGTAGTATAGGCAGTTTGTAGAGGAAGTCTCCAAACTTGCTCTACCTTTGACTCTCGACACTAGAAAGAATATCAAGTTTTCTTGGACTTCGGTGTGCGAAGAGAGTTTTCAAGAGCTCAAAGGCCGTCTCACAACGTCATCGGAGTTAACAATCCCCACGAAGACCACTAGATTTGCACTTCATTGCGACGCCTATTGGGTGATTGTGAATAGGCTCAGCAAGTCAACGTACTTTCTGCTTGTGCGAAGGAAATGCTCCATAGACAGGTTGGCGGAGATTTACGTCCAAGGGACAATGAGGCTCTCTATGGTTAAAATTCTTATTCTCCTCTCCTTTGGTATGTAATCAGAGAGAGGAAATTTTGGGGTCGAAACTCGTAGAACTTACTTTTCCGACCATCGCGAAGAAATCAGGGCCGTATGAAGATCGCCCAATGCAGACAACTGGCCATTTGGGTGACCACGTGTTCATGTAAGTGGCACCTATGAGGGAAGACACGTGTTTGAAAGTACATAGGACCTTTTGAGGTCCTAGGCATCGAGCCTGAAGCTACCTATGAAGAGAAGTCCTTGCAAATTTTAGATCGAGAGGACAAGGAGTTGAAATATAGGACTATCCCGATGATCAAGGTACAGTGGGGAAACCATACCGAATAAGAGGCAACTTGGGAAGTTGAGAGTTCTATGAGAGAGAAATACCCTCACTTGTTCTAAGTTTCGAGGACGAAACTTCTGTAAGGGGGTAGGATTGTAATGACCTGAATTTAAAAGCATTGTGCCAGTTAATTAAGTTGTATTTTTGCCTCAGTTATGACCAATTTGTAAAATTGGCCAGTTTCATTAAATCTGGTCAATTTGGAGCGCTATGATTTAAACTATGGAATTGGATGGATATTTTGTAATTTCGAATTTTTGGATGTGTTAGGAATTTATTTTATTTCGAGAATGATATTAAAATTCCTAACTCTCATTGTCCAAATTATGTGTGCAATTTTATTATTTCACGGTGAAATTTTACCATTTCCGTTGGTAAAATTTTTGGGCCATTTTGGCCAAAATTGAGCCCAAGCCCACTAGGGCTTTATTTTCTTTTTCCTCTTTTTCTTTCTTCCCCGTCGCCACCCTCTCCCTTTCTCTCTATCTCTCAGCCTCACACATTCTCTCTTTCCCTGCCGAGCACCCCCTCCCCACAGCCCCTGCCACCGGCCAGCCCAGCCCCTCCCGCCGGCGACGAGCGGCCGACGCCCAGCCTCCACGCGTCCCGCCTGCGTCGAGCGCCACCCAGTCGCCCTGCCTCCCGTCGCGCACAGCTGTTGCGCAGCTCCTCTTGCGCCGATCGCGCGACGCCAAGCCGCCCAGCCTTCTCGCCGGCGATGAACCAACGCCGCCGCCTCTCCGCGAACGTCGCGAACCCACGCTGCTCGGCCTTCCCAACCCCGACGTCGCTCCGGCCCGCAAGCGTCCAGCCCGAGCTCGCCTGGCCTCCGCGCGCTCTGCCGGCGCCGCCCTGGCCTCGTCGGACCTCCGCCTCGTCCACAGAGCCCGGACTCATGCCACCGCCTTCGTGCTCGTCGACGACAAGCCCCGACCTGTAAGGCCCGGCCCCGATCTGCGTGGGCCCAGCTCGACGAGCCTCCGGCGAAGCCCACCCCTCTCATCCGGCGCTGCCGCTGCGCGACCCAGCGAGTCCGCACAACCCGACGCCGCGAGCACCCATCCCCGCTCGCGCCGACCTCGCGCTTCCCGCGCCTCGCATTCGCGAGCTCAACGCGAGCGCCCACTGCTCCAAAGCCACGACCCTTCCGTTGCAATGTTGGTTCGTGCCACCGTCTCGCGCGTGGCTCGCTACAACCGCGGACCACAACGCGCTGCCGTTGCTCACGTTAGGAACGTGTTCGAACACTCAACCCTTCACCGCCTTTTTATTAAAGGTATAAACGGCGGTCGGAAATAAAGTATTGGCACTAAGCCACGAAGACGTTCTCTGTTACTTTCTTTTAGTTTAAATGTCCATTGTTCTAGTGTGAATCCGAGCCGCTGAGGCCCGGTGTTAAATTATGATTATGTTTGAAATTAATTATGATAAATGATAAAAATTGCCTGTGTGGTTGTTGTGACGGATTGTGACCGAAATTAGTTCGGTGCTGGGTTGAAATTAGGTGATGGCTTCGGCCGGGATATCCGAAAAACAGGGGAAACTCTGCCGGATTTTCGGCTCGAAGTTTAGATGCTTAGTAAAGCTAAGTTGGAAGCTAATTAGATTAAAGAATCCATTTCTCGTCAAATTAAATCAAACATTATACTCGTTGGCTACGGGTTAACGTATAAAACTAAGTCACTGGCGAACGGGACGAGGATACTTCAACTTACAATTTGATATCCGTTTGTCCGCTCTTGGTTAAAGACCAGCTTGAGTAGTCCGTCAATCCTTTGAGCAATTCTTTGATTTATGTCTAGTGGGAAGTGGCTTTTTGACCCTATTACTCGCGTGTTGGACAGATTTGTCGCACGACGAGTTTCAAGGGAGGACGCCACTAAGAGAGAGTCGCAAGGACCGAGGCTTAGGACCTTAGGTAAGTGGATCTCCACTGTGGCACGGGCAAACTTTACAATGCTTGAATAAATTATGAATGTGTTGAGGTTATATTAAGCATACGATGCTTATAAAATTGTGGCTATTAAACTGTATGGATCTCAATTCTTGCTAGTGCCGTGAATACAGGCTCTTGATCACGTTCGTATTGTTTGTGCAACGAGCCTGCAGGTATGAGACTGTAGGTTCGTTTATGATAGGTTGTGTTTTCTAGGTGTGTATTGGTGCGTGTGTTCACTTATATGTTTATCTGTCTGTGGGTATGGGACCACAGACATAAAACTACTCAACTTCGTAGTTCAGGTTCTAGTGTAAGGTGTAGGTCTGTTTGTGTGTGTACATGCTAGTATGACTTATCTGCCTGCGGGTATGGGACCACAGGCATAAAACTGTTTCTGTTGTTGTTGAGACTTTATTGCAGGTCAAAGAGAAAACTACAAGCCAAGGGAAGCGGAGGCAATGTATGTACACGGGTAGGGCCCGACGGGGCCGCAAGTCATGATCGGTCCCGAAATAGCCCGACGGGGTCACTTATCATATTTCGGGGCGGCCTGAGAGCCTAGGGGAGGTCGGTGGACGACCTTCCTCTGTGTGAGTACCTTGCTCATTTGGGTGGGGCCCGACGGGGCCGCGATCATGATTTGGTTCCGAAATAGCCCGACGGGGCCATCTTGTATGACAGATTTCGGAGCGACCCGAGGGACCTCGCGGAGGTCAACGAACCACCTTTCAGAACGGCCCGAGGGGCCTTGGGGAGGAGAGCCACGGCCCTCCCCACAGTTTATGATGTGACGATCCGGATCGGCCCGACGGGGTAAAGTGCAATAATGAATTCCGAAACGACCCGACGGGGTCACTGGCCGTAAAAGGTTTCGGAAAGGGCAGAGAGGCCCGAGGAGGATGAGTCCTCACAATCTTAAGGAATATCGGGATGGTCCGAGGGGCCAAGATCCATAGCATGTCCCGAATTGACCCGATGGGTCTCAAGGAGGTCGGTAGACGACCTTCCTCTTTATATGCTGTGTGCTGCGATCACGATCGATTCCGAGATCGCCCGACGGGGCCATTGTCTGTGTGAGGTTTCGGAACGACCCGATGGGTCTCGAGGAGGTCGGTAGACGACCTTCCTCTTCATATGTTGTGTGTCGCGATTGTGATCGATTCCGAGATCGCCCGACGGGGCCATTGTCTGTGTGAGGTTTCGGAATGACCCGTAAGAGATCTAGAATGCTTATGAGTTCTAGAACAACCCGCGAATGGGTTAGATGTGCATTAAATTCTAGAACGACCCGAGAATGGGTCTAGATTTGTATAAGTTCTAGAACAACCCGTAATGGGTCTAAATGTGTATTGAATTCTAGAACGACCCACGAGGGGTCTAGATTGTGTATAAGTTCTAGGACGACCCGTAAGGGGTCTGGATGCGAATCGTGTGCACACGTATTTTTATATGCTAAGTCAGAGAGTTGTGAACTTGAATGAAATTAGAATAAAGTATTAGATTAATTTTATCGAGATTAATGGGTCGCTGAATCCGACCTCGTTACATGTCACAACCCTTTTGCAGGTATTGTATCTTACGTGAGTTCAGTACATTATATCTGAATTCTACTCCGCGTGCAAGATTGTTTAAGAGTGACGTTTACTCTTCGAACTACGACGACTCGATCGTTGAGTTTATCCATTTGTTGAATTATAATATTGTGATACCTCTTGATTGTATGTTACCTGCAGGCTTAGCAATTTATCTATCTAATCCACTTATTGGGCTATTAGCTCACTAGTGTGCTCGTGTCGCAGGTACTTTATTAAGAAAGCAGAAAGGGCGAAGCGATAACGACGGGAACAGCGAGTATATACGGGACCGACCTGTAAAACTTTACGTGGACTACCGGCTAATCGTTGGCAAAGAAAAGTTTTAAATTCCGCATATTTGTTAATGTTAAAAATTAATTTTATTTTGGTTATGGTGAGGATTGGTGAATCTCATGTTTAATATTAAAAGTTTGGTTTTGTAACTTAATTTAAAAAGTTCAAATTTGACCGTATTTTTAGGAACCAAAATACCGTTTTGAGTTTTGGGTCGTTACATATACTTAACCATCAAGTTTGAATCAAGGGCCAAGATTTGGTTGAGATAACAAATTAATTACATTTGTTGGAATTAATAGTTTGAGAATATTGATGAGTGAAGTTCGTCCATTGAGGAGAAGAGAAAGAGAAGGAATAACACATTAAGTGTTGGTTTTCAGATTACATTATCCTGAAAAATTTTACAATTTTGATCAAATCATGGATGTTCAGCGGAATATAATAGCGTGGTAAATCAATTAATGATTAATTGAATACTTCAAAGTGGATCTCATGAACACGTTGAGTCACAAAAATTTATATCATACAATTATCACATAATTAAAAAGATTGGTTACAAAGAAATTATACCATAAGCTTTCTTCGATTAGGTCGGTCTTGTTAAACAGACACCATATGTTGTGAGACCGCCAAGGTTGGGCTCGCATTTGTTCTACACTTACAATGAGTTTACCGGTCACTTCTCGATACCACAATCTTCCACTCCAATTCTTAGATCTTGCTAGAACACGAGTGTGGGCTCTCTCAATTGTTTTTCTCACTCAAAAACAAAGAGCAAAAGTTTTCTCTCTTGCTTGTAGAGGGTGGCAATTAGGGTTTTTGGAGAGAGGAAAAAATATTTTTCTTAACTTAAAACTAGAGAAAATTATTTGGTATTCCAACACATGGAAAATTAGGTTAAATTAACTTGCAACAAGTGGCATATTTATAGCCACATGGATGGTGTACACTAAGTATAATAAGATTAGGATTATTTGAATTTAAAAGTTAGGATTTATCCTAATCAATTATTTTCAAAAATTAATATATAGCCAAATAATTATCTTAATAATTAAATGATTGTGAATAGGATTAGAAATGCTTTTCTTATCCTTTTCCACATCATTATTTTCGGCCAAACTAAAAAAATTAGGCCAAATTATTTTTTGCCAAAACAAAATACCTATTTAATTATTTTCATGTAGTATATCTAAATGAAACAATTCCTATTCCAACTAGGACAGAAAAAATACCTATTACCCTTGCAACATTGATTTGATTTATCCAATCCAATCCAATTAGGAATTTGAATCAAAATTAAAATATCTCATATTTTGAATTGTGCTTATCTACTAATTAGTTAATGAATACCAAAATTCTTTTTATATTTCACATTTAAATATAAATTGTAAATATCTCATATTTAGATAATTTGTAAATTTAATAATCTAATTATCAAACAACAAATTAATAATTTATCTCTAATTTATCTCCAAAATCCGCCCATCTCAAGGAGTGGTCTCCTTGTGATATTTCTCATATTTGTGGTCCAAAATAAAAATAGTGAGAAAATAATTAACTCTTTAATTATCCAATGAGAATTCTAGCTTAATTAATTGAGACGGAGCGGGGAGTATGAACCCGTGAATTCGACCCCCAATAAACTTAGAAAATTAAATTAAAACTCTTTAATGTAATTATCCGTTTATTAATCCCGAGATTACTCCACTATACATTCGGGATTGAACTCTCGAATTTCATAGATATTATTTATTTGATTAAACCTCTTTGAATAGTCCATTGATATAATCATTACATGATTGTTGATCCTTCACTAAGTGGTTCATAATCAAAACTGAATGAAATTACCGTTTTACCCCTCAATTACATCTTGTTCCTTAGGTACCATTGAGTTCACTAATAAATAGTTAATTCATAATTACTTATGAATTAGAGCGCTCAAACCGTTTTGTTCTAGAAGTCAACACATAAGGGAACGATTACTACTTTTAAGTTGTGAATTCCATATCCGTAATTCACATTCCCAGCCCCTATGAACTGCGGGATCCTAAAGTGCAAGTGTTGGGTGGGCCCAATTTACTTTGGGCTTTAGCGAGCAAATTAAAAAACCCGTCAATTCACAGACAGGGTCTATAAATTACTCAGGATTGAGATCAACCATCATATGATCATCGACTGACCAAGAAGATTAAATTTATGAAATATAATTTGAGAAAAATGGGCTATAATAGTCGGATTTTTGGAGAAGAGAGAGAAGGAAAGACAAGAAAAGGAAGATTGAAAGATAGTGAGCTTAATAATTAGCTCTTGAAAAATCTAGACCAAAAGCAATTAAAATAAGATAAAAATAGGAGGAAAATCTTAATCTTCCAGCTATTACTCATCCATTGACTCATCCTTGGATGTGAAAGGAGTCTTGGCTAGGTGTTGAGCAATTTTGAAGTTATTTTGACAAGTGTCGAAACCGTGGGACATTAGAGGTGAAAGCTTGCTTAATGTAAACCATTGGATGAGAGATCCATGCAAGTTGAATGGTCAAGATTGAGCAGCCCATGATGAGTGAATTAAGAAATGATATTTGAAATAACAAATTAATAGAAATATGGGCTAAGGGTCGGATTTGGAGAGGAGAAAGAGAGAGAAACACACACAAAATCATGTGCTTACTACACCAAGTCTCAAAGCTTGTCTTACAAGCCTTAACTTGGCTATAAATAGAATCCAAGGCCTTAAGGGTTCATTTTAGCACTTCATTTTAGCCAAGAAGAGATACAAAGAGAGAGAGAGAGTCTAGAAAAACGAGAAGAAAATTAGAGAGAGAGAGAGAGAGAGAGAGAGAGAGAGAGAGAAGAGCCGGCCTTGGAAGAAACAAGAAGGAGAAGAGAAAAGCTTGATTTTTCCAAGCTAAAACGTAAGGTAACTTAGCCAGCTTTTCCTATAGTTTTAGTTCTTAAAAACCCCTCTAAACCTTTCCTTTCATCTCTGCCCTAAGGTGTCAAAGGCCACCAAGAAGGATTTTTGGAAGCAAAATCCTAGAGGAAGCCGGCCTAGGACAAGAAAGAACATCACAAAAAAAGTTCAACCTTGAACTTTAGATATATCTCTAAACCTTGTGAGTTTTGAGTAGATAAAAAATAGTTCTTATTTTGGTATGACAATTAGATGTATTTGGTGTTGAAATAAGTAGCATGCATGGTGTTTTTCTTGGTGAAAATCCGAACACGAGCCTAGGTAGAAGTTAGAAACCCTAGCTTCAGAGGCTTGTATGTGTGTGTGTGTGTTTGTGCCGATTTTTAGCTAGCTTTAATGTCTTGGCCATGGATGTTTCTTTTAGCTTCTTGCATGCCTTAGACATTGTCCATTTATGCCCTTGATGAAGGGATTAAAATGGTTACAAAATATTTTGCAAGCACGACGGTTTCCAACGAACCATCGTGACAACCGTAGAGAAAATTTTTGTAAAAGTGAGCTAAATGTAAAATCTAACTAAAATGAGTTCTTAAACTATTTGAACACTTTGAAATGAAATTATAAAATGATTTTGGGCTCCAATAGCCTCTGTCCTCAAAGTGTTTTAGAGATTAGAAAACAGAAATGTCAAAAAGAATTTCGTACGATAAATGTCCGATCAAAATATTAAGTTTACGATAAGTAGGTTTTTGGACTTTGGTAACCTTTGAGAACTTGAGCTTTAATGCTCTTAAGCAAGTTTATGTAGATCACTTTTAATACTTTATTCTATTGTTCTTAATGTGTTTTTGTAAAGAAAAGAAAGAGGTTTAAAAATAAAAGACACTACATGATCAGTTTGAACAAAACCGTCAGTGAGCTAGAAAAACGCGTCGTTTTCAAAGTCGAGATTTCGAACGGACCTTTAGCGCTTCGATGAAGGTTTGAAATAAGGATGAAATATTTTCTTAAATACCTAGAAGCTACTGTCCATATATTAAAAGTGTCATTTAAGAAAAGGTAATAAAGGTTTTGACTTATAATAACGGTTCCGAGCGAAACCGTAGAACGAGTTAAGAAAAATTTTTAGTTTTAAGAGAAAGAACGGAACGAGCTCTCAAAGCTTCAATGAAGGTTGAGTATAAGGACTAAATATGTCCTAAAAGAAACCTAGAAGCTACTGAAAATAAGGAATTATGTTAAAACGACATTTCCTAACGAAACCGCCATAACCGAGAGATCGGTAAAACCACAAGAGTGGTAATTAGAGTTTTAATTGAACGAACATGGACTTTTCAGTCTTTATACCTTTAGAAAATAATTTTATAAATTAATTATGATTGATATTTAATTTTTTTTTGGCCAAGACTCGGGTTTGGACCTTTAAAATCCGAAAAGTCAAACTCGAGCCAAGTTGACCATGATTTTTGAAAAGTAAACTTCTTAAAGCCCTAAAGGATTTTCATGGTCTTATAAATTTTATGTTAGATCTAAGAATGGCGAAGTAAGAAATTTAAATAAATTCTCGAACCGTAAATACTAAATAGTATTAACCGATCCTCGGGAGCACTAATTAGGGTTCGAAATAGTCCTGAACCTAAGTAACGTTTAATAAACCTTGGTAAAGTCTCCTAGGCAGCCCCGCCTTGGTAAAAGATTATATAGAAAGTCCCGAGCATTAGAACATTTAAGTTAAGAATTAATTTCGCTCTCGGTTAATGAGACAAGCGAACTAACGAGACTCGATTCCTTTGTATTGAAAGGACTAAAGGACGAAGAAGTGGTCGGAGATCGGAGCATTGCTCAAGAAAAGCTCGGAGAAACTTTATCGCTTAGGCGATGTAAGTGGCAATGCACCTATGACACCAAGTTGTGTGTTTGTGCTTATGTATGCTTGTTTGTTAGGCTTTTACTTTCGATTCCTGATAACCGTATCGTGTGCATATGTCTGTGCATTATGAAACTAAAATAAGTACAAAGCCGTACCAAGCCTTAAAAGAAAGTAAAAGAGAAAGAAACGAAAGAAAGAAAGTAAATAAAAGAAATTAAGTAGAGCTTTGTCTCTAGAATAAAACCAAAATGTTAAGAAAGTCGGACTACAGTCCGTTAAAGAATTGGAGATGGGTTTCGACCCGAGCAAGTTTAGGGCTAGAAACACAATCAAGCCTTGTTGTTTGTTGATCCTAGAAAGCCCGATGAATTCATTGTCGCGGGTTCTGGTACCCCTGATACATGATGTTAAAACCCCGGGACTCTAGAAGAGCCGGGTTTCATGTGACCTTTCTTTGTTGGATAAACTAACACCTCTTGTTAGACCTCAATCCTCTAAGAGAGTGGATGATGGGTCATAATGTACAAATATAGTAGAATGTAAGTCGATGGAACCGTCGGCTCCAAGAGATAGCTATATTATTGATTGTCGAGAGATTTGGCCATCTCCTGTGGCGCACCTCAGTGTTGAAACAGAAGCGGCTTCCATCAATGGATCCCAGACAAAAGAAAGAAAGAAAGAAGAGTTAACCCCATAGGGTGGTGACTCACAGAAAGAACGGTTTGTTAGGGTTTGACCGTCCGAAGACAATCAAACTCTCTATCTCTTGCATTGTGAATTGTTGTTGCATAGTATTGCATCGTTAAGATAGAGTAGTTTTTCCCTTATTGAGTTTATCAACTCATTAGTTTTTCTTTGGTGTTATAGGTAAGGGAAAAGCTAAATCGGAAGAGCTGTAGAAGTAGAGCAGCTGGCGACGGGCGATGTGTGTGGCAATCAAGAAGAAAAAGACCCCGTTGCATATATGTTTTAATTCCGTATTTTGTATTTTGATAACAGTGATGTAATATTGAGACCGAGAATAGATCGCGAGGTCCCGAACTTGAGATAAAGTGGTGGCTCTTTTTTTGAACTCAAGAGAATTCAGGAGATAGTATTTTGAATTAGAAAAGTACTTAAACTTTCGCATTACAAAAAAAAAAAAAGAATACGAGTTCGTTATATTTTAAATTAATTTGTGCTTTACATTTTAAGTAAGATTAATAGTAGTAAAGAGAAAAGAACCTCTGTAGCGGCCTCCGGCCGAGAGAGCTGGGTCGTGATAAATTACAAGCGCACTAGTCTCAAAAAATAAAAATTAGATACTTGTAAAAGTTTTCTTGGTTCAAGCCATTACAGAAGTTAATAAATTTTTTTTGAAAAATTGAGAGAGATTAAGAGAAGGGGAATGACGAGAATGAGAGGGAAAGGAAGAGAAAGATTGATTTTATGGTGTGGAATGAGAAGGAAAATGTGGTGAGGTGGAAATGAGGTAAAATTCCTCATTTAGAGACAAAAATAGAAATGTTATAGCTACACAATAACCTTGAATATATTAAAAATTGCACATGAAAATTCGTACAATAAATTTGGATTTTTTAGGGTTTTACAGTGTGTGGCGCACGCATCCTAAGACGAGCGCATTAATATCATGTGTGCGTCCGTTTAATAATAAAATTATATGCGGGTGTGTATGTTTCCCGTGTCGACTTGTACACACATCCAAGAAAATAAAAATGTTATGTGTGTGTGGTACATGCATCATGGGACGAGAGCATTAATCTCATGCCTGCAGCCCTCTTTTTCTTGAAAAAACAAAATTATTATTATATGTCTGAGCGTGTGTTGCACGTGTCCCTTAGAACACATACATCCTACAATAGTCTTTATTTTATATTTTCTTAAATTATTTCCAATAGTTCTATATCATCTCTCTTACTTTTACATTATTTGTTTCAAAAATTTTAACAATCTTTTTTTTACAGACCTTGAAAATTATTTTTATATCACGATTAGTTATAATTTTTCTCCCAATCTTTTTGACACTCATTATGTGATATTTATTTAAAATTAAAAAAAATTATTTTATTCGTTAATTTTTTTATATATTATTTTCAATTTTTCATGTTTATTTTAATTTTTAGGGAAAATACCATAAATGACCCCTGGGTTTTTGGGTAATACCAGGACCCCTCCTTCAGTTTACTATAATACCATAAACCACCCTTGAGTTTATGCGAAATTCCATTAACGTTCCCTTTCGTTGACTAAGCGTTGAAAAATAGTGTAAAATGTCAATAATGCCCAAATACAAAACTACGTCGTTTTGTCTTATCGCCAATAATTCATTAAAATTTCATTTTATTCTTGCATCCAAACACCAATACAACCATTACACATTAAAAAAAAACAAACAAACAAACAAACAAAACAAGTTCATGACTGATCAAATTCCAAAACGAGAAGAGATGGTCACAACCCAAACCCCGACCCCCACAACCCCTACCCCTTCAACCGCCGCCTACCCCGCCACAACGATCCGGCGCCAACGAAACCCTACGCCTCGAACTCCGCAACCCCATCGCAGCAAACCCACCACCGCGGCGACCCCACCGCCTCCGCCGTCCCCGATCTCACGAACCCACTCCCCCAAACCCCGACCCCGCCTCTGCCCCCGATCTCCCGCCTCCCCCGCCCCCGATATCACGAACCCACACGCCGAACTCCGACCCCCGCCTCCACCCCCGACCTCCCACCTCTCCTGCCTTCCCCGCCCCCACCACTGCCTCCCACCACCGCCTCCGCCCCCCTCCCCTTCGCCCACAACCTCCGCCTTCGACCCGGTCCCACAACCTCTCGTCGGCGTAAGTACCGCTCGTCGGCGCAAACCCAAAGACGAAGGCGGCCACCCCTCGTTGTTCATCCACGGGGGCGAAAACCACCAGCACATGGAACATCGCGGAGCCCCGTGAAACCCCGCTGCTCGAATCCACTCCGAACACCGCTACCTCCCGTCGTTGCTCGCCTTCACTGCGGCGGCGCTAGCGAACCCCTAACCTAAACCTCCGAGCTACCCGACGAACCCCAACCTCTGAACCCCAATCCGACGAACCCCACCCCGACGAACCCCGAGCCGACGAACCCCAATCCATCGCGAACCCCGTCGCGACGACCCCAAGCTCGAGATCCCCAGCCCAAAACCCCCAATCCCGAGATCGTCGACCCACGACCTTCAAACCACCGACCCACGTCCTCTGCAACGCCAATCGCCGACCATAGAGCTTTTTTTTTTTTTTCTTTTTGGGTTTTTTTGGCTTGAAAATCTCTTAGCTTAGAGTTTTTTTTTTATTATTTGGTTTTGGTCCTAATTTAGAGTTTAGGATGTTCTTAAACCGGAATAACTTACTTGGCAATTCCAATCAGGGATAGCTGATGTGGCAACGAGGGTGTTTATGGAATTGTGGAAAAAATTCACTGATTTTTCAACGCCCAGTCAACAGAAGGGTTAAAATTGAACCGAATTTAAAAACTTAAGGGTGATTAAGGAATTATAGTAAACTGAAGGAGTGGTCATGGTATTACCCAAAAATCCAGGGGTCATTTATGGTATTTTTCCCTAATTTTTATTGTTTATTTTTCTATGCTTTTTTATAGGAAAAAAAAAACAATATTTATCTTTCTTTCATATTTGTTCTTTTTATTACATTTTTAAAATTTGATAATCATTATAATTTGACAAATTTATCGAATATAACTCATATAAGCTATTCGCATGCGAAGTGCGCTAATACAGCTAGGATTATGAGAAAAATAAGTAGAGTAAGCACCTGATAAGGTCATCACCAAGGATGTGCACAATGCATCAGAGGAGCACGAGGCACCTAAAGGCCCAGTCACGAGAGCAAGAGTTGAGAGGTTCAAATAGAGACTCAATTTGTTCATGCAAAGCTTCTTTGAAGGTCCAAGTCAAGTTCAAGACTCAAGTACGGACTACGTTCACTTAATCCAAGTGACCAAAGATCAAGAAACACTCGAATCAAGCAACTAGAGTGTTCGGAGCATCTTAAAGATACTTGTTTTTTTGTAATTTCTTGTGATTTCTTTATATCATTGCAGAGATCTTGTAATTTTCTTTAGAATCTTAATTGTTTCTTTAAAACTCTTGAATCTATAATTTCAGTTCTTGAATAACGGCTTGGGCACCTAAGAATTGGGCTAATTAGGGCTTGGGTCTGATTTAGGGTTAGATTTAGGGTTTTTTAAGGGTTTTCGAGTTAATTAAGGCTCAAGAAACCTTGGCCCATTAGTGTTGGTGTGTAAGGGCTAAGGTTAATTCCTATTTGTCAATTAGGATTAGGTTTCCAATTATAAAAAGAGAAAGGAAACCAAAATGGAATGATTTTGACTATCGATTTGGTGCAAATTCCGATAGCTATAATTTCATGTCATTTCTAAATTTATTTAATAATTAATTTGTTAAAGACTTAACTTTATTTTGATTATTCAATAAGAGAATCATAGAACATTTTTTTTCTTTGAAAAAAATATTAGATTATTCTCTCTAGAGTTTCTCAAAACCTTAAACCAATCAAAAAGGATTCTTAACATTCAGCTAGACTTAACAAACAGCAAATCCACAACCGTTTGTGATGCCTCTCAATCCATAACTTATCAATGGAATTTCGCAGCTGTTGTGGTGTCACTATACTGTATCCTAACCGAGGTGATTTCATTGGGGTTTTGTTCGCTCTTTTCACATGCGAATTATAACCGCAAGTGTACGGATTGTGAAAAGTAATGTAATGGATTATGAGTCCGAATATCGTCCCACAAAGAACAACAAGCCAAGATCTAATTACTGCGACTAATAAAGAATTACTTTGTTTAGAAATCGAATTCAAGTGGTTTACGAAATTAAAATAAACAAAACAATTAAATCAAGGGAAAATTTTTAAATAATCCTCAAGTTTTACCAAATTTATAGTTTCACCCTCATGTTTTTCAAAATTATCAAATAATCCCTCAGTTGTATAAATCAGTACAAAAAGATACCTTTTGCGTTGACCGTGCTTAATTTTTTTCAAAAATGACTAAACTACCCTAGGACGAAAACAAAAATACACAACCTCCATCTCCCTCCCTTTAACGAGAAAGAACTTGAAAACATCAATCCTAAACCAGACCAAGATTTAACAAAAAGAAATAAAAAAAACTTGATCAATACAACATCAAACCCAAACCCAAACCCAAATGAAATTTTTAGAACAAGAAAATATATTATAACCAGCACACCCACACTCAGACATTGACCACGCCGCCGAACCAGATTCCTTCATCTTTGGCCGTACTCCAACCTTGCCAATCACATATTTAGACACACAATCAAAAGCCAAAACCATCAAATATATTAAATTGAAACAAAAACCAAATCCAAAGTCGCTCAGCCTTGACCGCCACGTCCCTCATGTCTCCGCCCATTCCTCAACCATGTCGCCGTATCAGATCTGCCAAACTCGCCACCCGCCGACAGGTCACGAATCCTGCCTCCACGTCGTCGCTCGCCATGAACCCCACCGCCACGTCGTTGCCTCGTTGGTCACTGTGAACCCTGCCTCTACAATGCCGCTCGTGCTTGCCGTAGACCCATCTCCGCTTGCCGCTCGCACCCACCTCCGCTCGCCACTCACCACCCGCCATCACCTCCGCTCGTTGCAGACGCCCACCTTCACTCGTCGCTCGCCGCCCGCCGCCCGCCGCTCGCCATCACCTCCGCTCGTCGCAAACGCCCACCTCCACTCGTCGCTCGCCATCACCTCCGCTCGCTGCCCGCCGCTCGCCATTTATTTTTTTTGTTGGATAGTATCTTACGATTATGGATTTAAGGTCTTGAAAAATAAATGAAAAGAAGGTGTCTTTTATTATTTTGTAAAATAAAATCATAAAAAAAATCTCTTAATAGCAGAGGTAATATGTTACTTTTTTAAATGGCAATAATGTCTTTGTATATATCAATTTTGACCAAACTTGAGTTGAAGGATACTTTTATACTAATTTAAACAACTGAAGGATTAATTAATAATTTTCAAGAACACAAGTATGAAACTAGAAATTTGGTAAAACACGAGGATTATTTAAAAATTTTCCCTTAAATCAATTAACGAATAAGCAAATTTCACAGATTAACTCAATTAACTAAGGGCTAGGTTCGATTGGCTTCCCTCGATGCTTCCTCAATTCAATTAGTCATTAATTCCTCACCACAATTTTCAATTCTACGCTAGTCTAGGAGTTTATGAATTACGTCGCAGCTCTCACTTATTGACCTAGTTATGCGTTTGATCCTAACTCACGCGTCCGCTCGCTAGAATTAAATACATTAAAGCCCGATTCCTAGAATCCTAAATCGATCACCTCCTGGTCCTTACGATTTACAATTCGACTGTCTAGACTACTAATCTCCTCTCGGTACTTATGGTGTCTAAGTTGTGTTTCTTGCTATTCCCAATTCAATCAAATTGCATCTCTCAAGTTTAATTAAATTGAACCTAAATTTCTATATTCAATTTCTCAATTGTAATAGAAAATAAAATAAACCTGCTAGAACACAAACATATGAACTGAATATTGCAGAAATTTATTAATCGTAATCGAAAAGAATCAACATCGAGTTCGGCCAATCTCTCATAGAAAGAGAGGATTTGCCTCTCATGACTAAATACAATGAATAGAATTTTCTAGAATTCATGATAAACATAGAATTAGATGGGAAGAATAGATGAAAATATAGAGAGAGAAGAAATTCTGAAGATCGACAATCTTCACGAATCCTTCAGCTCCAATGAATGCTCAATCTTCTTCTCTTTGTTCTCTTGAGTTTTCTCCGTGTCAAAAGTCTCTCCTTTCGTCCAAAGAACCTTGGTATTTATAGGTTCCCATGATTTGACCTAATTTTTTAAGCCAAAACGGATTGGAATTTTCAGAAAAATGACATCGTTTTCAAAATAGCGATTTGGAAAGTCGTTCTTTGGATCTGGGCAAACGACTGCCCTGTTTTCTCCATCTAAAGTTCTCGGGTTGGGCAGTCGAACGGCTCATTCGCGCACTGTATTTCCTCTATTCTTGCGAATGTTGGGCAGTCGACCGGCTCGTTCTGGGCGGACGACCGGCGATCGCTCTGCTAAACTTCTTTTTCTTTGACTTTTGGCGGTCAATCGCCCAGATATGGGCGAACGACTGGCTCTGGATCTGCTTGGTGAACTCTTGTTTCTTCTTCATTCAAAAAGCTTCGTTTTTCGTACTTCTTCGTCTCTATTTCTGTGCTTCTTTTCGAATCACCTGTATACTCACGAAACTCGTTAAAACACATAAAACTTGAGAGTTTTGCAATAATTCAAGAACGAAATTGCGATATCTGAGTGAATAAATTTTTCACTCATCAGGTTCCTATATATCCAAGTCTTGATACATCAAGAAAAGATCGATTTCGCACAAATCTACGCTATTCGAAGCATTATGCAACAGATATCGTATGACAACCCTTTTCTCCATCCCTAGATCTAAAGATTATGTGTGAAAAATTATGATGTCAAAGAATCCTGTCGCTGGTGAATTGGTTTCAAATGTGATGCTAGCCTAAACTTAGCAAATGTGAAACATACAATGCTTTGTGTAAATGATTTTCATCATCACCATCAGCACTTGCACACTTACTCATTCAAAATAGTTTTAAATTTCCACCATGCATTGACCACGAAAAACCAACACATCCAATCATTAAGGATTAGAAAATCATATATTTTTAGTTGGCGAGAATTGCTTATAAGAAAAAAAAATATCAACTCAAAAAACATAGGGTCGGCTAACAATATAGCCCATTTGGAAAGTTGTTTTTACGACTTAGCCCAAGTTTACAAATATTAGTAAAGAAGCCATCGAAAATATTGGAGGGACGAGAATACCCCTCAAAACCCGCGCCCAAATTTTCCCCCAAAAAATTTCACACGCCAAAACCCTTTTCCCCCAAATTTTCTGACGAAAAAATTTCCCAAACTTTTCTCTCGTTTTTTCTCTCAAAATTCGGCGGCAAAGACTACTGCATTTTAGCATCGGCAAAGACTCAGAGCTTCTCATCATCATCGGTAAGGGTTTCAAGGATTTCGATGCAAGGGTTTCGGTTCAAGGGTTTCGTTATAGCTGTTTGTAGAGATAAAATTTCTAAGTTTTTTTGTTTTCGTTAGTTTCAGTTGAAGAAATTGTTCCTTTTTTCCTGACTTCGCTGATAAAGTAGATGTTTGTGTTTGTTCATGGTCTGGATTTAGCTTCGATAGGGCTTTGCTTTGAATCTCCGGCAAAATCTCCGACCTCATCACCATCTTCAACATCTTAAAGCTGCATTTTAGCATCCTCAACTACAACAATTCATTGGTAAGTTTTGCAGGGGTTTCGGTTCAAGTAATTTCGCTTTTTTTTATAATAATATTTTTGAGTTAATTCGTTTCTTTCTAGATTTCGTTTCTGTTCAAGCAAGGGTTTCGTTTTCGTTTCGGGTCTCGGTTCTTTCTGTAAATTTATGACTGAAAATAAACTCATTTATCTTATGTTGTTGATCTGCTTTGGTTTTCATTTTCGTTTCGGGTTTTGGTTTGTGGTTTTAAATCCTTGCATATTAAAACTAAGTTGCGAATGTTATTAGTGGCAACTGGTTTATTGCTTTTGTTTAAACTCAGAAAGAAGGATGATAGATTGAACTCGCTTGTGGGTTTTGATACTTTGTCATGAGATTTTAGTCTTCAGAAAAAAACTTTTGATACTTTGTCATGAGATTTTAGTCTTCAGAAAAAACCTTTTTTCAATAGAGAAAGAAGACTGAATAACCTATCTGTGATTTGTGTCAAAAATTTTCTGCCAAAAATTCCGAGAGGTTATTGAGAGAGATTGCCTTCTTGTCTTTAGAAAGTATTGGGATGATTTGAAAATGCATGTTTATTCTGAAGATTTTTACTTCGTGCCTTTGATTTTAGAATAAGGTAATTAGATTGCACAAATGGTTTTCTTCAATGGTTTTTCACTGTAATGCTGAAGTTTATAGGTAGTTGCAGTGAAACATTGAATGCCAGTTGCGATTTTGTGAAGTAACTGTTGTATATCTTTCGACTCTGAGCTCAAGCCGTTCTTAGATTTACATATCTGCTTATCTTATTTGATTTGAATGCGGGGGAGAAAATTTTCTTAGTTAGTGTAAACACGCCAACTAATTTAGATTTGCAAACGCTAAGTTGTGTTTGTTGTTGTCTTTGGGATTTAATCCTTTGCAGTGTCTGGAATTTTTTAACTTCCCTTTTTTGTGAAAGTTGAAATCAATATGCCAATGAAAAGGGAATAAATTTGAAATCAATGCGCAACGATTTCAAACTAGTAATTTCCTGTTTCTTTAGCAAATTTATGGCTGAAATCACCTGCTTTATCTATAGTTGTTCTTCTGTTTTTCTTTTTGTTGAGAATTTGATTTAGATGCAATCATTAGTGACTTTGATTTACAAATTGTACATTAAAATTTCAAATATGCTATTAATTGAAACACACCACAGTTTCGCCCACCACTTGGTTGTGTTACCAACCATTAGTGGTCAACACTTATTTTATGTTTATGGTAATTTTGTCCATAATATTCTTATGTTACTAATATGCTATTGTTTGATTGTTAGTAAATCACAAAAAGATTTCAATTCAAAAAGCTACATAAATTTGTAATGACATTAGGGCAGTTTTAGTTTGTTTTTAGTTGGTATGCAATAGCTTGTAGTTATTGAGTCTGGTTTTCTAATGTCTACTGTAATATATATATTTTTTCATTAAGCCTTGAAAAATTTTATGCGCATCTCAAATTTTGACTCGTGTCTCAAAATTTTTTCTCTTACAGATGAGGACTACAAAGACTATCCATATATGCATATTTATTAGACTATTAAACTACGGTTTATTCTATGTTGTTTGAATGATTTTTTTTTTTTTTTTTGTGTAATTTTGAAGTACTAGGCTGCAGGTTGTCTTGAATTCCATTACCATAGTCGCAAAATGATATAAAAGCAAGTTAATTCTCTGGATTATATGTATTCTGCAAATTTGTGGTAAGCCTAATGGTAAAATTTTTTCACAATGGTTGGGGAAAATAAGATAATTGATGTTAAATCATTGGATTAATCGTTGATTTTGTCATAAAATTCCAGAAAGCAACCTATTACAAAAGACAGTCAATGACGAATTATTCTATGTTAGTTTTAATTTTTTCCTCTTAAATTGCTAATAGTCGAAGAATTTATAATTTTTTAGACTAATAGTCACAATTATTTTATTATTTTTTAGAATAATAGTCACAAATTTATGAAAAACAGTCTTATAGTAAAATGGTGCAGTCATAAAAAGCAACTAAACTAGTACATTTTTCAAAACTTCTCGGAAAATACTACCTTAAAAAAATTACTCTAGTTGTAAGCTCCCTTACTTTTTATTAGAAGTTTTGTTACTACTGCAACAAGTTTTGTGAGTGATCTCACAACATTACTTGATGAAATATGCACCAATTCTCTGAAGAAAAAAAAATCTAACTCTTGTAAAAAAAAATTATGACTTCAATTATATCTGTGACAAACAATGAAATGAATTTAAGAAACGGATGATTTCAGTCATAAAAACTCAGACACGAACAATAAGTAAATGAACGTTTCTAACATATCATATAAAAAACCTATAAATGAACAATCATCGAAGAACAAAACAAGAAATCATTAATTCAAAGAAATTCTTGGCGAAAATTAGATGAATAACAATCAATAGAACAAAAAACGATTTAACAAAAAACAGGTAGACTAGTCATAAAATTTCAGACAAGAGTAACAAAAATCCAGACAAAGTCAATCTATCATACAAAATGTTATAATCATAATACTAGAGTCATAAATTCAATACAGATAAGTCAAATTGATCATAAAATTAGTGACTAGAGAAATAAACTTGGAGACAAACTGTCTGCTACATATACTCAATATTAATATTTTAGCGACTGCATATACAATATTTCAAATTCACAAATTCATTAGTCCAGTTGAAAGGTTGTTGCTCCTCTTCGGCCTCCAAGGGCGTCTCCATTCGTCAAGTGGCAAGATAATTAAAACAACATCATTGTTAAATAGTCGAATCAATGACCACATCGTCATCAAAATTCATCCAGTTGTCAAATGTGATTCTATGGTCTAAAACCCTTAACTCCTCAACATTTATGTGATTAACCTGAATAAACTTCAAACACAACCAAAGAAACAATCATTTATGCGACTGCATATACAATATTTCAAATTCACAAATGCCTTAGTCCAGTTGAAATATTGTTGCTCCTCTTCGGCTTCCAAGGGCGTCTCCATTCGTGAAGTGGCAAGATAATTAAAACAACATCATTGTTAAATAGTCGAATCAATGACCATATCGTCATCAAAATTTTTCCATTTGCCAAATGTGATTCTATGGTCTAAAACCCTTAACTCCTCAACATTTATGCGATTAACCTGAATAAACTTCAAACACAACCAAAGAAACAAAGAAGTTAAAAATAATAATTTGCAGTCATAAAATTTATTACTATAGTCACAAAATTTAAGAAAACTTGAAATAAACACAATCACAAAACTAATACCAACACATACACAATAAATTACTATAAAATATAAAATATCAATTTCACAAAATTCACAACTACAATCATAAGAATAATTTTAAAATCAATTTCATGGCAAGTCAAGGAAACAATATAAGAAAAACAGTAATACAAAGTCACAAATTTTGTGACTAAAGAAATAAAATGACAAACAAACAAATACACAATCCTAACCAAAGAAACACCAATTAACAAAATAAACCAAAGTCACAAATGAATATCTGCCTATGCAATAAATTAGTTTCACAAAATTCACTACTTTAATTAGAAAAAATCTAACAACTAAGCAAAAATAAATAAATAAATAAACCAACCTCTGAAGTCACAAAATTAGTTACTAAAGAAAGAAAATTCCAAACAAACTGCCAATAACAATCAAATATCAATCCTAACAACGTAATGACTGAGCATACATTAAACCAAATTCCCAAAATTGATTACTCCAGTCATAAAAAAATCAGCAAAGTATGCAATCATCAAATTAACAAAATTTCAACCAACAAAGAAAACAACTAGCAAATACCAGCAAATTAACAAATTTTAGAGTAGAATGATAAAACAACACAAAAAGCAAAGAAGCAACGATAAACTCAAAAGCAATAACAATTTCTAGACAGACAAGAGCAGTTGAAAAACAAAGCATCCAATACCAAAACCTAATTCTTAATTAAACAAGAGCAAACGAGACAAAGCACAATGTACGAACTGAAGAATAAAGCAATTGAACAACAAAATGTAAAAACACGAGGAAACAAACTAGCAGAATCGAAGAGCAAACAGGAAACTTGGTTTTGAGGAAGCTCGGAGAAACGAAGCAAAATGTGCGAAATCGAAGACTGAATCAGAGAGGTTTGATCGTTAGAAGATGGGCGAAACAATCGACATCTTAGGATGGTTTAGATCTGAGTGTTTGGATAGTAAGAAAATTCGTGAAGAAGCGAAGAAACCAGAGAAAATGCGTGAAGAAGCGAAGAAACCAGAGAAAATGGAAAAATTCGGGGGAAACTGGGAACGAAGACAACTGATATCGAAGTGTTCGAAGAGGGTTTGGATCCTGAGAAAATTCGCTAAGAAAATGAATTCAATAACAAGCATTAATAATTCCACCCAAACAGATCCTACACCACATAATATATCTCAAACCTTTATCATGAGCTCGAACCAACATTAAGAACTCCAAAAAATTCAAGAAAAGGATTAGAGATATGCTATTACATGACATACAAAACAAATAAGAACTCAAAAAAATTATTGAAACAGTCATAGCTTTTCACGAATTATCAGGAAAAAAATAATAATAATAATTGCAAAAGGAAATATACAATAACGAACATATAGCAAAGCAAACCAGCAATTATGAATGGATACACACAAGCAAGCATAAGGTTTTCAAATCAGAACACCAAATCAAAAAATTCTAAAATGCAATAAAAATCAATATCAAATACTACAAAAAGGCACGAAATCACAGGATATATCACCAAAATTGATGCACAATGGAAGAACAGCAAGCGACCATGACGATTCGGGCGAAGACGATTGAAATTGAGGGAAAACAACGACCAGATTGAAAATGAGCAGATCGAAAAACGAACACAATTGAAATTGAGAGAAGAAAAATTCGGGCAAAACGGGGAACGAGAACGAATGAATCACGCAAAGATCGAGAACAAACACGATTGAAACAATGGGAAAAAAATTCGAAAAGAAAAGCGGAAGAAAATTGCGAGGAATCTGAAAACGAAGACGGTGACGAACAACAGAGATGGCGAGAATCGATGACGACTAACAACAGAGATGGCGAGAATCGTCGGCGAAGATAACAAAAATCATGGAAGAGAAATTTGGGAACGAAAACGAATGAAAATGATAAAGAAAATTTCGGGAAAAACTAGAACGAATATGATTGGATTCACGGGAAGGAAGGAAAAATTTCTAGAACGAAGGAAAATTGGGGAACGAAGACGATAAAAATTCGCAGGAAGAAAATTTTAGGGAAACAGGGAACACAATATGCGTCACTGTTCGCTCGAAAACACACGCGAATTTAATCGCAAGTGCACGGGTCATTCAAGTAATAAAGTGGACTGAAGAGTCCGGATATCGTTCCCACGGAGAACTAACTAACCTAATTAATTAAGCACTACGAATACTAAATGTCTACTTTATCTAGGCTAGCAACTTAGATGAAGAAAGATCAATAAATGTCTACTTTATCGGCGTTGCCACAAGTCTTCAAATAGCGGCTTCCGCCCATAGTACGTGTCATACAACACGTCCCACGGGTTTTGGTCTTCAATTCCCTCACGCTTGGCGAACTGTGGCTTTTTAAACGTACGTGCAAAGGGACTTCTCTTCGATTTGTATGGGTGGGAGGTTTTGAAGGAATCTCCAAAAGATGGTGGTTGAGGCATCGTCCATAAGTGATATTCACTTCTGAATTCTTCAACGGAAAATGGTATTGTGATGTCGTGAGTCTCGAAAAGAGATGACTTGTCGTCTAATTCATCATATTCAATTATGGTTCTCGACATATCCTCCATGGAATCCTCATCAATTGTGACAACATCGTAATCTTCCCAAAGTCCGCTCGGCATCTGATCACTTTGACAGTCTACCTCTTTTGTCACGGTTTCGATGGAGTTTGTAGGAGTCATACTCAAGGTTGACAGCTCCTTTTGGATTGATCAAGTTGGAGTTCTACTCTTTTTAATTCATCTCTCCTTGACATCGCTGCGATTGTATCTTCTTGAGGTATCGGTGTTGTTGACATGGCCATCTGGAGATAATCCAGTTGATTCTGAAATTGACCGATTTGTTTTCTTCTTCGCTCTTTTTCATGCAGTCGTGTCGCTTCCAAATATGATATAGATTCGTTGTGTGACTCGAGGAAGCACTCCATTGTCAGGTTTAGAGGATCGTGGTATGTCGCCCGGTTATATATCTCCTCCTCAAACCATTGATACGCTTGCGGAGGATTCCAACGTTGGTAATCGTACCCAGCTAAATCTTCTAGGTACCGATAGGCTTCGTCCGCGGTGAAATTGTAGAAAGAAGTAATAGTTCCACTTTCCACCTATTCTCGTGTTCTGGCGGTGAGGCCATCCAAGAACTTCATCAGTTGACCCTCTCGGTTGAAGCCGTGGTAAGGAAAGTTTCGGAGGAGGTCCTTGTATCTCTCCCACCCATGATAATAAGGCTCGTGATTCCTTTGCACAAACTGTAAGATCTCTTGTCGATCCCACATTTTTAACCTCCTGCAAAACACACGGCGCCAAAAACTTGTTCGCTCGAAAACATACGCGAATTTAACCGTAAGTGCACGGGTCATTCAAGAAATAAAGTGGACTGAAGAGTCCGGTTATCGTTCCCACGGAGAACTAACTAACCTAATTCTATGCTAGTCTAGGAATTTAAGAACTAAGTCGCAACTCTCGCTTATTGACCTAATTATGTATTCAATTCTAACTCACGCGTCCGCTTGTTGAGATTTAATACATTCACACACGATTCCTAGAATCCTAGATCGATCACCTCTCGGTCCTTACGATTTATAATTCAACTACCTAGACTACCAGTCACCTCCCGGTCCTTATGGCATCTAAGTTGTGATTCTTGTTATTCCCAATTCAATTAAATTGCCTCTCTCAAGTTTAACCTAATTGAATCTAGAGTTTCTATCCAATCTCTCAATTGAAAATAGAAATAAATAAACCAACAAGAACACAAACATGAGAATTCAGTAATTGCAGCAATTTATTAATGAAAACTATAATAGATTCGACATTGAGTTCGGCCAATCTCTCCTAGAGAGAGATTTAGCCTCTTGAAACCAAACAAATAAATATATAAAATAAACTAGGGTTCATAATGAATACAAGAAATACAAGAGAAGAAAATAAAGAGAGTATAGAAAACTCAGCTGAGATTCACAAGCAATTCCATCTTCATCTCCTCTTTGAAGAGCCAATCTTCTCTTGGTGTTCTTGAGCTTTTTGTGGTGTTTCTCTCTGTGTTTCCACCTCTCTTTTCGTCCAAAACATGATATATTTATAGCCCAAGTGATTTGACCTAGTTTTCCCTCTTGAAACGAAGTTAAAACGTAATCATTTTTGCATCAGCGAAGTTTGGCGGTCGTTCGGCTGAGTTTGGCAAACGTTCGGCTCATAAAAAGTCGATGCTGAAAATTGGCCTGGAGAACGTTCGCCCAGATTTGGAGAACGACCGCCAAGCTTGGCGAACGTTCGCCCAAAGTTGGTGAATGTTCGCCCTAAGGAGTTTTTTCGCGATTCGTTACCCGGGCGATCGTTCGGCTGGATTTTGGCGAACGACCGGCGATACCTCGGGTTTTTCCTTCTTTTTGGCAATTTTGGGCGGTCGTTCGGCCCATGAAAGGCGAACGACCGGCTCTTGATCTTTCTCCTTGATTTTTCTTACTTCTTCTTCAAGATTTGTCCTTTTTTTTGGGTTTCTTCGTCTCGATTTCTGTGTTTGTTCTCAAATCACCTATACACTCACAAAACTCATCAAAACACATAAAACTTGAGGAAATTACAACAATTCAAGATGGAAAATGTGATATATGAATGAGTATATTGCTCACTCATCACACCCCAAAACTTAAACCGTTGCTTGTCCTTAAGCTACAAATCTCTAACAAGTATATCATCATACCCATTTTATTTATACATGAGAGAAATGAAGAACTAAATGCAAAATATAAATGTGCAAAATTGTTAAAGAATATGTCTCGTAATTAGTCTCTCGGATTTAAATCTCAAATTAGAATTCCTCTGTGCAGCTTTTAGGAAAAATAAAGATTGTAAATGACTTTGTTTTGGTACACCTCTCTCAAATGCTCGAGTTCTTCGTGTATGTGTGAGTTGTCTCTCCTCTCTTAGTCTCAAAACTTGGTTTCTCGTAAGTACAAGTAAGAGTCACATTTCTAGAATATGAATGAAGAAGAACCATAAGCCTAATTTTCGCACCCTTCTCTACTAGTGTTCTGAACCATAAGCCTAATTTTCGCACCCTTCTCTACTAATGGAACACTTAAGAGTTGTAAAATATCAAAAGGATTTTGTAGGCTTGTAACGATAGGCTCAGGCTAGGGGTGGATGGAAATGGTGTATTTAAGCTCAAATCATCCTAGCTCTCTTCCTACGAATCGTCTCAATTGATATTGACGATCCTAAGGTCCTCAAATACATCCCGATACTAACCTTGCGAATGCTTCAAACTCTCACCCATTATTGACCTTTTTTTATGATTTTCCCTCCTCCACTATAGATTTTCTTTCTTTTGATCCTCCCCCAAACTTATTGATTTTAGAGGGTTAAACTTGAATTTTTTTTTTTTTTTTTTTGTGGTGAAGGAGGGCTTGATGTACATGGTCTTTTATGGGTGGTGGCATTACCTTAATCACACAAGGTTAGCTATCCTAGCTAGGATGACGGGTTATGTTTATTTTCTTGGATAAGGATTTTGTTTTGGATTTACCAAAGAAAGGCTAATAAAGCTCAAAATGGGACACAAAGGTTTAAACATCAATAGGTTGGCTATTTGGCTCAAGCGATTCAAATGAAGGCCTTAATCATCTCTCTTACTGCTCTATGCGTTCGGATTTTGCCTCGAAGAGTGCTAAAAAGGGTTCTAGTGCTCACGAAACGAACTCTCATAAATACAAATTCAATTCCAAAAGTTTACAAGACCTAAAGGCTTGAGACATAAGCGCACATAAATTTGAAAAACATAAAGCATAATCGAGAGTATGAACCATTCACTCAATCGATTCACAATCACAAATTTTTAAAAAGAGCTCATCAAAAGTCATTCATCCTATCAACGACCGAGAAAACTAACACTACACACAACAATCACTCCTAAAATGCAACGAAAATGAATGAAAAATAACTAAATGAAAAATAGGTAAAAGATAGAATCGTACCCCTAAACTTAAAATGGACAGTGTCCTCACTGTCTACTATATTGCACAGGTTAAGAGTACGTACCTTGGGTTGCCTCCCAAGAAGCGCTACGTTTAACGTCCAGCTTGACTCGGTGTTGCCACAAGTCTTCAAATAGCGGCTTCCGCCCATAGTACGTGTCATACAACACGTCCCACGGGTTTTGGTCTTCAATGCCCTCAAGCTTGGCGAACTGTGGCTTTCTAAACGTACGTGCAAAGGGACTTCTCTTCGATTTGTATGGGTGGGAGGTTTTGAAGGAATCTCCAAAAGATGGTGGTTGAGGCGTCGTCCATAAGTGATATTCACTTTTGAATTCTTCAACGGACAATGGTATTGTGATGTCGTGAGTCTCGAAAAGAGATGACTTGTCGTCTAATTCATCATATTCAATTATGGTTCTCGACATCTCCTCCATGGAATCCTCATCAATTGTGACAACATCGTAATCTTCCCAAAGTCCGCTCGGCATCTGATCACTTTGACAGTCTACCTCTTTTGTCACGGTTTCGATGGAGTTTGTAGGAGTCATACTCAAGGTTGACAGCTCCTTTTGGATTGATCAAGTTGGAGTTCTACTCTTTTTAATTCATCTCTCCTTGACATCGCTGCGATTGTATCTTCTTGAGGTATCGGTGTTGTTGACATGACCATCTGGAGATAATCCAGTTGATTCTGTAATTGACCGATTTGTTTTCTTCTTCGCTCTTCTTCATGCAGTCGTGTCGCTTCCAAATATGATATAGATTCGTTGTGTGACTCGAGGAAGCACTCCACTGTCAGGTTTAGAGGATCGTGGTATGTCGCCGGGTTGTATATCTCCTCCTCAAAACATTGATACGCTTAACGTTGGTAATCGTACCCAGCTAAATCTTCTAGGTACCGATAGGCTTCGTCCGCGGTGAAATTGTAGAAAGAAGTAATAGTTCCACTTTCACCTATTCTCGTGTTCCGGCGGTGAGGCCATCCAAGAAGTTCATCAGTTGAACCTTTCGTTGAAGCCGTGGTAAGGAAAGTTTCGGAGGAGGTCCTTGTATCTCTCCCACCCATGATAATAAGGCTCGTGATTCCTTTGCACAAACTGGAAGATCTCTTGTCGATCCCACATTTTTAACCTCCTGCAAAACACACGGCGCCAAAAACTTGTTCGCTCGAAAACACACGCGAATTTAACCGCAAGTGCACGGGTCATTCAAGTAATAAAGTGGACTGAAGAGTCCGGTTATCGTTCCTACGGAGAACTAACTAACCTAATTAATTAAGCACTACGAATACTAAATGTCTACTTTATCTAGGCTAGCAACTTAGATGAAGAAAGATCAATAAACAAAATAACTGTAAACAAAAATACTATAAATAAAACCTAGGATCGATTAGCTTTCCTCAACGCGTCCTTTATTCAATTATCGTTAATATCTCACCACAATCCTCAATTTTATGCTAGTCTAGGAATTTAAAATCTAAGCCACAACTCTCGCTTATTGACCTAATTATGTATTCAATTCTAACTCACGCGTCCGCTCGTTGAGATTTAATACATTCACACACGATTCCTAGAATCCTAGATCGATCACCTCTCGGTCCTTACGATTCATAATTCAACTACCTAGACTACCAGTCACCTCCCGATCCTTATGGCGTCTAAGTTGTGATTCTTGTTATTCCCAATTCAATTAAATTGCCTCTCTCAAGTTTAACCTAATTGAATCTAGAGTTTCTATCCAATCTCTCAATTGCAAATAGAAATAAATAAACCAACAAGAACACAAATATGAGAATTCAGTAATTGCAGCAATTTATTAATGAAAACTATAATAGATTCGACATTGAGTTCGGCCAATCTCTCCTAGAGAGAGATTTAGCCTCTTGAAACCAAACAAATAAATATATAAAACAAACTAGGGTTCATAATGAATACAAGAAATACAAGAGAAAAAAATAAAGAGAGTATAGAAACTCAGGTGAGATTCACAAGCAATTCCATCTTCATTTCCTCTTTGAAAAGCCAATCTTCTCTTGGTGTTCTTGAGCTTTTTGTGGTGTTTCTCTCTGTGTTTCTACCTCTCTTTTCGTCCAAAACATGATATATTTATAGCCCAAGTGATTTGACCTAGTTTCCCCTCTTGAAACGAAGTTAAAACGTCATTGTTTTTGCATCAGCGAAGTTTGGCGGTCGTTCGACTGAGTTTGCCGAACGTTAGGCTCATAAAAAGTCGATGCTGAAAATTGGCCTGGAGAACGTTCGCCCAGATTTGGAGAACGACCACCAAGCTTGGCGAACGTTCACCCAAAGTTGGTGAACGTTCGCCCCAAGGAGTTTTTTCGCGATTCGTACCCGGGCGATCGTTCGGCTGGATTTTGGCGAACGACCGGCAATGCCTCGGGTTTTTCCTTCTTTTTGGCAATTTTGGGCGGTCGTTCGGCCCATGATAGGCAACGACCGGCTCTTGATCTTTCTCCTTGATTTTGCTTACTTCTTCTTCAAGATTTGTCCTTTTTTTCAGGTTTCTTCGTCTCGATTTCTGTGTTTGTTCTCAAATCACCTATACACTCACAAAACTCATCAAAACACATAAAACTTGAGGAAATTACAACAATTCAAGATGAAAAATGTGATATATGAATGAGTATATTGCTCACTCATCAGTCACATTAAACAGGGGCAAAAAAGTAATAAGACATTCTTAAAGTCTGGTAAAATATGAAAGGAATGGCTAATTTACTAATTTTGGCAAACGTGGGCTACAGTGTTAAAACTAACACAAATCAATGGCTATTTCATACAAAAACCGAAAACATAAGTATTTTTCATATTATTAAGAACACTGATATAGAGGCCAATCGGGATAGTATAGTTGCTAGTTCCAATTTTTTCAAAGAAAATTTGATCTCATGCCACATTGACATTCAAGTTTACAACTTATGCCACTATTGCATGTGATGCCACTTTTTTCATTGGCAAATTAATATGTTGCTCCTCTTCTCATGTCTTCCTCATTTTTTAAAAGAAAAAGACAATTCGATCAAATTCACTACTAAAAAATGGCATGAGCTACAAACTTCATTTTAAAGTAACATATTTCAAAGTAACTTATCCAAAAGTGGCATTTTTCAAAATTTCCCCAATTTTCAATTGGAGATGTTTTTCATATGAGTTGACTGGCGCGGATGCCACATACTACGAAAGTAATATCATGAAGCCATATATAATACCGCGAGGATGATACTTGCAATTTCTTACAGCTAAATATAAGACTACTTTTAAATGGCCTGATCTCACTCCTTTGAACACCACCTTGACCAATGTTGTTCAATTGTTTCAAACTAATAGATAAATTAATTATTTTATCCAACAAAGCACTGGAGCTAATAACACTCACTCGTTTCTTTTAAAAAAATAATAATAATAATAATAACAATAATAACAAAGATACAAGTGTTGAGGAATTGACTTGCAAGCTAAGCCTTTTACTTCCAACTCGGAATTCCGCACTGGAGTGGTGACAGCAAAAATCTTTCAACTCGTTATTTTCTATTTAAATTGCACACAGTACTATCTAAACAGCACCTCAATTGGTTTAAAGGGGGAAAATTTGGAAAACAGTAGAGCATAAAACTGCTAGAAACAACAGAACAGAGAGACTTTTTTTTTCCTTTTCCTTTCAGCAGAAATACATCTCTAAATCCCAAAAACTAGAGGTAAAAGGGTGTAAAATGAAACGAGACAACAACTACAATGTGAGGTTGTCCGGGTTTTGAATGATCTTTGCAAAGGTCTGAAGGAAGGCAGCCAAATCAGCACCATAAATAATCCGGTGATCAGCTGTTACATTCACCTGTACAAATTTTTACAGTTCACTTATTAGTATCATTACTATAGAAGCATTCAAATATTTTTCCAAATTTGACATCTGAGTTGCACAAAAGGTAACATCCAGAATTCAGAAAAATGAAATATAAAGAACTAGTCAACCTGGAACTAGGTAGTAGATACTTGTATTAAAAGGTTAAATACGAAAAAAAACAAAAAACAAAAACAAAAACAAAACAAAACACTATCCCACGAAGCACTTATATTTCCACATGTTGAGGCCAAAGCACCGTGATTAGCAGATGATGCAGCCATAATTGTTTCCCTCCTTGCTAGAAGAGCCATGTGTACTTGTGTGGCAAGTTATATAGCCAATTTACAAAGTGCGGGTAGAAGATTTAATGCAGAAGTTTTTTCTTTTAATTTTGGTTAGATCTACAAGTACGACTACCCATAAGAACCCATGGTAAACACAGTAGAGAGAATGTCTAATACCTTTGATTTGGTAATGCTTCTACACCAGCTTGCTCCTCAAACTACTACCTAACTCATCCGAATTCTTCCTAATCCAATAAATGGGTAAGTGATATATCTAGTTTATACTCTCTTCTTTTTTTCTTTTTTCTTTTTTTTGTAAATAATGCACCACCGTGCAACAAAATTCAATCAAGTCAAATAACCATGTACAGTATCTTCTCAGATGTAATATTAGGTCTAGCAAAAGTATTAAATGGGTCCACGAACAAGAAACTATACCCATGATTTAAAGGCCAACTACTAAAGCTAAGCCATCATTCGCATGTATAATAGGAATCTTGCATGCTAAAGCTAGGGCAACTATATATCTCTTGGGTCGCAACAACAGGTTCCAAACGTGAGGGAGAATTTCAAACTTTTAATGAAGGATCCTTATGCCCATCTTTGCCGCCTACTTAAAGATATCAGCATAGCAATAATATCCAATGTCCTAATATCAAGTGTTTTGACAAGATACAAAACCTTTCCAGCGAATGATCATATCATATAAGATTTTTCAAACAGAAGTTAGCTATGCAGATTTAGGTAATGTACAAGCATTCCACAACTATATTTAGATAGAACGGTTACAAGCACTGCTATTTACCATGGACGGTGATATATACATGTTTGAAAATAACTGAGGTGCTACGTGACAATAATATGACAACTAGGTTATGTGTTGATTTTCATCACCGATAGCAACTAAAAACCCGTTTTCAATTACTAGTCGTCAGGTTTCAAGAAGAGACCATTTTAATCTAATTGCGGGTTATGTAACAATACTCGAAACTATTTGAAATTGAATTCGATCATGTTGCAAACGTATGTACTGCCTAAACTACTATAGGAGTTATCGGACATAAATATGAAAGAGAAAAGCAAAGAGAAACAGATTTTATGGTGGTAACAAAATGGCCATACCCACCAGCATTCCATTAAAAGATTACAGAAGTGTTTTCAACTCTCACGACATCCGAAACCCCATACACCCAAAAGTGTTCTCATTGAAAGTTAGGGAAGAGAGAATTATATAACCTCACACGAATTCTCAATGAATACGCACTCCAATGCGTGAGGCTCTGGAGTGCAATTACTACCTGTTATCGGGCGTTCACCGCACGCTACAACACGTCCCGATGATAAACATCACGAGGACTGCAAAACGAAAAAACATGAGGGCCACAAAAGCCTAAGGATATTTATCCCGATAATGGTAGTCGCAATTATACGCTATTCTCCTTATTCAGCGCGTCTGATGCATCCTGATCCCTAAAATCAAGGGAAGGAATTTCGGATTGGTCTGTTGGAGCAATAAGTCCAGATTCACATCAACCAAGGGATATCAATTAATGCGCAAGGAGGTGATCGGAATCTTATTCAAATCCCACCAGATCAGCCCACCAAATAAGGTGACTTTACTAATCTGACGCACCCAATCAGAAAGGAGGAGCTCAAATCCTCCGAGTAATATAACTAAAGGAAGCTAAGTAAGCAACCAAATTTTAAATCTCAAATTACCCCATTTCCTGCTAATTGAATCCCTTAAAAGAAAGTCCACTGCTCTGACTGAGGCAGAGCAATATTGACAAAACTTTTCTGCAAGACCCCATTGTTGATTGAAGATTCTCTAATGACGGAGTTCCAGCATCAACAGATTGGCGCTAGAAGAAGGGACCAAAACTCTTCTATTTTTCGATCAGTCAACAGCCACAGAAATCCAATCACTTTCCAACCCCTCACTAAACAACAACCTTACAAGAATGGCCTGCGGTAAGAAAGCCACTCGTTCATCCAAGGGCAAACAGCCTCAAACCGACCAACAAGCTTTGGCGGACCAAGTCACTGACCTCACCAAGGGCATGACTCAAATGCTATAGATAGTTCTAGAGCTGCAGCGCAACCAACTGAAGCAGCATGAGCGCATGCTCCAGGAGCGAGCCCAGAAAGACCGAGCCCACGAGTAGGAATGGCAGGAAGTTAAAAACCAGCAACTGAACGGGAACCAAGTGGACCGTCCCCAATGGGACCGAAATATTGTGGACCCGTACGTCGATCTTCGAGGCTCCCTTCTTAATTGTTAGCGATTTGGTGAGGTGGCAGGCGATAACATTGGCCCGGCCAACTCACAATCAAGAAGCCACCACCGAGCATTGAGCCAAAGACAACGGCGACATATGGGCTGACAACAAGAGCAAGCTGCTGCCATCCAACAGGCTCCAACCATCTAGTCGGGGAACCAGCACCCACGAAGCAACAACATTTTCGACAGACTGGGGAACAACGTTGGACATGCTAACCCAGTGAACCCTGCGAAGCGGGCAAACCAAAATGCTCGCAGGAATACCGCTATTACTGTCAGCAGCATCGCGACCAGCAGAGCGCGTGCTTCAAATTCTGTTGTTGACGAGCTTCGCCGAAATGTGGATTTTCTCATGAAGGCAAGAACTGATCTTGTCGAAGATATCACACTGAGAACAAACAACTCATTCTCAGCGAAACTGATGGGGACACCTTTCTCCGAGAGGTTCAAGATGCCGATCATCCCTCATTATGACAGGACCACCGACCAGTCGGAGCACTTAGGGAAATTCACCTTGTCGATGTGGGCGCCAACGAAAAAATTGTGTCGGGTCTTAAACTCGACCTTAACCGGTAATGTTGAACGCTGGTTCGAAAGACTTTCCGATTAATCCGTTTCTTCCTGTAATGATCTGAGATGGCCATTCTTGACCAACTTCGCCGGGGTAAAGGACCCCACAAAGAATAAAGCACATTGCTTGTTCAGGTGAAGCAGCGCAAGGGCGAGACATTGAGGAAGTGGGTCAACTGCTTTAACAAGGCTAAAAACGAAGTCATGAATTACAATGGCGACAACGCGCTCGTGACAACTTGCGGGTGTATTTTCCCCATGTCCTGATTTGCCTATTTCATCCAAAAGAGGCCACCTAAGACATTTGTTGAGTTCTTGACTAGGGTCAAGAGCAACATTAATGCTGAAGAACCCAGCCTCGTCAAGCCTTTAGAAGCGAATAATGCGTCCGCTCAATCAAAGATTACGAGAAGAAACGGAGACAAACCCTGAACTACAACTCGCAACAAAGCAGCCAATCGGGAACCGCATGTCCTCGGAAGAAAAAGAAGAGTCGCGAGGACGACCAGGAAGCTTGAGAGTAGATAGGTTGTAGTATTACTCTTTAACAATTCAATTATGTAATTGATTATTTCTCATAAATAAAATTAATCGAATATCTTTATCTTATGATAATTTCATGAATATTTTTCACCACGAGGCGATAAACAAGAGGTGAGAAATACGGTCGGACCGTCCTCAACGAGTAGAACCCTGAGGGCCCGAACCCCAATCTACAAGAGTCCCTCGAATAGCAAGAGGTCAAGAACCGTCAGCAAAACAGGTACCAATAGGACAGTCTCAACGGGACCAGAACCCTACGGACCTAAACGCTGACCGGGACTCCCACAAGAGGTGAGAACAATGGTCCTCTAGACTCCCTCTACGGTAAAAAAAAACAAGAGGATTGGAACCCGTAAACTAGGACTCTATAGCTCCAGAAGACCGGGACCAAATGAACCGAAACTTAGAGGTAAATCTCCAAAAGGCAGCGAGTCACTCAATGATCGTGGACAAAATACCCCAAGAAGGGAACCTCTCTTGACCCATCGTTTCTCCTCTAAGTGAGAAGAATTCACCTGAGAAGACACTGAAGCTGTAAAAAGGCATTGAAGCAACACAAATAATTTAAGCCACACGAGCACGAAAGTCGTTCACGGCATAAAAGCCACTCGACTACACTGAAGCAACATATGGCACCAAAACCCTCATGGCATCAAAGCTGCTAATTCGCGAGGCATACCTCTCGTGATTAGGTTACTAGTTTGAACTCCCATTGCGTGTCCTCTAATGAACCAGATTCATTACAGGATAGGGGCAACTGGCATTAGGTTTTTGTTTTTTAGTAGTTTTAACCCAAGAAAACTGCTCGGGAACCAAATCCCTATCATATTAGTCGTGAGAAGCTTTCGCAGAAAGCAGACTAAAGTCTACAATAGACAGGTACTCGAGGGAATAAGTTTGCACAAAAGCAAGCGAGTACTCAAAATAAAATATGTTAGCTCGAGAAAGCTTGGGCAACAAAAACATGTCAGTCGAGAAGGTAAGGAACTCTAGTCCCAATCATCGAAAAAGAGAACATTCAATCGAGGGTGAGCAAACCAAGTGGACAAGAACCAAGTGAACCGAAACCTGAAGATTTGAACCCTGAAGACACTCGCCCTGATCCCGATTGTATTGAACTCATTTCTCAGAATCTTGGATCATTTTCTGGGCTTGCCCAACAGTTGGATCTTCCAATTGGATGAGAGAACTGAAAGAGAGAAAATGATTGAGAACTAGGCTCACAATTGAGAACTCGACTCGCTTCTAATTGGACTAGTCCCACGAGAGAACGCTCTAACCACTCTGGGACAAGAAGTCTTTAGGACTCAACAAATGTTGACCCGCTCGAGACTGGAGGGCAGCTGTTATTGGGCGTTCCCTGCACGACGGAACGGGTCCCGATGATAAATGTCCTGAGGATGCAAAACGAAAAATCGTGAGGGTCCCAAAAATCCGAGGATATTTATCCTGAGAATGGTAGTCGCGATTACAGGCTATTCTCCTTATTCAACGCATCTGAGCGCGTCCTGATCCCCAAAATCAAGGGAGGAAATCTCGGACTGATCCGTTGGAGCAATAATTCACCAATTAAGGGACGTCATTTAATGCGTCACCAATTAAGGGATGTCATTTAATGCGTCACCAATTAAGGGACGTCATTTAATGCGGGATTAGGTCATTGCGGATCTAATTCAAACCCTACCAGATCAACTCACCAATTAAGGTGACTTTCCAGATCTGGCGAACGCAGTCAGAGAGGAGCTCAAATCCTCTAAGTAATATAAATAAAGGTAGCTGAGTAAGGAACATAATCTTAATCTAAATTTATCCAATTTCCTGCAATTTAAATCCCTTCAAAGAAAGTCCACCGCTCTAACTGAGGCAGAGCGGTATTGACTAACATTTTCTATAGGAACCCCATTGTTGACTGAAGATACTCTGTTGACGAAGCTCCAGCATCAACACTACCCAAGATGGACGGGAAACAAGTCAAAGATACCACATAATTCAAGCACTTTATGTGGTGCGCAAAGATTGCCAACCCAACTTGGGGACAGATGCACGTTGCCAAAAAGTGTTGTGCAACGAGTTCAACAATTCATGTATAAAGGCATCCCAAGAAGCCCGAAGTTGCAAGAGTGTCATTATGCGCTTGCTAAGCATTTGGGTGAGATAATTTCTTTTAGGAGCATTTTTGGATAATATGGGTTTCGAATCCTGTGAGGTTCACACTTTGATTGGAAGGGAACCCCCACAACCACTCTTCTCAAATCACATAAAGTACTTGGTAGTAAACTTAAAATAAACTTACAACGTGGCTCAACATTTGCAAAGGTGGAGATTTGTTAATAATGGAAAGCTAAGCCACGTTTCAAGTTTATCAACCAAATTTCATACCCACTTTCTTGGTGGTCAAACTTTGGTTAATAAACTTGCTATTTGCCATTTATAACAGATTGCTGTATGGATCCAAGCCTCCTAATAAAGGTACTATAAAAGCGTAGCATACAAGTGTGAATTATACTTACGAGCATTTTACTTTTCACACTGAAAAATCCATCTGCATCAGCCACAACGGTTGGCTTTGAAGCTCCAACAGCCATGATAGCTCCCTGAATATCAATAAAAACTTTAAACAAATAGCTAACTATCACAAGGAACATAAAAATCTAACAAATTAATCATGAAATTTAGGGAACCTAGCCTTTTCTCTTTCTTTCAGCTCACCTGGCCAGGAGGAAGTATAGCATCAAATCTATCCACTCCAAACATGCCCAAATTGGATAGAGTGAAAGTTCCTGCAGGGAAATATAGAAACTTTGTTTAGTCTTAAACGAGTATCAGGAAAGGCTGATAGCTATGAAACATCAGAAAATTTCTTCTATAATGAAGACCTGAATTATACTCATGAGGCTGAAGTTGCTTCGTGCGGGCTTTCTCCACCAGCTCCTTCCACCTTTGAGATAACAGATACAGATCCATCTGTTCCCGAAAGAGAAAAAATAAATAAATTTAAATATAACCGAACATAAGATCTTACTTGAGAAAAAATAATGATGGCGTGCCAGTATCAGACCTTATCTGCATCTTGAAGAACGGGTGTTATAAGTCCACCATTGATTGCCACTGCAACCGCAATGTTTATGTTACTATTATAGGTAAAGCTCTTCCCATCTTTGCATGTAGCGTTCACGACCGGATGCTGCGCAAGTGCCACAGCAGCAGCCTTTGCCAACAAGGCGGTCATGGTAACACCCTTGGGTTTCACCTGAACCACACAATAATTCCGAATTTGAATTCCACCATTCCGATCACCAACCAAATCAAATCAGCAACACAAACATTTGCACTTTTGTTGAGGGTAATGGCAGTCAGCTTCGTTAGAAAGACTTTAGCAAACGGTTATCTACAAATATGAGTGAGATGTGATGCTCTCTCAACCTTCCTACGTATCTAATCTACAAATAATTTCAAAGCCATAATTAACCAGACACGAAACTTGATTATGTCAATGGGGCGAGCTAACCTTTTCATAGAGTGCGTCAAGGGCATCGGTGGTGACGGGATAACCGACCCGGAAAGTAGGGATGGAGAGGCTCTCCACCATGTTTTTAGACACGGCGGCCTGCATTGTGGTGAAAGGCACAATGGTGGAGCCCGAAAGAGGCGGAGGAGCCAGCGGGGACGACGGAGAAGGACCTTGCTTTGGAGCAGCAGAAGGCGGAGCAACCACATTGGCAGGCTTGGAAGAAGGCTGAGCGATTCCAGCCTTGGCCTCCACATCCGCGGGCGTAATCCGGCCAAACGGCCCCGTTCCAACCACTGACGCAATGTCCACCTTGTGTTGCTTCGCCAGCTTCTTCGCGTATGGCGTTGCCACAATCTTCCCCGGGGAAGCCGCCTGAGGAGGAGGAGGAGGAGGAGGAGTTGGAGGCTGGGCGATGGCTGGGGCGGGATTGGAAGCGGCAGGCGGCGGAGAGGGTGCAGAGGGGGCGGCCTTGGCATTAGCCTTGGCCTTGGCTTCGGCGATTTCGTCTTCTGTCTCGGCGAGGAGGCCGATGGGAGCGCCGACGGGAGCGGTCTCGCCCTCGGGGACGACAATGGCAGCGAGAATGCCATCGTAGAAGGTCTCAACGTCCATGTCGGCCTTGTCGGACTCGACGACGACGACGCTATCGCCTTTGGAGAGGACGTCTCCCTCTGACTTGACCCAAGAGACGATCTTGCCCTCAGTCATGGTGGAGCTGAGAGCGGGCATGAAGATCTCCCTGATCTTGGCACGCACGGTGGTTGGGCCCCGCCTGCTACTCCGGCGGCGGGAGTCCGGGGAGACACGCCATGGGAGTGAGGCGGACACTGCGGAGGAGAAGGAGATGGCGTTGTTGGTCTTGGCCGGCAACAGAGAAGCCATTGCTATTGCAAATGCTGAATGCAGATTTGGGTATTAGAAGAGAGAGATGGAAAGGCAAGGAAATGGGCGGAGAAGACGAGGAGGACAAAATGGGGGAGGGGACTTGTCTTGCGTTCTTGCCACTGTCTGTCTTTCTTATGTGGATTTTTATTTGTTTTCATTTGTTTCTTGGTTTCATCGCCTCTTTTTTTCTTTTCTTTTTTTCGATGAAATCGCCTCTCTCGCTTTACAAGTATCGCAGTCTTCTCTTCTTTTTCTTTTTTTTTTTTTTTTCTTTTTTTAACGAAAAAACTCCCTGCTTTTAGGGGTGAACATTGGGCAAGTTTTCAAATTACTAATATAAGTGAGTTTTTATAAAAAAAAAAAAATATATATATATATATATATACATTTAAGTTGGAGTTTGAAGAATATTACATACATAATGAACATATCGATGTGTAAATTTTTTAATACAAAACTGCCATGCAAAAAAAATTAAGAGAATGAAACCGTTTTATTAATTGTTTGGTCCTTTTCAAAGAATTGTTTGGGAAAAGAAAACATGGTGAGCAAATTTAGTGTCTAATTTTTTAAAACATAATAGAAAATATATTTGTTTGGATAATTAATAAATGACGCAGTCTTATACTCTATATGTTCCCCAATTTCAATTACCTAATTAATCTTTACCTGATTAATATTTTTTGTAAAAATAATAACTACAAATTGATTGTTAGAAAATCCTAGAAAGTCATTTCCTACACAACTATATTCTAGAATATGCATTATGTCCTAGATTATTTCTTAGAGTTTATTTGGATTTTAGCCATTTTGAAGTCCATCTTTTAACCAATTAGCCTAAAAATTCAAAATTAAAGAATTAGCCGTAAAAATAAAAAACCCATATATGACCTGACCAAAATACCCCTACCACTTCTCCAGAGCTCACACAATTATTTTCTCCCAAAATTTTAGATCCACCACTTCTCTGACAGACCTCCTGATATTTTCTTCGACGAATCTTCCGACGTCGCCGACGAATGGACTTCGAAAGCACCTCGCGACCTCCACCGCACCCCACCCAATTCGCCGCCCTCTAAGTTCACTCTCCTCAACTCAGTCGTGGCCTCACCTCCTTGACTCGGTGAAGGCATTCGTAGCGACGACTGGTTGGGCTCGTCTGGAATTTTATGAGGATTTTTCTGTTTGTACCAAGAACTACCAGTATTACTATAAGCTTTCATTTTTCTCTCTCTCTCTCTACCTTTGCTTTTATTTCATTGAGTGTATGTGTATATGCTATCAAGATTTAGATGTTTCCCTTTATCTTGTTAAAGAAAACAGAGAGAGAGAGAGAGAGAGAGAGAGAGAGAGAGAGAGAGAGAGAGAGAGAGAGAGAGAGAGAGAGAGAGAGAGAGAGAGAGAGAGAGAGAGAGAGAGAGAATTGCAACAGTGTTGGAGCAGAAGCCATAGAGACAATGTTGGAGCATAAGTCGTAGTGTCCACTGTCCAAGTTATTAAAGCATATGGGAATGATTCAAAGGATTAAGGGCATCGCAATCAGGAAGAGAATTAGTCAATTTCATCAATTTTTAGACTCATGTTTCAATAATTTAGTCATGGTTTCACAAAATTAAGGAATTAGTCAATTTCATCCTATAAACAAAAAATGTTACATGTGTAATAACTCGTAGTGTCCATTGTCCAAGTTATTAAAGCATATGGGAATGATTCAAAGGATTAAGGGCATCGCAATCAGGAAGAGAATTAGGGTCAAAAGCCTTCTGCCTCAATCTTGTCTTCTAATTAGATAGACTTGTATGTGTATTTGAATTTGATTTGTTATTTGTACTATGAGTTTTGATTTCCTTGTGTGTTTATATATAGTGTTGTAACTTGTAATGTTTGGTTAGCTGGGTGTTAGACTATTGAATATGTTTGTTGAGTCATGCATGTTTTATATTTGATGCAATGCTAAATAGAGCTTTTTATTACTATTTTTGTGTGTTTCTACTCATTTTTTTGTTTTTTGTATGCAAAAAAATTATGTAACCTAAATAACTATGAAAAATGACATTGAAGAACTAAATTAGTTTGAATTTGAAAGTATTTTATCTTGTAACAATTTTTGTTACCAAATAAATTAATTGGGAAGATTTGGCCTTTAGCAATTTTTAGACTCATCGTATAACAAAAAATGTTACATGTGTAATTAATTTTGATATACGTGTAACAAAATTTGATACACGTGTAATAATATTTGATACTTGCATAATAAATTTTGATATATGTGTAACAAATTTTGTTACACGATAAAATAACTAATTTCTTAATTTCGTGAAACTATGGCTAATCCTTAAAAAATTAACCAAAAATTTGGCTAAATCCTTTAAAAAAAAATATTACTTGTAAGTAACTAATCTTGTTACAGTAGTAACAATAAATTTTCTTACAATAGTAAAATGTAGATATGCAAGGTCACTACCTAGATTAATAATATCGCCAAATATTTATGTTTATTTTTGTAACCAATTTTGTTACAATTTTTACAAAATTGTTATTAATGTAACAAAATATATTATTAATTAATTCACTTAAAATGTTATATTGACTTAAAACCTTTTGTCACAAGATTTGTTACCACTGTCACAGAATTTTATTGGTTCAAAAATTTATTGGCATACAACTTACTTTAAATTATTGTTCTAGTTTAGTAGTTTAAGCCATTTTTATGTTTATTTTTGTAATAATATATTATCTCCGTAACAAAATTGTGACTACTGTAACAAAATTATCATTGATACACAATACAAATTGCCCAAAAATGCTTACTAGTCACTGAATTTATGTCATAAAATTTGATACATGTGTAATAATTTTTGATACTTGTGTAACAAATTTTGATACATGTGTAACAAATGTTGTTAGACGATGAAAATGGCTAATTTATTAAATTCATGAAACTATGGCTAATCCTTAAAAAATTAACCAAAAATTTGGCTAAATCCTTAAAAATCTCAAAAAATATATACTTATATTTATGTATGTAACAAGTTTTGTTACGGTAACAAATTTTATTATCACTGTAATAAATTTAATTTGTTACAAAATAATTCACTTAAAAATTTACATTATATAGTGTCTTGATGTAATTTTTTTTGTTTAGTTCTATAACAAAATTTGTTATCCATTGTACAAAATTTGTTAGTAGATAGATCACTTTGAAAAATCATACTAGTTTAGAGTTTTTGTTTCATTATTCATTTGTATTTTGGTAAGCAAATTTGTAACGATTATAACAAAATTTGTGATAACAATTGTAACAAAATTTGTTACATACGTAACAAAATTTGTGACGACTGTAACAAAATTTGTTAACCTTTGTAATAGAATTTGTTATCGCTACCATTGTCACAAAGTTTGTTACCAATTAATTCACTTTAAAAAAATTAAATTAGTTTAGAGTTTTGATTTCAGTTTTCATGTTTATTTTGATAACAAAATTTATTACCATTATAACAAAATTTGGGACGATTGTAACAAAATTAATTATTCTGATAGCAAAAATAATTACCAATTTGTTTTACTAAAAAGAAAAATAAATAACTATACATTTGGGTAACATTTTTAATAATCCTGCTAACAAAATTTGTTACAAAATTAATTACTAAGATAATAAAACTTTTACCAATTGTTACCACTTTAACATATTTTGTTATCAACGAATAGTAAAATTAGTGACCCCTATAACAAACTGTGATAATTTAGTGAATAATATAAATTCATTAAAATTTAAAAAAAAAATCAGAGAAATAAGCGAAAGTGAGAGAATTCGATTTTGAACTATGAAATGTTGACTTCGACTCAAAAAATTATGAATCACCTAGTAGACTTCACAATACACATATTCAGAGCAACAACTATAGGGGTAAAATTGTAATATTTGAATCAAAGAATAAATATACTTGTGTAATGACAAAATCCAATCGGAAATGATTAAATCCAAAAGCAAATCATCAATTGATATAGTTGTATCTCAGATTATGATCATGTGTTGGATTCTCATTACTTTCCCAAAAACCATAACAAAGCAAAAGTCATCCATGGTGGCCACTTCATCATTAAGAGCCCCGACGAAGCCTCCACAACTTCAGCTCGTTGTGGCTACGTCAGAGACTCCTCTTCTACATTAAACTCGGCATCGATGCCGCTAGACTCATCGACAGCCGCTCCGACAATTTCTAGTACGTCGTCGTTGCGTTGATCGCCATACAAAATTGGAGAGAAAGATGAGGAAGGCATAGCAGAGAAATAAGAACTAATGGCGGAGGGGCATTTCAGTCATTGTATAATAACTATAAACGCAATTAATAAAACAAATGACTAATTCCTTAATTTCATTAAACTATGGCTACTCCCTAAAAAGTAGTGATACAATGGGTGTTGTAACCCACAACCCATATACGACGCTGTTGGGTCCAGCTAGTTACGACCCTGACTCTCTTGTCCCAAACGACAATATTGAGAGCAGGGAGGGTCGCCCAAAGAGAACGACTCATCGTCCACAACGCTACCTGGATTAGTGTCGTTTATACCACTTAAGTCATTTATAATCTGCTATGTAGTTTGTAATAGACAATGATGTCGTTTGTCTATTTTAATTCTCATCTTGCGTTAAGCCAAGATCTATATGTATGGATTTGCAGCTTTGTGAAAGGAGATTAGAACTATGAAGAATTGAACTCTTTCGTCTCATCTCCTGTCTTTCTCTCATCTCTGATTCTCTGGACTTCGTGAAATCCAATTTGCTATCAATTTGGTGCTTTCATTCCCTTGTCTCTACCATGGCCGCCGCTACCTGCAGCAAATCCGAAGACTGCCTTGAACGTTTAGAGGCTCAACAAACCCAGCTTCAAATCTCCCTCGATTCCATCACCCAAGAACTGCAAACTGTCCACACCCAACACTAGGTATACTAATCGAACTTCTCCACCATTTCCACAGAACTTAAAAACATCAGTCTCCAACTCGCTACTCTCAAATCACCGCCCTCTCCTAGCTCACAAAGCCCAGCCCATACTCTGGCCCCCTCCTCCACGACCACCGCCTCACCCACAATTGCATATCTCTCTGGCTCTGACCCCCTCCTCTACGACCACCGCCTCACCCATAATTGCAGATCTCTCTGGATCTGACCACCCACCCTATTCCCCATCATTCCATCACTTAAAACTCGAGGTCCCACGGTTCACCGGCGGCGACCCTACGGAGTGGATTCCCAAAATTTGCCAATACTTTGCAGTTCATAATGTACCTGATGATCAACGGATTCCCCTCGCGAGCTTTTACTTCGAAGGTAAAGCTTACGTGTGGTGCCAATAGATGGATCGGTACTCCAAAATTACCAACTGGCCAACATTATTGTCGGAACTTGCAGTCCGTTTTGGTCTGGCTCAGGCCGAAAACCCGGAAGGTTTGCTCACTAAACTTACCCAAATTGGTTCCGTCTTGGAATATCAGGAGCAATTTGAAGCTCTTTCCGAGCGTGTTTCGGGTTTCTCCCCGACCTTCCTCCTTAATTATTTCATCTCCGGACTTAAACATCGATTCGCTACGAGGTCGAGTCCTTGCAACCAACATCCCACTCCATGGCTTTTCGCCTCGCTCACTTCCAAGAGAAGAAACTTTCCTTACCAAAACCAGCTCTCCATCACTCGCCTCTACCGCCACTGTTACCAACACCATCTTTCCTATACCCCAAAACCTCCCCCAATCCATCTCCGAGTGCTTCCAAACCATCCATCACCCAAAATACCACACCACCCACCTCCACCAACACACAAACACCCAAACCCTTCTATCGCCTCACCCAAAGCCAACTCCAAGAGAAACGACTTAAGGGCTTATGCTACTATTGCAATGAGCACTACTCTTTTGGCCACAAATGCAAGCCATCCTTTCACATCCTATTAAGCGCCGATGACCACCAAGGTGACAGCCTACCTTTACCGTTGCCCGTGGATGACTCTTACTCGCCCTTATCCCTTTAACAGACCTCCGATATCGCCTCCATGCCCTTTTCGGCTCCTCCAACCCACGCACATTGCGTATAGTCAGCTACATTCACGGTAAGCCCGTTAACATTCTTGTTGACTCGGGTAGTACCCATAATTTCATACAACCTCGTGTTACCACATTACTCAACTTACCAACCACTTCTTCCTTACCATTGGATGTCACTATTGGCAATGGCGAGAAGCGTACTTGTGCAGTGATTGCCTATGCATTCCGTTGGTCATCCAACGTCAAACATATACATTGGACTTACTCGTACTGCCCATTTATGGTGCTGAAATAATACTCGGTGTTGATTGGTTATGCCGCTTGGGACCCATACTCTTTGACTATGATACACTTTCTATGACTTACAACCTCAACACCACCCCAATCACCTTGTGAGGTACCACTTCTCTATAGACCGACCCTCTCTTATATTCCCACTTCAGCAAACTACTCCATAACGACAACATCCTCGCTTGCGTACTTGTCTCCGCTCTTCCCAAAACTGACCAGCTCCACCACACAGACTCCTCCTTACCTTTACCCTAGCCTCTCCAAGCCTTACTTACCGAATACTCAGACCTCTTTTAAGAACCTTCAACCCTACCTCCTTCTCGAGCTATAGATCACCGCATCCCCATTCACCCACAAACAACCGCTATTTCCCTTTGCCCATACCAATACCCATGATTCCAAAAAGAAGAGATCGAGAAACAAGTTCAGGAGATGTTATGAGCGGGCATCATTCAACGTAGTTGTAGTCTGTTCGCTCTTTTCCACTCGCGAATTATAACTGCAAGTGTAGGGATCATGACAAGTAATATAATAGATTGTAAGTCCGAATATCGTCCCACAGAGAACAAATTGCCTATATCTAATTACTACGATTAATCAAGGATTACTTTGTTTAGAGAATATAACTTAAAATTGGTGGATGAATGAAATAAATAAAACAATAAATACAATAAATAAATAGATAACTCGAAACTCACTAATTAACTCAATTAACTAAAGCTAGGATCGATTAGCTTTTCTTGATATCTCTTTTATTCAATTACTCACTAATTCTCCTCTACAATCATCAATTCTACGCTAGTCTAGGAATTTATGAATTATGTCGCAGCTCTCGCTTATTGGCCTAATTATGCGTCTAATCCTAACTCACGCATCAGCTCGCTAGAATTAAATACATTAAGCTCGATTCCTAGAATCCTAAATCGATCACCTCCCGGTACTTACGATTTACAATTCGACTACTTAGACAACCAGTCACCTCCCGGTCCTTATGGCGTCTAAGCTATGTTCTTATTATTCCCGATTCAATTAAATTACCTCTCCCGAGTTCAATCCAATTAAACCTAATTTTTCTACCCAAGTTTCTAATTGCAAATAGAAAATAAATTCAACCAACAAGAACATAAGCATATGAATTGAATATTGCAGAGATCTATTAATGAAAATCAAATAAATTCGACATCAAGTTCGGCTAATCTCTCCTAGAGAGAGATTTAGCCTCCCATGACTAACAACGAATCAATATAAATAATGAAGCTCATGTTCATAACCAGAAAAATAATAGAAGAAGACATGAAGAATAAAGGATTAGAATAAACTCTAAGTCAACTAGTCGTCGATAACTTTCTTAAGTCTTCTTCTCGACGTCACAGCTTGTTCTTCTTCTTTTTGAGTCTTTTTGTGAGAATTTGATTTTCTTTCTCTAAGGTCCCCTCTTCTTCGTCCAAACTGTGTTCTATTTATAGAGCACATGCTTTGACCTAATTTTAGTGGAAATTCGGAGTCTTAAAATCTGGAAAACGATGCCGTTTTGCATCAGGTAGTTTTGCCGATCGATCGGTTGAGTTCCGCGATCGATCAGCGCTGACTCTGTGAGGCGTCATTGGATTGGGCAGATCGATCGGCTGCTATGTCGCGATCGATCGGCACTGTCGCTGCGTTCTTTATAAACTATGGCCGATCGATTCGCGTGTATTCCGCGATCGATTGGCATCCGTTCTGCCTTATTTCCACTTTCATGCAATTACTGGGCCGATCAACTGGTAGCTCGTGCCCGACCGATCGGTGATGGTTCTGTCATTTATTTTTGTTTCTCCTTTTGCTCTAGAGTCTTCCGTTTTGTGTGCTTTTTCATCTCGATTTTCATACATGTTAAAGCGAAAAGTAAAAAATAAAAAAAAAAGTTTATCAAAATAGTTATCATAATTTGTGTTAATTATCTTTTAATTTTCTATTGGATATTAATTTTTACTAAGAATACTTTTTTAAGAAAATTAAAAAAATATATAACAAATTGAAATTGAAAAGGGATTAGAACAAAGAGAAAAGAAATGAAAAGTAAAAGAAAAAAATTATTTTCCAGTTCTTATTCTAGAGATCTCAGGCCCCTCTAAAATTGTAAATTAAAATAAATTGAGAGATATTTTTTCAAGAAAAAAAACACAAAATTGTCCCAAAAAGACAGGATACCTTAGGCTTGTTTTTGTGGCTTCTCTGTTGCTGACTCTTTCTTTTTCTCTTTCTTTCTCTAGATTCTTCTATGTTGTTTGTCTTTGGTATTTTTGTTCTTCTGGTGTTCAATGTGCAGCGTTTCAGCTCAGTTTTTGTTCATTTATCTATATATCTTTAGAGTTTGGACCCATTTAGGCATTTACTCTGTCTTTGTGTTGTTGGTTAGATTTTTTTTTTGTTGGTGTTGTTTGTTCAATGAAACTATGTAAGAGCAAAACCCAGATGGAGAAGAACAAAAATAAAAAAGAGAGAAATGGAGGATTACACTGTTGAGATAAAAAAAAAAGGGAAGAAAAGAAAAACAACATATCAAGCCAAAAAAAAAAGGAAAAGCCTTAATCACGTACGACGGCTTAATCACACTCGTGTACGTCAGAGGACAGCCTTCTCCGTTATTCACGTCCGACTTTGTGTAAGAGGAGATAAATTTACCAAAAAACCCTTAAATACCTAATTGCTAAATGAGGGCAATAAAGTAATCTTCTTAAGTTTTAAGTGAAAATTACTAAGAAAGCCCTTGATAATTTTCGGTTTAAGCAATTAAAATGGGCATAATTGTAAATATGAGGTTACTGTGCTTGCTACAGTAAATATCGACTTCAAATTAGTATATATAATAATTTGGTTTGTGTGTTATCATTTGGTGTCGTATTCACTTATGTCTTCGTTGAATGACTTAATAACGTTTTTGAGATTGTTTGCTTTGAGTTAACATCATTATAAAGTTTCTAAATGTGGGTATTCTTGAAATTTTATGATTATGAAAGCTCAAAATTTTTGTTTGATAAAGAATCGATTCCAAGCATTGGGACGACCTCTATGATTTTACCGTTGTTCGCCTTTTGAAACTAAAGATTCGTGCAAAATTGATAACTATTTAGTAATCATGTTTTTGCACAAATTCTTGCATTGTATTGTTGTTCAACGGCTTGAAACATTAGAAGTTTCCTGTTTAGGAAAAAATTCTATCAGAAGTTAATTTTGTAAAATATAATGCGAATATGATTGCGCGAATTTTAGTAAATTGGTTGGTTGGTTTTGGTATCGTCGGCGATTGCAAAGCTAGTTTTGTAATTTGAGAGAATTTATGATTATGCCAGTTTAATAGCGTTTAATAATCCATTCATGTCCAATTTGTAAATTATATATATAGTTGGTACATTTTGTTGGAATATTCTTGGACACGTAGGTTTGGCGATTGAAAAAAAAAAAGATTAGTATATTTCGTTAAGTTCTTTATGAGCATTTTGATTTTGAGATTTGGAGTCTTAAAAGGGGTTTTAGTTTTAGGTAGAGCTCTAAAAAAATAACCGAAAAAACCAACTGAAAACTGATTAATAATAACTAAAAATTTGGTTTTTTTTGAAAAATATTATACAATTCAGTTTAGAACCGAACCAAATTTTCTGTTCGATTTTCGGTTTTAAGAGTTGAAGGTTCGGTTATAACCGAATATAACCGATTATTTATTAAATATGTTATTTTAAATCATATCTAGAGTGTTGGTTGAGTAGAAATCTTCACGCGCCCAAGGCTTCCCCTTACTCCCCCACCAAGGTTCGAATCCTGGTATAAACAATTGTTTTGTGAAAATTTTTTTACAAAAAAATTCCTTACCTTTGCAGTAGCCAGGACTTGAACTTGGGATTACGGAGATAGAAGGACTTAAGACACTCATCTATACCACTTTGCCAGTGCCCTTTTACTGATTAATGTCTTCAGTAAATAATATATATTAAAGATTTATTTAGTTTTAATTTTTTTATTAATTTGGTTAAAATCGAATTTAACCGAACCGAAAATTGAAAATTTGATTTCGGTGCAATTCGGTTTTCCCTTTAAAAATTCAATTTTTGGTTCCTTAAAATGAAAAACCGAATAATCGGTTTCGATTTTGAAATTGCCAAAAAATTTGAATTTTGTAACCGATTTCACCCCTAATTTTAGGTGCTTGAAAGTTTCATAAATTGAGCAATAGACCATAATTTTGAAACTAATTCTCTGAATTTGGAACGGTTGGTTTGTTTTAAATATAAATCAAGTTATTTGGCCAAATCAAACTTACAAGTACCTTCATTATGTTCCTAGGTTAATCTGGAAATGGAAATCGTTCTGCTTAAAAAAAAATCGATCCTAATTTGGTTATTTTACTGAAAATTCTTGTTTCTTCAAGTTGTACAGGATCGTCATTGAAGCGAACATGGACGCACGATCCTTCTTCATTGTCCATCGAAGGTATAAGCGAGCGATCGGAGACGACTTATGGCTCTCTTAATACAGAAACACTTGTGTAGTAAATCATAGTTTTAATTATGAAAGCTATGACTCTCGTATAGACCCGAGCCACTGAGGCTCGATGTTGTTTACGATTATGTTTTAAATTCGATGTAATAAATTAAGAAAAATTGTCAATGTGGTTGTTGTTCAGAAATTGTGACCGAATTGAGTTCGGTGCTGGGTAGCTATTAGGTGAAGGTGGAGGCTTCGGTCGGGTTGTCCGAAAAACAGAGGAAATTCTGTCGAATTTTCATCTCGAAGATTTAATGTTGAGTAAAACAAAGTCCGGAATGAATTAGTTTAAAGAACCTTTTCTTGCCTAATTGAATCAAGCAATATACTCTTGGCTGTGGGTTGACGGATAAAACTGAGTCACTGACGAATAGGACGAGGATACTTTAAATTTATAATTTGATATTCCGTTTGTCCGCTCTTGGTTAAAGACCTGTTTTAAGTAGTCAGTCAATCCTTAAAGCAATTCTTTGGTTTATGTCTAGTGGAAAGTGGCTTTTGACACTATTACTCGCATGTTGGACAAATTTGTCGCACGACGAGTTTTAAGGGAGGACACCACTAGGAGATAGCCGCGAGAACCGATGCGAGAAGCTTAGGACCTCAAGTAAATAGATCTCCACTGTGACACGAATAGACTTTACCATGCTTAAATTAATTATGCATGCGTTAAGATTATCTTAAGCGTACGATGTTTCTAAAATTGTGGTCGTTAAACTGTGTAGATCTCCAATCTCGCTCAGGCCGTAAATATGGGCTTTTGATCATGTTTGTCTTGTTTGTGCAACGTGCCTGCAGGTATGGGACTGTAGGTTTGTTTATGATATGTTGTGTTTTATAGATGTGTACTGGTGAGTTTGTTTATTTATATGTTTATCTATTGGTGGGTATGGGACCATAGACATAAAACTACACAACTTTCAAGGTTCAGGTTCTAGTGTAGGGCGTGTGTCCGCTTGTGTGTGTATATATTGGTACGGCTTATCCGTCGGTGGGTATGAGATCACAGACATCAAACTTCTTAACTTTTGTTGTTGAGATTTTATTACAGGATAAGCTAAATTCCAGAGAAGCGCAAAGGGTCCAAGGAGTCGAGTCGAACGATTCCTCCTCGTTGCTAGGAATGTTCTAGATAGGCACGAGGAGTCTGAGGAGTCAAGTCGAACGACTCCTCTTCGTTGCTGTGAATATTCTAGATAGGCTTAAGGAGTCCGAGGAGTCGAGTCGAATGATTCATCCTTGTTATTATGAATGTTCCAGATAGGCTTAAGGAGTCTGAAGAGCCGAGTCGAACGATTCCTCCTCGTCACTGTGAACGTCCCAGATAAACTCAAGGAACAGCCTAAAATACGGCACAGCCCAAGCGGAGGCACTCATAAGTGTTGGAACGGCCTGATATAAAGCCAAAGGGTGCGGAAGCACCGTATGTATCCGGGTAGGGGCCGACGGGCCGCGATTCATGATCAGTTCTAAAACAGCTAAACGAGGCCACTGGGCCGGAGGGGCCTTGAAGAGGTCGACGGACGACCTTCCTCTGCATATGTAGTTTGACCATCCGGGTAGGGCCCAACGGGGCCGTGTTCATGATTTAGTTTCGAAACAGCCTGACGGGGCCATTGGTCGCAAAAGGTTTCAGAACGACCTGAGAGGTCTTAAGGAGGCCGGCGAATAGCCTTCCGAAACTGCCTAAGGGGCCTAGGCGAGAAGAGCCATGATGCTCCCCATAATTGTGACTTTGACGATCCGGATCGGCCCAATGGGGTGATTTCATAATTAATCCAAAACAGTCCGACAGAACCACTAGTCGTAAGGAGTTTCAGATTGACACTCAGAGGGTCTAGAATGATAGTAGTTTTTGAACGACCCACTGAGGGTCCAGAGTTGTATTAGTTCTAGAATGACCCATAGAGAGTCGAAAGTTGTATTAGTCCTAGAACGACCTGTAGAGATTTCAGAGTCATATTAGATCTAGAATAACCTGTGGAGGGTCTGGAACTGTGTGAGTTTTATCACGACCCACGAAAGGGTCTTGAGGCATGTAAGTGCTATAACGACCCGCAACGGGTCAGACTTACCTAAAGTTGTTTTGGAGTTTCGGAATAAACTGCTAGGGGTTTAGATTTGTCAAAAGACATCGCATTGTACTTAATAGGATTAAAGATGAAGGAATCCTTAAGATGGTAAAACGTATGCACACATACCGTATATGATGGATTGAGAATTGTGAATGTTAGAGTTGATTGATAAGGGCGAATTATACTCTCAAGTCGAGAGTAATTAGTAGTTAAGCCCAAACTAGTATCGTGTCACAACTCATTTGCAAGTAATGTGCCTTTCAGAGCTTTAACGCCCTGTTCTAAGTCTACTCCGCAGATGAGTTGGCTGTAGAACGACTATAATCTCCCGGACTACGATGACTTGATCGTCGAGTCCGTCTTTATGTTAGATTGTTGTGATATGGCGCCCTATTTTGGTGATTATGTTGCTTCTATGTAGACTTAGCAATATTTGTATTCAATCTACTTACTGGGCTATTAGCTCGCTAGTGTGCTCGTGTCACAGGTATCTTGTCACGAAAACAAAAAGACGAGCCGACAATGACGGGGATAGCGAGTGTATACGAGATCGACCTGTAAGACCTTACGTGGACTACAGTCGCTGGTAAAGAAAAGTTTTAAATTCCGTAATATTTTATAAATGTTGAAATTAAATCCATTTTGGTTATGGTAATGATTGATGAACCTTATGCTTGGTATTAAAAGCTTGATTATGTAACTTAATTTTAAAAGTTCAAATTTGTCTGTATTTTTCGGAACTAAAACACCGTTTTGAGTTTTGGGACATTATAGGTAAGCAACTCAAATACAAAAATTTAGATTAAGATATTCTTACTTCAAAATCAATTTTTTTAGCTAAATATCTAATTTTTTACTCTAGTTTACCTGCTACCGTAAAAAAAAAAAAAAAATTCAAATCTCAATGTAAATCTTCTATCTTATAATCTCAATTTATATTATACAACCATACTCATATCTAAACATCAAATTTAATTCAAGATTTTGCTAAATAATAATTCAAATAAAAAATAATAAAAATTTTGTATTTAAATTCATTACCAAACGACCCCTCAATAAACCAAACAAAATAAATCAATTAACCAAAAAATAAGGGCAATAAAAAGACGAAGATAATTTTGTAGAAAAATTAAAAATATATTTCTTCTCTTTTTCATTGAATCACAAGCCCTAGTTTTCTTTCAGTGGCTATATTTAAGGTAAAATACAATGCTTAAGGTAAGTGAAATTATCAAAACTGGCCGCTGAGATTGAATTTTCAAGTACCCAAAGAAAAAAGAAAGAGAGAGATAGAGATAAAGTATCGCTCCTTTGAAAATAGAGCTTTAAGGATAAACCATGGAAACCATTCAATATTATCAGAGCAAAAATTAAGAATTCATTTGGCAAATGAGTTTGGACCCATTTTGGACCATTTAAACCAATTTAACAAGAGAGAATTACATATAAATACGTGTTTAGGAAGAATATTACATCTGAAGAACACGAATAAAGATAATTACATATGGAGTGAAACTTCAGATGAAATTTTCAATTTGTACCCAATTTATATAGATTATACATAAATTTAAAAAAATCAAAAAGAAAGAAAATTAAAATAAATTAAACCTCACATTTTTTATTAGTAGTAATATCCCAATTTGAATTTGAAATATCAATATCATAGAAAAATATCTAAATAAACTATTAGAAAAAAGAAACATACTCTATACGGTAACTGATTTCACGCATCTGTTGGCATATATAATGCCACATTTGTTTAAAATATCAAAATTAATAGATTTTAACACCAAAAGAAAAAAGAAATCATCTTAAAACTTCTCTACATCACTCTCGATTATTTGAAACACTCCATTGTTAAAAAAAACAAAAATAATAAAAAACCCTCAAGTTCTCGATTCTCACCCTTCCCCGCCACCCACCGTCGCGAATCAATAGCATCTGGTCTTATTAATACACCAGCCTCAGTCTCGGCCTAGGCTTCTCCTCCTCCTCCACCATCGCCGTGACGGCTAAAAAGACATCCATTAGCACCAGCCCCATCACCATCTCCAATAACTTAGAGCTCTATCTAACCTTAGCCCTCTTCAGAAGCGCCGACCACGACCACGACCACAACCGCACGACGTCGTCGAGCAAGGCCAATATTATTGACATCAATGCGAGCTTAGGCTTGTGCGTTCGGCAAGGCCTCGCTGCACAGTGCAACGTCGTTGTTCCCTAGCGACGGCGTTTGAGTGGCGTTTGTCTTATTATATTTTAGTGGCATATATGAATGGGTTTTTGTACGTGCGAGTGATATTTGTTTGATTGGGTATATTCTATACACATGCAAAATGATTATGTAATATTTTTAGGATTATATGTTATGGATTATACAGTAGTTGAATTGAGGCCTCTAATATTGTTTCACTCATGATGTGAAAACATTAATTTTCATTGTATTTAGGTATTTCAGGATTATATACTTTGGATTATATATTAATGAAGTTGATTTGATATCTCTAATCAGTCATTCAAAATTAATAAATATTAACTTTTGTCTCTTCGAAAAAGTCTCTCTAGGGCTCTGTTCTATGAGAGTTTGTTAGTTTGGCCGTGAGGTCTTTTGTCAGTGTCTTAGTGGAGTTTTGCTGTAGGATTCTCATCATGGAGGAACTTATGGGTAAATGGGGCTCTTTGTCGATTATAGCAGACGAGAAAGGAGTTTTGGGGGTGAGCGATGAACTTGTGGAAAGGGGAAAGGAAGTCCAGCAGTACACTTTACTGGCGAATCTTCTGACTCGCAGGCCTTTCAATCGAGAGGCTTTTAAGCGCACTATGATCAATCTGTGGAGGGTCGAGGGTGGTTTGGCTATTCGAAGTGTGGAGAGTGATGTTTTCCTCTTTTCATTCAAACTTTCAAGGGAGGGACGGCGGATCTTAGAGATGGAGCCTTGGCACTTCGACAATGCGCTAATAATGTTGAAGGAAATTGGTGTTACTGATAGGATCTGTTGGGATGGATGGCATCTTACTAAGTTTTGGGTCCAAGTCTATAATTTGCCCCTGAGTGGAATGATTAGAGATGTAGGTCTCATTATCAGAAAGGGAATTGAAGATTGTATGGAAGTAATTGCTAATCAATCAGGAAGCTGTATTGGGCAGTATATGAGAATCAGAGTCTGCTTGGATGTTCTGAAACCTTTGAGGCGTGGTGCACGTATCCGTCTTGGTTCTGATGGTCGGATTGTTAGGGTAGATTTCAGCTACGAATGTTTGCAAGACTTTTGTTTCCGGTGTAGGATTCTGGGTCACTACGCTCATAAATGTACGCTTTCTGCTTCAGCCATCGAAACAGATTCCGTTCAGTATGGGGTCTGGCTTCGTGCTTCGTTACAAAATCGGGCACCGCTTTCCGATTCTAGCCGTCAGACGAGCAAGGAACATAATTGGCTGGTCGCCCCCTCTCGGGGCAGCGGTGGATCCTCACAGGAATCAAAGGCAGTTACGAGAAATTTGAATCTCCCCTTTTCGCGGGTTGGTGGCGAGAATAACGCGAGTATGACGGGAATGATTACCCAGCCTGTATTTTACTTTTCCAGTTCATCTACTAAACATGCTGACGTGGTGGATATAGATGGAAGGAAAATGAGACAGGTGGTCAGTGTGTTGGTGAATCTTCTTAATTCGAATCTATTGAAACAGCGGAGAGGGATGGGCCACAGAAGCATAATGGGCCTCTTGAGGAAAAGGGGCTTTCTTTGGGTTCATTGGAGGGTGTGTATTCGAAGATTAATAATGGTAAGTCCCTAAATCCTACTTCCTCGCTTAATGGCCTTAGGGAAGTATCTCTTTCTAGACCACCGCTAGGAGAAATCAAGAGTTCATTAATTTTCTCATCGGGGCAAGGTGGGGGGAGTCGCTCTAAGGGGTGGAAAAAGAAGGCACGACTAGGGAGGGAGTCAGCCAGCATTAACATGAAAGATACATTCCACGTGGAGACAGGAAAGAGAAAGGTAGAGGCTAAGAATGCTGGAGACCTTGGAGGAGGCAAAGTTAAGTGGGTGTTCATGGAAGAGTCGTCTGAGATTCGAACTGAGAATTATGAATCTTTTAGCTTGGAATATCTGTGGGTTGGGGAATCTATGGGCATTCCTACGGTTGCGAAAACTAATTCGCAACTAATCCCCGGAGGTGGTTTTTCTAATGGAAACCAAGCTTTATAGTGAGAGGGCTCGTTTTTTGAATCAGAAATTGGGCTTCGATTATGGCTTTCACGTCGATGCGGTGGGGAAGAACGGAGATTTAGTTTTATGTTGGAAAGCAGATTGAGATATCGAGATATATAATTTCTCTCGGTATCATATTGATGTGGTCATAAGAAAGGGGAATTCAGGGCAGTAGACGCTATCTGGAGTATATGGTCACCCGGAGCTGAGCGAGCGGAACCACACTTGGTCTCTTCTTCAACGACTTAGTGGGTTGAACAATATAGCGTGGATTTGTCTAGGGGAATTCAACGAGGTGCTCGCCTTTTTAGAAAAACGAGGGGGGTGTTTCAGACCATACAATCAGATTAGACGCTTTAGCGAGGCTTTGGAAGATTGTTTGTTGGAGGATCTGAGCTTTTCGGGACCAAAATTCACATGGAAGAATGGTCAACCAGACGGCAGATTCGTTCAGGAAAGGTTAGACCGCTGTGTAGCTAACCCGATATGGTGCGACTAGCTCCCGAGAGCTAGAGTCTAACACTTGGATTATTAGGGATCTGATCATCGAGCTATAGCAGTAGAACTTGATGCAAAAGTGGATTGGAGAGGCTCAGCCCACAAAGGCCGAATAGGGTTCCAGTTTGAACCATGGTGGATGAAGGAAAAGGAATGTAAGGAGATTGTGGCGGAGAGTTGGCGACCCCAACAGTTTGACGGGTCTATATCCTCTATTACTCGTGGCCTTAGAACTTATGCCTCTGCTTTAACCAAGTGGAGCATACGGAAATTTGGCAATATTCATCAGCAGGTTAAGAGGATACAGGGGGAACTTGGTGAGTTAATTACAGCTAATTATACCCAGCAGGATGTTAAGCGGGTCCGATTATTTGAAGGAGAGCTGGACAAGTTGTTGATTAACGAGGAAGCATACTGGCAACAACGTTCTAGAGTGGACTGGCTTAAAGTTGGAGATCGAAATACGAAATTCTTCCATCGAAAAGCCTCGCAGAGGAGGACAAAGAAACACATTGAGGGGATTAAAGACGCTGGGGGTCTTTGGAAATCTGTTGAATCTGATGTCGGCGGGATTATTGAAGAATATTTTCAAGATATCTTCTCATCTGCATACCCGTCAAATGAGATGATTGAAGAGGTTACTAGGAGGGTGCCGAGATGTATTACACCTGATTTGTGGGAGGTGTTAGAAAATGAATTTTCGGCAGCCGAGGTCAAGGCGGCTTTATTTGAGATGGGATGCTTTAAAGCTCCGGGACGTGACGGCTTCCACGCGGCCTTCTATCAACATAACTGGAGTATTGTAGGGAATGAGGTAACTAATCTGTGTCTTAATGTACTGACTAAAGGCTGCGATATTTCATATTTGAATTCTACTCACATTTGTCTCATTCCAAAAATAAAGAATCCGAGGAAGGTATCAGAGTTCAGACCGATCAGCTTGTTTAATGTCTTGTACAAAGTCATAATAAAGACGATAGCCAATCGGTTAAATCTGGTATTGGACAAACTAATCTCTGACTCTCAGAGTGCTTTTGTGCTGGGACGTCTCATATCGGATAATGTACTCGTTGCTTTTGAGCTTCTGGACACTATGAGGAAGAAAAAAATGGTGGACATGGTTGGATGGTGCTAAAACTTGATATGTGTAAGGCACATGATCGAGTAGAATGGAGGTTTTTGGAGGAAATTATGAGGCAAATGGGCTTCTCACAGCGATGGATCAGTTTGGTTATGGGTTATGCTTCGTCGGCTACATTCCCGGTACTTATCAATGGATCCCCTTATGGCAATATTCGCCCCTCTCGAGGTTTGGAAAAAGGCTGCCCTTTATCGCCTTATCTCTTTTTACTTTGCGCCCAAGGTTTAACCTCACTTCTCAAGGACGCGGAAAGTGGAGGAAAAATCATAGGTTTATCTTGTTCTCAAGGTGGACCTTGAATAAGTCATTTGTTGTTCGCCGATGATAGATTGATTTTCTGTAGGGGTTCTTCACAAGAGGCAGTTGAGATCAAGTCACTACTTCTTAAGTATGAAAGAGCTTCCGGGCACCTAATTAACTTCGCAAAATCAGCGACTTCTTTTAGTCCTAATGTCTCCCGTGATGAGTGAGTAATGATTACTAGGATGCTTGGCCTTGGGGAAATTGTGTCACATATGAAGTATCTTGGTTTGCTAGCTTTTATGGGAATAAATAAACAGGTAACTTTCCATGAGATTAGATCGAAGGTTTGGCAAAAGCTCAAAACGTGGAAAGGGCGACTTTTTTCTTCAGGAGGGAAAGAGGTACTGATTAAGCAGTTGCATTTGCTATCCCATCTACACAATGGGGCTCTTTAGCCTCCCGGCCTCTCTTTGTGATGACTTACACGATATGGTAGCTCGCTTCTGGTGGGGAGGGGATGTGGAACGCAAAACATTTCACTGGCAGTGTTGGGACAAACTTTGTTTATCTAAGACAAAGGGTGGGCTGGGATTTCGGGGTTTGGGCACTTTCAATCAAGCTTGACTTGCTAAACAAAGTTGGCGTCTACTCAATAATTCATCATCTCTAGTAGCAAGAGTTCTTAAAGGGAAATACTTTCCAAACAGAGATTTACTATTGGCTCAGTTGGGCCATCGGCCTTACTTTATATGAAGATCCCTCTTATAGAAAAGGGAACTACTCAAACAGGGAATCAGATGGAAAGTTGGAGATGGGACACAGATTCGGGTATTTCGAGACCCTTGGATCCCTTGCCCTCATTCATTTCGTGTGATTACTAAGCCTTCTAGTGAAGCAGAGGAATTATGGGTTACAGATCTACTGGAAGCCGATGAGGGGGCGTGGAATTGGAGGGAGGTTGCACGAGCACTTTGGAAAGTGGATAAGAGCTGCTACTTCGTATCCCAATAGGTATCTTTCGAAATGAGGACCAGTTAATTTGGCACTTCGAAGAGAATGGGCTTTATTCCGTCAAATCTTGTTATCACGTGGGTATGAATGCGAAACATCATACTTCCTCTTTGGGGTCATCCGATGTGGAGAAATGGTGGAGGAAATTGTGGAGTTTGCAAATCCCAAACAAGGTCAAGATCTTTATATGGCGTAGTTGGCACAATATCCTCCCTACGGGATTGAACCTTTTTCGCCGAGGCTTTAACGGGCCAGCCTATTGCCTTTGTTATCTAGAAGTTCTGGAGACGCTGACTCATGCACTCCTCTACTGCCCGGCTGCTTCGGCATTGTGGGATAATAGTGCATTCAGTGAACTTCGTCACCAGTGGCTAGTAATGCCGCTTTCAGATCTTATGTCCAATCTGGCAAATTCCCTTCCGAAGAGTGATATGGAAGTTTTCTGCATGGTTTTCTGGACGTCATGGTGTGAGCGAAATAGAGTGGTGCATGGGGAACGACCGGGGGATCCGAAGGTGTTAGTTGAAAGAGTCGGGTTCATACTCTTTAAATTTCAAGCAGTCCAGAGAGTAAAAAGTGTTTGTCGAGAGATCGGTGATCCAGTTACCAAAGATAGGAAATGGAAACCTCCCTTTGAGGGACACTTGAAACTTAATGTCGACGCTTCGGTGGTACCTCAAACATCGAAGATAGGGGTCGGTGGGGTTATCCGGGATAGCAAAAGAGAAGTAAACGGTTCTTTCATGCAATCAGTGGAAGGTATCTATGACCCCACCACAACTGAGCTGATAACTATTAGAGCAGGTCTACTCTTTGCCAAGGAAGGTGGACTCCATGTCAAAGAGATTGAATCAAACTCCTCTTCTACTGTGAAGGCGGTTCGACAGGGCTCATTGGCTGGTTCAGATGGGGCTATTATTAGTGATATCAGATGGTTGCTGTCACAGGGTGGTGGTGGCATTTGTCAATTTGCTCCTAGAGAATGCAAGTCTGTAGCACATTCTTTAGCCCAGCATGGTCTTTTGGTCATCAATAATGTTTTTCTTTTAGAGGAAGTTCCCTCCTTTGTTGTTGATTCTATTGTAGCTGATAAAGCAAGCTTTGTTTCCAACTGATTTGGTTGAAGTAATAAAATGTCCGATATTGCTTTCAAAAAAATAATAATAAATATTAATGATTATATAGTATTTTGGTGATTATTTCCTTACGTGTGTTATTTAACGTATAAGCCAGACTATTTTATGTATGTAAATGAAATATATAAAATACATTTCAATATTAATGATTATATAGTATTTTGGTGATTATTTCCTTACGTGTGTTATTTAACATATAAGCCAGACTATTTTATGTATATAAATGAAATATATAAAATACATTTGACAAATGAGATGATATAATTTAGAATTTAAATAGATGAGATGAAAACAACAAAAACAGAGTCGATTATATAATATAAGCTAGGTTATTTTACACATTTAATTTAGAATATATAAAATACAAATTATGTATGAGATAATATAGTTCAAGATTGAATTTAGATAGATTGAACGGAAACAATAAAGTACTTTATGCAGTTAATCTTAAATAAAAAAAAAGTACAATTGACATATCATATAAGATAATACAATGATAAGAATCATATATATTTATATAAAATGTAATAATTAAGTTTTGTGAAGTCTCCACTAAAAGAGGAAACGAATATTCTCTCTCTACCCAAAAAATCGTTCATTCAAAAAACTAATTAAGTTTATACATTAAACAATAACAAAAATATAATTTTACTAATACTTGAAAGGGTAGAATTGTTCCTAAATAAAGACACGGGTGCATAATTGGGTTGTATGTAGTATTCTCTCTAGTCGCGTGTATATATGTAAACAATGTTTGTTTGACAATATTTTTTAAGATAAAATTTAAATGGCCCAAATCAATTTAAACCCTTAAAATATAAATTCTTTCCCTCCTTAAATTTTAACTATTCCGATCAATTATCTACAATATTTTGTCATTATCAATAGTATACTTTTCAGAACTTTTTAGATTGGTATTCTCATATCAAACTTTTGTCTTCTAGCATTTATTGCTTCTCTACCGTTTGAAGCCTTTTAAGAGCATTCATAAATCTATTCTAAACAATTATATCTTTCCACAGTTCAAATTGCACATTTTTATTTATCTACCCATAAATAAATTCAAATAATATTTCAGTTCAGATTATTTGAGCCAAACAATAGTTTAAAATTCTCCGTTCAAATTCCACAATCCAAGTTTCTCAATTCAAATGAAAAAACTTGAAATTGCCCCAATTTAAACCGATTTTCCAAACGATGCCTACATAAAACTAAAATAAAAAAATATTAAAAATTAAGGAGAAAACCTATTATGACCCTTATGAATTCATTGGTCAGGTCAATTTCAGTAGATTAAGCCCATAACACATCCAATTTGATCAATAAAGTTTCAAAACTTTAAACCAAAATTAACGACACACCAAAAGTTGGTCTGAGTGATTTTTGAGGGGTTTTGCTACCTAATAAGTGCTCTACAATACCCAACAGCCAATTATCACCCCAAGTGGCTGATAGCGGCGAAGCGGCTTACTAGCAACATCGGCGGAGAAGTGGCACGTGACCGACGAGGGAAGGATTTGTTGGAAAAAATATGCAATAATATACAAAAATTCTATGTAAGGCAGAAACATGATATTCTAAAATTTATAATCAAATACTTTGATCAAATCATCAAGAATATAGAACAAGGATCTTTTCATAATTTTATTAGAAAAACAAACAAGCATACAAATATGCACAAAATTTATTTCATAAATAAATTCTATAGATTAAGAATTTTACCAAGAAGATTCTAGTGATTGACTTGTAGTCTTGACGCTGTGCATTTCGAGACCGCCAAGGTTAGGCTAAGAGAATGCTCAAAACGAACTTATCGGCATTTGGGAATCCTCGCTTTTCCGATACCACAATCTTCCAAATCGTGCCTCCGGATCGGGAAGAGACGAGAGTTTGGGCTCACTCTAATTTTTCTCAAACACACTACTATAGCGAATAATTAGGGTATAATAATAGCTATAGGGGATGGCAATTGAGGGAGCTTTTCTCTCTTGAAATTCTCTCAAATGGGCTTATTAGCTTGTGTGTTTAATCTAACAAAGTTAGTTTCTCTCTCTACAATAGGGTCGATTTATAGAGAGAATAAGGAGGTGTTTAATAGGCATACTCCAAGTCCTACTTGGATTAAAAATAATACCTATTATTATTTATTTTGGATATATTAAAATATCACATATTTTAATTATATATATAAAGTTGTCGAAAATTTAAAAACTAAACTCTATTAATCGCAAAACGATTTGCGAACTTTTCCAAATCAAACTTTTTAGAATTATATATATATAACATATATATATATATATGAATACCAATTAACGAATTTGAAATCTTGCCGACCTTTTAAAAACCAAATATGATTTAACTTTCTATATTTATATAATTGTCTCTATATATATATCATATATATTGTTATAAGTGATTTTTTGTCCGTGAGTGTAACTTCGGGGGTGGAGTCCCCGAAGAGCAATCAATGCGGACACGCTCTCGTTTTTAAGAGCCCAACAATGCCACGTTATCACAGGAACGTCTCTCAGATGAAAAAGTGTGCGAGGATTGTCGAAGATAACCCTCGATCTTGTGCCACCAAGGATAAACTGGAGAAGCATCACCGGAGGTGGTGTTAATTTTATGACAAGACCCTCGAAGAGGGATTGACAGACAAGAAGGCTGAGGATCTTTGAAGATGATCTACCTCCGCAAAGCTAGCCTCAAAGAGGAAGCAAGGAAGCTGGTGACCCCCGACCGAAGCTAGAGTCCGCGTGAAATAGTTTAGGTCTTTTTTGTGAACTGATCGACTGCCCCCGATTGTAGGATGTCTGACAGTCTACCCCGTAAAATCGGGGACAGGAATTATAGGGGTATGGCTTCTAATTAATGTATATATTTACTTGGTAATCCAATCCCGTAATTTAAGGGATTGTGATTAACTGTGTATTTGGTCACCTGATCCCACAATTTAAGGGATTGGGTGTCAAAACTCAGGAACCCCTCCCTCTCTCCTGATCTATATAAGGAAAGGAAGGAGAAGGGAGTGGAAGTTGGAAAAAAGTTGGTCAAAAATCAATGTAAGAAATTTACAAGAAATACTAGAAAAGTGGATGTAGGCTATTAGTCCGAAGGAGGGTTGAGCCACTCTAAAACTCGCCGTCTTTTCTCTCTTTTTGGCCACTTTCTTTCTTTTCATTGTCGTACCACCGTCTAAAGGTGCGGATCACGGCGTTGGTTCAAAATTCCATACCAACAGCTTGGCGCTATAAGGAGGGCCTTAGGCTTTTCTTTCTAGATTCTCGTTTTCTCCAACTTGGTTCTCCTCTCTCTCCATCTCTGATACTTTGTTGGTGTTGATTGATCGGAGATCAATGACACCCAACACTAGGCGCACTGGTAAAGGACCGATGGCTCCCGAGCAAGAACTGCTCGAGCAGAGGTTGAAGAACGTGGAGGATTACATGTCACGCAGGAACGACATGATGGACTCTGGCTCATAACCAGAGTCAACCGTTGTTCCTCACTGGTGAGGAGCAAGCCGATGTTCTCCGGACGCGACAACAGGCGGAGCAAAAGAATACCGCAGCCGAGTTAGCCACCGCAACCGGAGGGACGCCCGATGGCGAGTAGGACGCCGAAGCCTGCAACCCCCGCAATCGGAGGGACGCCCAAGCACGAAGGCCTGCGGCCCACTCCGGAGGAGTGCAGCCGCTGACAGCCCGAGCCGGAGGCTCGAGAGCAGCCGCTGCTAGGGTGGAGAATTCCGGCCAGTCCAGATCCCTCTTTGATAGAGTGGGCCCACTCCCTCAGGAGACAGTAAGACGTGCCCCAGCACAACCCAGGGTCCGCATCCGAGATGTGCAACCCCCGGTCGTAGATCGACTCTGCGATGGGTCGGCTACCACCGCCATCAGCAGACAAACCTAGGCGACCCAGGAGTTCTCGCCTGCGGAGATCGAGCATCTTTGAGGGCTCCTCGATGGGAGAGCCCGAGATAGAATTATAGATGGGGATTTCACTCCCCTGACTCAAGACATCATCAACGCCTCCATTCCCGATCGACTCAGGTTAATGAAGGTAACCCTGTTCGATGAGACCGGGGACCCTACTGACCATTTGGGAGTCTATTCATCATGGTCACACGCTTATGGCTATTCTGATGCCATTAAGTGCCAGCTCTTCGATACCACCCTCTCTGGGGAAGCCTGAAGGTGGTGGTATCGACTACCAGTCGACTCCATCGCGAGTTGGCAAGATCTAAGAGCGAGGTTCGCTTCGCAATTCTTAGGGGGTCGAAGACACCTCAAGAACCCTGCTTATCTCTCCCGAGTTAAGCAAAGGGATAGAGAAACCCTCCAGGTCTGGCTGAAGAGATTCACCAAGGCCACGGTAGAGGTGGGACATCTATCTGATGATGCCCTGGTGTTGGCCGCCAGCTCCGGGGTTCACGAGAATACGCCATTCGCGTTTTCAATCAATAAGAAACCGTAGCGGACGTATTCTGATTTCTTGGACTGAGCCAGGAATTATGTCAACACGGTTCGAAAAAGTCTGGGGATGTGAGAACTTTCAAAGGGAATCCCAAAGGGGATCGACGGAAGGAGAAGAGGCCCGTTGACAACCTTGTCGGCATGAGTCAACAGCCACGCAAGAAAAAGAGGCCTCGCGACTCGGCACCGAGGATCGAGGCGGCCCGAGTTCGTAAACCGCGGTCCAAGAGGTACCACGAGCTCACCATCTCGAAAAAGGAAATATTTGTCAACTCGCGGAGCAAAGTTGACTTTCGACCCCCTAAGCCGCTAAAGGAGAAGATCCCAAAGAAGCACAAGCACAAGTACTGCTTGTACCACAACGCGAGTGGGCATACCACCGCGACGTACTTTTATTTAAAGGATGAGATAGAATATCTCATCCGCCGAGGGAAGCTTGTGGGATTCCGTAAAGACGCGGACCGCAGAGCGAGGAACACACCCCATCGAGAGATCGAGGGCGAGATCCATACAATCGCAGGAGGTCCTTATCCCCGGGGGGTACTCTCAACGGTCGATGAAGAATTATGCTCGGGAGGTACGACAAAAGCCTTTGGGAGGAGTTTACTAGGTTGTGAAGGAACCAACGCGGCCCCCTCGAAGATCTGAGAACGAGCTCTCGTTCACGGATGCTGATGCCGAAGGTGTCAGATTCCCACATCATGACCCTCTGGTCGTATCGGCCATGATCGAGAACCATTTAGTCCACCGTTGCCTAACAGACGACGACAGTTCGATGGACATCCTGTATCTGCACGTCCTTGAGAAGATGAGGATAAGTCCCCAAAGCCTGCGAGCGGCCGCAAGTCCGCTCCACGGATTTATAGGAGATTCTATCTTCCCGGAGGGAAGTATAGAACTGGCCATCTTCTTTGGTGAAGAGCCGAAGAGATCAACCGCAATGTCTAATTTCATGGTGGTTAAGGGTAGATCATCATACAATGCCATCATCGGGCATCCTACCCTCTTGGCCCTAAAGGCAGTGACCTTGATTTATCACCTGTGCCTGAAGTTTCCCACACCCTGTGGCGTTAGAGTCGTCCGGGGGAATCAATATGAAGCTTGGATGTATTACACAACGAGCACCAGATCGGCTCCCACAGACCCGAAGGGAAAGCGGACAGTCGGGGAAGCAAGCTTGGTTAAGGAAGCTTCACAATCGGGGTTCTAGAGATCTGGTACGAACTGGACCCCCGATTGCCGGCCCAATAGTAATTAATGGGCTCGGCCGAAGAAACAGAGGAGGTAGGTATGGACTCTCACGACCCAGCGCACAAAATCAAAATCGGGACTTCTCTCAGTCCAGAGACGCGCGAAGCCATTGTGGCCTGTGTTCGCCGCAATCGAGATGTGTTTGCATAGACTCATAGCGACATGAAGGGGATAGACCCCGAACTAATGTGCCACCGTCTCAACATTGATCCTTGGGTCCCCACCAAGCGCTTAAAGATGAAGTCGATAAGCTAATTAGAACGGGGTTCATTCGCGAAGCGAAGTACCCCACTTGGGTCTCAAACCCTATACTGGTTCCTAAGCCAGACGGAAGATGGAGATGCTGTGTGGATTTCACCAACCTAAATGAAGCTTATCCGAATGACAGTTTTTTTGTGCCCCGAATTGACCAAATGGTCGACTCGACCGCGGGCCATAAACTCCTCAGCTTATTGGACGCATATTCAGGGTACAATTAAATCCCCATGTTCCCTCGGGACGAGGAACACACTGCCTTCATCACCGATCGCGAACTTTATTGCTATAAAGTCCTGCCCTTCGGTTTGAAGAATGCAGGGGCAACTTATCAGAGGCTGGTAAATAAGATCTTCGCGGAGCTACTGGGAGTCTTAATGGAAGTCTACATCAATGACATGCTGGTCAAGAGTGTAGCAGCGCGAGATCACATTACGCACCTTGATCAAATCTTCCTCATTCTTCGACAAACCAACATGATGCTCAATCCGAACAAATGGTGAGTTCTTAGGCTTCATTGTTAGTCAACGAGGAATTGAAGCCAACCTAGAGAAGATCCAAGCTATCCTCGACATGGAGTCCCCTCAGAGAGGGAAAGAAGTCCAAAAGCTCATAGGGTACATTGCCGCATTGAATAGGTTTGTCTCTCGGTCCACCGACAAGTGTCTCCCATTCTTCAACGTCCTCCGAGGCAGTAAGGAGTTCATTTGGACCGAGAAATCTGAACGAGCTTTCCAAGAGCTCAAGGAATACCTTGGGCATGCCCCAATTCTGGCGAAGCCATTACTGGGGGAGAATCTCTTCACCTACCTCACTGTCTCGGAGCACGCGGTTAGTTCAGTGCTCGTCAGGGAAGCATCTGGAGTACAAGTGCCGTTGTACTATGTCAGCAAGCGCCTCCTCAACGCTGAACTCAGATATCCTGAGCTAGAGCGACTTGCCCTAGCTCTAATTGTCTCGACCCAGAAGCTTCGCCATTACTTCCTAACCCACATGGCGGTGGTTTTCACTAATCATTCGATGAAGCATGTGCTGCGTAAGTCGGAGGCCTCGGGCAGGCTTGTGAAATGGGCAGTCGAGTTAACACAGTTCGACGTTCTCTATCAGCCTTAGACAGCGATCGGTCAAGCTTTGGCAGATTTCATTACCGAGTTTACATTTCCTTCGAAGGAGGATCGGGATCTACAAATGGAACCCCCGAAGTGGAAGCTGTTCGTGGATGGAGCGGTGCTTATGTTGATTAGCCTCGAGAACGACCGCATCAGCAGCACCTTGCGATTCACCTTCAAAGCTTCAAATAACAAGGCAGAGTACGAAGTTCTATTGGTCGGCCTCAGACTCGCCAAGAAACTTCAGGTAGACTCACTTCTGATTTTTAGTGATTCAAATTTAGTTGTAAGTCAAATTTGATTAGCCTCGAGAACGACCGCATCAGCAGCACCTTGCGATTCACCTTCAAAGCTTCAAATAACAAGGCAGAGTACGAAGTTCTATTGGTCGGCCTCAGACTCGCCAAGAAACTTCAGGTAGACTCACTTCTGAATTTTTAGTGATTCAAATTTAGTTGTAAGTCAAATTTCAGTTGAATTCCAAGCCCGCGATGATCGAATGGCAGCATACCTTGAAAATGTCAAAGCGGAGCTTCAAAACTTTTCCAAGTATGAAATAAAGCACGTCGACTGCGAAGATAATTCGAACGCATATACGTTGGCAAAGCTTGGAACTCGCAAAATGCCGAGCTTCTTCGCCTAGTCCGGTCGAAATCATCCCCGAACCAAGTATCGTGAAGCGAGACTTGGTGGAAGCGATCAACTCAGAGCCTTCGTAGATGAATGATATTGTCGTCTATCTGAAAGAAGACAAGCTGCCAGATGATCGAGAACAGGCCTGGAGGGTCAGGTACCATGCTGAACACTATTTACTAGTGAATGACAAGTTATACAAGAGAGGAGTTTCAAAGCCGTTGCTTCGATGCCTCAACGATAAGGAATCCAAAGAAGTCCTAAGCGAGATCCACGACGGAGTCTGTGGAAATCACGTAGAGGGGCAGTCCCTCTCACATAAGGCTTTGCTACGGGGATTTTATTAGCCCACGATGAAACAAGACGCCCTCGATTACACGAGGAAGTGCGATAAGTAGCAGAGGCACTCGGCACTCATTAGAGCACATCTAGAACGGCTCAGGGTAATCTTCTGTCTGTGGCCCTTAGCGAAGTGGGGAATCGACATTATTGGACCCCTACCGACGGCGCCCGAAGGGCTTAAATTTATCGTCGTGGCGATAGATTACTTCACCAAGTGGGCGAGGCTATTTCTTTGTCAACCATCTCTGAGAAAAACCTGACCAAGTTCATCTGCGAGTATATCATCTACAGGTTCGGAATTCCTCACTCCTTGGTTTCGAACAATGCCTTTCAGTTCGACAATCAAGCAATAAGGAACCTCTGTGATCAGTTCGGCATCAACAAAGACTTCTCCGCTTCCTACCATCCACAAAGCAATGGCCAGGTCAAGGCCGTCAACAAGATCATCAAAGGGACCCTCAAGAGACGCCTCGACACACTCAAAGGATGATTGGCCGCGGAGCTGCGTGTAGTCCTTTGGAGTTATCGCACCACAGCCAGAACAGCCATTGGGGAAACTCCTTTCCCCATGGCATATGGCAGCGAAGTAAAGATACCCGCGGACGTGAAAGTCCCTTCGTTCCGATATAAAAATTTCGACGAACAGACCAATGCCTCACTCTTGGCCGTGGAGAAAGACATGATCGAGGAACATAGAGAAGTTGCGAGGATCCGAACGGAAGCCCAGAAGCAGTGTATGGCGAGATATTATGACTCCAAGGTGAAAGAAAGAAAGGTCAAGGTCAGGGATACCGTACTGAGGCAAGCATTTCAGAACACCAAGGAGCCCGAGGCTGGAGCTCTCGGATATTTGTGGGAGGGACCATATCAGATCACCGAGGTACTAAAATCGGGTGCATACCAAATTGCGGATCTTGCTGGGGTCCTGATCAAAAATCATTGGAATGCGAAGCATCTCAAGAAATACTATCAGTAGGCTCCCCTCGCATGTAATTAATTTTTGTTTATCCTCTTGTATGAGTCTGAAAATCAAGCAGGTATTAATAAAAGGCTTAGCAAGTTTGGTGCTAAGATTTCAGTTTTCGATCAGATGTTCTAAAAAAAAAAAGAGTCTGCAGAGTAAACTATAAACTCGGTGCATAAGGGAATGAACCGCGAAGTATATGATTTCAAGAAACACCACCCTCAACTGTCTTCTTGACCGCGGGAGCGCTCAAAGAGACAGAGGGGCATCCGAGGTACCAGAAAGAAATAGATACGCCCTATAAGTACTTCGAAGACGTGCAAGGCTAGAACGTGTAAGTTCGGAGGGCTTACATAGGCTTTAAGCTTCCTGCCACACAAAGGTTCTTCTTCTCAGGTCTTAACTTGTTCGGGGATTAATTTGGGAAGCATTTGGCTGATTTGCTCCTAGAACCATTATATTCTTCAGAGAAGATAGAAGACCTAGGTATGCTTAAAGCGAGAACCCCGACGTGTGAAAAACTTAGAAGAATTTTGGAAAATTGGACTAAGTCTGATCACCAAAGCATATAAGTAAAGACGCCACACTTTATTCAAAAGCATCGAGGACCGTTGCGAGTAATAGGATGCTTACTAATTTCGTCGATTATTAGACTTGGCCAAGAGCTACCTTCGAAGAGGGAGTTTGGTTCGGGATAATTCTTCGGAGAAGGAAGAACCCAAAGTGACTTAGAGCAACTTTCGAAGAAAGATATGTTCGGGTTACGGTATAAGTAATCGCTTAATTTATTTTAATTATGACCCTCAGAGAAGGCATGGTTTAAGTTGTGATCCTCGAAGACAAAGCAATTTATATTAACATGGTCGATCCCGGAGGGACTTGATCGTGTTAGTCAGGGGAAATAAGTGGCAGATAAAGTCCAAACTTAGAGTTGCGAATAAATAATTACTTAGATAATTTTGTGAAAATAAAAACTAAGTTTTATTTATTTATTCGAGAAATTACAGGAGATAGGTGTCCAAAAGACCCCGAAGGAAAATAAAAAATAAAATACAAAAAGCCGAGAAGGCGGCTACTCATGCGAATCTGGCGAGCGTGAAAGTGAACGTTTGACCTCCTCGACCATGTTCCATTCGGGATGAAGAATCTTGAGCTTGTCCAGTACCCTGTTAGCTACCGCGAGGGTAGCCTGCTACATCTCAACAATAAAGCCCTCGCTTCGATGAAAAGCAGAGACCCACTGTCGTCTCTTCGACTCAATGTAGCTCTCGAAGAAAGGGCTATTCTTTAAGTCTGCCACGGCAGTACGGATCTTAGCACTGGCCCCGTTGAGATTAGCCTCGGCCTTGCTAAGCTCGCCTCGGACGGTTGTAAGCTCGTCTCCGAGCGCTTGGATCCTCGTCTTGGATGCCACTCTCATCCCGGTCTCCTCCTTGAGCGCTGCTTCAAAGGCTGCCCTCTCGGAGAGAAGGTTCTCTTCATGAAGTCAGCGCTCGTTCTCGAAGGTCTTCCACGCCTCGTCTTGCATCACTCTTGCCTTATTAAGCTCCTTCTCGAACTTGGCCGCTGCCTCGATGCGAGATGCTCTCTCTCTCTCTAACTCCTCCCGGAGTTTGGCCATCTCTTCATCGCGACCTCTCCTTTGCTCCCTAGAGCTCCTAAGGCCGACGATTGCCAGCTCTATCATCTCGCTGGAGAGATCCGCTTTAGAGGAGGCCTCGTTGAGCTTGGCGGCCAATTTCTCATTCTCTTTGCAAAAGTGAAGCAGGGCTTCTCTACCTCGGGCGAAGGCCTCGGTTCTCTGGGAGTAAACAAAATTGGCGAGGAAAGCCTGCAGCGAGTGTAGCAAGGTTAGAAATGAATGTAGAAATCCCCGAAGGGAAGAGTGTCAGGAAATCTTACCCTCGAAAGCATCCGCATACCCTCCCGGTTGCCAGCTTAGAGTGGCTTTTCGGACAACCGCTTGAAGCTCTCCTCGGCCCAAATCTCCTCTCGCATTAGACCGAGATCGGATCTCCAAGGGAAGGACCCCGAGGGAGTATAAGATCCCTCGTCGAAAGGAGTCCCAGCTAGAGAGATTGTAAAGTACTCCATAGGGTCCTTGGGAACCTCGGCAGGCTCTTCCCTCGAGGACTCTCCGGCCGGTGCCCTGGAAGATGGACTCGTTGCATCCTCACGTCGAGTATCGCTCCTCGTGTGGAGCGGAGTTCTCGAATGAGGAACGTCTTCCACTACCCGTTTTCCCTTGTCCTTGTCCCTGGTGGAAGACTCAGGGACAGGGGTCTGTCGGGTCGGGGACCTAGCCAAAGGCGAGGACCTAAGCGACCGAAAAATTCATCTGCAAATGACAAACAGGTTAGTATCCTAATTTCGACTAAACTTAGATTCTTTTTATCACATTTCTGTTTTTGCAGGAAGTGTATACTTACCATCGTCGAGGATGACAGGTGCGAAGTGAGTCGACCCAGACAGAGTCTAGGTCAAGGTCCGAGCAGGTGAAGTTTGCCTCGAAGGAGCATCGGGCGGAGTAGAAGCTGGATCTGCGTGCTCCTCTCCGAGAAGATCCTCGATGTTGAGAAGAGGATCTTCCACCATGGCCGGTGGAGGGATTGGCGGATCCGAAGGAGCTGCTCCTCGAATCACCTCCTCTGTTGCCCTAAGTGCCTCCCGGGCAGCTTCTTCAAAGGCACTATCCTCGCGAGCCATCTCCGAGGGAACGTCCTAGGGCACCTAAGAGTTCTCGGACTCGGGGATGATCCCGATCCGAGAAGTTGAAACATCCTCACTCCTGGAGGAAGGAGGATTGGCATAAGCGACCTCGGGAGTCGGTTGTTACTCCGTCCCTGATCTCCTTCTCCTCTTTAAAGGCTCCGGAGAAGGCACCTCGTCATCAGCCTCCTCTGTTGTAGGCAGCATGGGCACGGCCGTGGGCTTGGGGGGGAGCGGGCCTCTTCGAAGAGGAGGCTGCTCTCTTTCTCTTCAAGGCACCGGAGGAAGTGGCCTTCGAAGGAGCGGCCTTCCGTAGCGGAGCGGCTATACCCTCTTCGGCCTCGGCAGAAGGCTTCCCCAAGGTAGACTTGGACTTTTTGAAGGACGGCTTGTATCCGCGGAGTTGGTCCGGATCCAACTCTATACGGGTGGAGATCTACCCATGGTTGACCAAGTTATCCTCGGTGATGACGAACCGGACATCGTAGCACTCTTTCGGATGGGTGAGGGCCACCTCGATCTCCAGTCGTTGACTCCCGGTCACGGGAGTCCTAATGACCTTTCCTGCATAAGACCTCGAAGAAAGTCACGGAGATATCGTTAAAAAGAGAAGAAATTTCAAAAGTATAAAACTTACCGGGAACGTTGTAGTTCCTAGTGACTAGCCGGGCTCCCGCGGCAGAACTAAAGGGGTCGAAGTTCCCCCCAACCTAGAAGTTCTTCTCCTTCTAACCCTCGCTGGAGGAGGAAAGGCTCGTAATCATTATCTTCTTCTTCACCCATGAAGCAAAGAAGAAGTAGCCAGCCTCGGACTTCTTCGAGGAAGGCATATAAGGCGCTATCTATAGTAAGGGGCCTTTTCTTACTGGGCTTGAATGCTTACCTTATGTTCTTCACTATATCCAACAAAGAAAGACTCCAACGATTTTCTTTTGAGAAAACTTCTTTCTTTGTGAAGCATCAATATGAGGAAAATAGAGACATTGCCTGCGAACAATAGGCCTCTTGCTAAAGCAAAACAAAGATCTCTCTTCTGACTTCCTCGACGGTGAGATCCTCCTTAAACAGCTGCCTTCACAAGATGTACATCCGCGGTATCTTGTAGGTGTTTGGGTTCAGTTGGCTCGGGGACAGGTTGAAATGCGCCAACACTTCCCGAACCAAGGGATATATGGAGAGCCACACCCCGTGCTTCATTATGGCCTTGTTGAAGGCCACGAGCGGGTATGGGGGACAGTTAGAGCGCTCATCCGCGGTCATTGCTCTGGTGGTTATGTCTGCTTGCAGATGAAACTGGCTTCGAACTTGCTCCACGTCATTCTCGGAGCACGAGGAGACCCTGGCCTCTGTCGCGATGAGAGACAAAGACATCAGGACGACCTGGTCGTCAGCAGCGATTGTCCTCGCGCCTGGATGAGGCTGCGGAGCAATCGTCGCCTGGCGCGACTCCACAGATTCGGCCTAGGTCACCCACGGAGTGGGGATTGAGGGGGTAGGCCTTAAAGTCGTGGCTCTAAAGGACCGCGAAGCTAGGCTGTCCACTGCGATCGTCGGTGAAGGAACTGGAGCGGTCGAAGTTTTCGCTCCACTCTTCTTCCTCTGTCTTTTCTCCGCTGTCGAAGGTGGTGGCGGACTCGTTATTGTAGCTGGTGGAGGAACCTCCGCGTGGGCGGCAAAAGACTTCGACCCAGTTTAGGTATCGAAAGAGGGCATCACAGGTTCTGCCGACAACGTTCTTGAGAAGAAAGAAAGAGAAAAACCTGTTAAGTCACCCAAAACCCAAAATATTCCTAAAAAACTAAACCCTAAACCATTCGGAGAATAGGGGTTTGAGGATAGAGAACTTACTAGGAAATCAGAAACGTAAGTGCAGGAGAGGCAAGCGTGATTTTTCGGCGAGTACGAAACGGAGAAGGCAGTTCAGAGCTTTCGGAGGCCGTAGTTTTTGAGTTCTCAGTTTTCAGGGAATCGGAAAGTTGAAAAATCAAGAGGATTCAAAAAGTTTGAAAGTTTTCAAAAAGAAGAAGAAGAGGGGATTTATAGGCAAAGAGGGGGAAGCGAAGAGGCGGAGTCTCTTCGCACCTTTTCGCCTCAAATCCCGAGCGTAAATCCGGGGCGTCCGATTGGAATCTTTCTCTCATCATCTGACGGTCAGGGATTTTCGGAGAAAATCTCACTACGACTTGACGTCAGCAAATCCCAACAAAATGGTAGGAATCTCTTAAAAGGCGTAAGAGCATTTAATGCCCCGTCAATCAGGAAGCGCAACTTTTCAGAAGGGAAGCTTCCCTAGGAAGGAATCCTAAGAGGCACGATTCGTACGTTCGAGATTGGGGAGCAGATGTTATAAGTGATTTTTCGTCCGCGAGTGTAGCTTCGGGGGCAGAGTCCCCAAAGAGCAATCAATATGGACACGTTCTCGTGTTAAATAGCCCAATAATGTCACGTCATCACAGGACCGTCCCCCGAATGAAAACGTATGCGAGGATTGTTGAAGATAACCCTCGATCTTGTGCCATCAAAGATAAGATAGAGAAGCACCACCGGAGGTGGTGTTGATTTTATGACAAGACCCTCGAAGAGGGATTGACAGACAAGAAGTCTGAGGATCCTCGAAGATGATCCACCCCAATGAAGCTAGTCCCAGAGAGGAAGCAAGGACTTCGTTGAAAGGCATGCTATAGTTTTCAAAAGAATACAGAAGGATGTAATATGGCCGGGAGATGCTCTAAAGGTTGAGCTGGCCCACTCCCCGCTTGGCGCCTCATGTTATGATTCATGATGTGGTACCATCAGTGGATCCCAGGCTCTCTCATGATGTATGTTCGCCAATTCGTCGGCTAAGGTCTCTGATCACAAAAGGGTAGTCGAGACAACGCTAAGAATGCTAAGAAACTATTTCCTGTTACTGGGATCATTTAGTATGGGACAAATGACCTCTTATATTGTTATGTGTATTGTTCATTATTTATATGTTTTATGTGATGCATTGATTGTCATGGCACATAGCATAGATAGTTTCGTCACTTATTGAGTTTAGCAACTCACCAGGTTTCTTGTATTGTAGATACATGTAAGAAGACGCAAAGCTGAGGAGGAGGTCGAGGATGCTAGAACAAGTGTGTGGACTACCTGTGGTGGATGAAGACTCCCTTGGCTAGTTACTTTGTACTGTTGGTTTGTAAATATGAATATATCAAACTAAAGTACTTTAAAGAACAACATTATTTATATTTTTTTGACACCATTGCAGCAACATAGCTAAGAAGTATTTTGGTTATACTGCAGCAATGTTATAGTATAATTCAGAGTTCTTACTATTTTGACGCAATGTTGTGGTAATGTTTTACAAAAAAAAAAAAAGTAAATACGGGAGTACACTACTTTCTATAAATTACATTGTGATTGACAGGCTTAAGTATAAAACTTATACATACGTAAGCAAGTAAGAGTTGCGATCCGTTGAAGCGGGTCGTGACACATATAGTCGTTTTAAAGAAAAGTGGCATGCGTCGACATGAATACCTTCTTTTCTTTAGGACTATAAAACAAACCTTCTCTCGTGCCTTTTGGATAACTAATAAATAGACACAGTTCTGTTCTTGAATCCAATTTATCTGTTTTCTTTTTCAGTACATGTGCTAGACACCCCCATATGTGATAATGACGTAAACTAGATTTACGACCATTCCACAACTCTAGAGGCGTTTTTGAAACAAACTTGGACGGAGCGACATTTAGAATATCTATAGCCTTCTTGATAGTATAGCCCCAAAAAGATATTGGAAGCGACAAGTATCTTATCATGGATCTCACCATATCTAACAAGGTTTGGTTCCTTTTTCTGCAACACCATTTTGTTGCGGATCACCAGGAGCCAAGAATGGCGACAAGATCTCATTCTCAATGAAATGGTCGGTAAACTCAGTATCAAGATACTCACTTCCTCGATCTGATTGAAGAGTCTTAAGTAATTTACCCAATTGCTTTTCAGCCTCAACACGAAATTCCTGAAACTTCTGAAAAGTTTCAGATTTTCGTTGCATTAGATAAATGTAACTATATCTAGAGTAATCGTCAATAAAATTGACGAAGTTCTCATAATCATCTCTAGCTTGAACATTCAAAGGTCCGCAAACATCTGTATGAACAAGCTCAAGTGGTTCTTTGGCTCTTTCTCCTTTAGCCAAAAATGATCTTTTAGTAATTTTGCCCTCTAAACAGGATTCACAGACAGACAGAGAACCAGCTCTTAGTTCTGTCAAAGACCATCCTTTGTTAGTTTATTAATCCTATCTAGACTAATATGACCAAGTCTAAGATGCCATAGATATGTTTCACTATTACTTGATACTTTAAGTTTCTTGTTAGGTTTAGGATTTGCTACTCTAAACATTTCAGTGTTTAAGATAAAAGATTATATTGGTCTTAAAATATAAAGCCCATATTCCATGTTTGCAGAATAAATTTCTAAATCATTTCGCGAAATAATAATCGAATTATTATTAAAAGAAATTGTAAATGAATGTTTACAAAGTTCTGAAACGGAAATCAAATTTCGACTAAAACATGGAATGAAATAAAATAATTCTAGAACTAAAAATATATTTTCGAAGGTGAGGCGAGATTCTCCTACTGCTTTGGCTATAACGGACTCTCTATTGCCAACTTTCAGTATAAGATCTCTATCTTTAAGCTCTCTCCAAGAGCTAAGCAATTGCAAAGAAGAACAAATATGATTAGTTACACCTGAATCAACTATCCAAGTTGAGGAAGTGTCCTCAGCATAAAATGCTTCTAACACATGTAAATCGGTCATACCGATGTTCTTCTTTTCCTCGACTAGGTAGACTAGACAATTTCTCTTCCAGTGTCCCTTAATGGAAACGCTTTGCCTTTGCTATTTCTACTATGCTTTTGCTCTTTTGCCTTCTTGGGCTTTTTGTAATCTTTTCCTTTTGGCTTGCTTGTGTCCTTATTGGAACTTTTCCATTTGGACTTGCTTGCTTGTCCACCTTTAGTGCTACTTCAGCCAGAGGCCTTTCTCTTTTTAGATTGGGCCTTAGAAGATTAGGCCCTTTCAGCAACATTTGTCGCGCCTTTCTTCTTGGCTATCCCACGTATAGACTCGAAAGTCTGGAGCTCGTTGAGGAGTTGAGTAAGTCCATAGTTCAACTTATTCATAATATAGTTGGACGTAAATTGGACAAAATCAGGCGAAAGTGAGTTCAGAATTATTCCTACTTGCGTCACCTCATCGATAGTAGCGCTATGCAGCTCAGCCTCTGTGAAATAGTTCGTCATCATCATGACCTGGTCTCTCACATAGGTGCCAGGAGACATCTTCGCGTTCATATACTTGCGAGTAGCTTTCATTCGAGCTTGCTCACTTTGCATCTCAAACATTTCTTGAAGGGTGTCTAGGATTTCAACAGCAGTCTCCTTATTCTCCAACTTTGTTCGCAGAGCATCAGTCATACTTGCGAGCATGTAGGCCTTGACCTTGTTGTTGGAGGAGTTCCAACGCTCAAAATCTTCTTTGAGCGCCCGCACAGTATTTGCGGCAGCAACAGATGGACGTGGTTCAGTAAGAACATACCTTATGCTCTCACTAACCAGCACGATGTTGAGGTTACTTTTCCACTTAGAAAAGTTATCCCCGGTTAGCACATCTTTGGATAATAAAGCGGTAATTGGGTTTTCCAATGACATATTGAAAATGCTGATAATAAAAATAAATAGAAATTAGAAAAGTTTGATACAAAACATTCATGATTATTTCGGGAATAATAAACATGTATGCATGAATGCAATAGGAAAAATACAAAAATCTTTAAGTTAATATTCCCTCGATAGTTCGGTTATCCATAAATAAAGTGCCGCCGTAGGGTAGGCCAGTTATTCACTTAACCAAACCGAGACTCTTCTCGATTAATAAGCACAACCAAAATAATCTTATTTCCATGCCTATTAAATGCCGAAGTGGGAAAGTTTGGCCAGACAAGTCAACATTTGATTTGTCTTATGAGTTAATTCATCGTTTCGACTTCTCAAACTTAACTCAAGATGTTCTGCCGTAGGGTAGGTCACACTTGAAATACATCCAAAAAATCTATCATACGAGACTTAGCCTTAGTATTGAGTCAAGCTGACACCACCCGTAGGGGGACAAAATCGAAGCGCCTCGAGGTGCCGCTTGACCCTCACGATGCTAAACCAACGATGGAGACTATAAACTCACTATTAATGTAGTATTTTATTAAATCTAAGAAACCTAAAAATTTAATTAGGTGAAATTGATTTTAGGTTTATAATCTAATTATTAACCTAAAAGGCAAGAATTAAATTCTACGTGATTCTAAACTACCCATTTAAAACTCTTTTAAATATGCTTAGAATATGTCTTTTCGTGACGTACTAATCTTTGGTTTATAAAGCATCTCATGTTTAATTAAACCTAACTAGTACTACGTAAAATTATAACCTATAATTTCACTTCACGAAAAAAAACTTCCAAGTAAGAAGGGGGGTCACAATGGTCCGCTTAAGTCCCTCCAAACTTTAGACCTCTTATCGGTCTTTTTGACAAAGTCTTTTCGCTCCGCTCAACTTATTCATTAAAATCTACTCCTAACAACTTAGGTAATTTTAATTGAATAAGACCCAAATCATATTGGTCAAATTTTTAAACACTTTAAAAATAACAAATCCATCATTTAATCATATTACATATTAATCACATTAACAATATAAATAAATGATGCAACCGGAACATAATATTGAATGACACTCCTATACTATATGACATATGACGTGCATGACATAATATAAAAACATAGTATAAAACTAAAACATTAGAATTGACCGAGTTCCTTTGGTTTATAAATAGATAAATAAAATAAAATAAAACTAATCTAACGTGCCTCCTCTTCATGGGCTTCGTCTCTAAGTCCATCTTCGGGTCCATATTTGTGGATTTGACCTAAAATTGAAACACTTTTAACATTGGGTCAGGCCAACATAAGTTTCACAAACCTATGGGCCTACTATAATTGGTCGGGCAATCTAGGGTTTGAAAATCTTAGGTTTAGGGCCCATTATTGGCCAATCAACCCTAGATTCTTACCCTATGGTTTTGGCCTCCCATGGTGGCGGCTATCCTAGAGTCAAAACCCTAGAATTTTAGCCACCAAAATCCACCACCTAGGGTTTCACCAAATCCTAAGTTTTTGTCCTTCAATGTATTCTTGAATTTGATTTGATGATGATTGTGAAATTTACATAATTTTATAAATTTATATAATGTAAAATAAAATAAAATTTACAAAAATCCTAAACTAAATTAAGAGCGAACATCAAATCTAATTAATCAAAAGAACCATATAATTAACGACCAATTCTAAAAGTAGATTCATTCATCAACATGACAATCAAACAGAAACATACATCTCATGTATCAATAATTATTGTGTCATTCAATAATGCAATAAGAATCACATTCTAAATTGATTTTCTAATAAAATTAAGAGTATGTTTGGTAAGATGGAAAAATAGAGGGAAGGAAAGGATGGAGGAAATTTGGATAGAATTTTAAAAATGCTCTTGTTTGGTAGAAGGAAAGGAAGAAGGGAAGGAAAACTGGAAGGAAGAAATACATGTGGGGTCCACTATTTTTTTATCCTTCCAAAATTGGAAGGAAAACTCTTTTCAACCCATTTTAATGTAAAATTAATATGTTATCCATATTTTTAAATTTTAATAATATAATAAATGGATAAAATGGTAATTGTCTAATCAAATATTTTCTTTCCTTCCTAATATATCAAACACTATAAAAGGAAAGTTGTTTTCTTTTCTTTCTATCCTATTTTCCATCACCTCTTATTTTTCTTCCATCCACTTTTCTTTCCTTCTTACCAAACGGAGCCTAAGACCGCTCTAATACCAGTTGTTGGAAAAATATGGAATAATACATAAAAGTTCTATGTCAGGTGGAAACATGATATTCTAAAATCTATAATCAAACACTTTGATCAAACTATCAAGAACATAGAATAAAGATATTTTCATAATTTTATTAGAAAAACAAACAAGCATACAATACAAATATGTACAAAATTTATTTTATAAATAAATTCTAGAGATTAAGAATTTTACCAAGAAGATTCTAGTGATTGACTTGTAGTCTTCACGCCGTGCGTTTTGAGACCGCCAAGGTTGGGCTAAGAAAACGCTCGAAACGAACTTATCGTCATTTGGGAATCCTCGCTTTGCCGATACCACAATCTTCCAAACCGTGCCTCCGGATCAGGAAGAGACGAGAGTGCGGGCTCACTCTAATTTTTCTCAACACACTACTTTAGTGTATAATTAGGCTATAATAATAGCTATAGGGGATAGCAATTGAGGGAGATTATCTCTCTAGAAATTCTCTCAAATGGGCTTATGAGCTTGTGTATTTAATCTAACAAAGTTAGTTTATCTCTCTACAATAGAGTCCTATTTATAGAGAGAATAAGGAGATGTTTAATAAGCATACTCCAAGTCCTACTTGAATTCAAAATAATACATATTATTATTTATTTTGAATATATTAACATATCACATATTTTAATTATATATATATATAAAGTTGCCGAAAATTTAAAGACCAAACTCTATTAATGGCAAAAGGATTTGTGAACTTTTCCAAATCAAACTTTTTGGAATTATATATATATATATATATATATATATATATATATATCCTACTATATAATAAGTGCGGATGGCACTTGAGGGGGATGCAATTTTCGTCCAAAACGGCGTCGTTTTGGACGAAAATTTCGTCCTCCAAATGAACCAGGGAGCGACACGTGTCGCTTCCTAACTTTTTCTCTTTTTTTTTATTTTTTTTTTTCATTTTTTTTGGGACAAAACCGGCAACAATCAATACTAAGGGGCCCACAAATTTTTTTTTTGCAACCAAGAAAGAGATTTGGCATTTGAAATAGGGACTAAAAAATAAATATGCTTAATTTGCATTTAAGTCCTTTTCTCTTTCCTCTTAACCTCTTTTTGATTTTAATTAACTTTTTCTTATCACTCGAGTGTCGAAAAATTTTTCCGTCACAACCATTGATTTTATTTTTTCGTGCTTAATCTATAGATACCCATTGTGATATACTTTTTCTTATTAGATTTTTTTTATAAAAAAAATTGTAGCTATATACTAATATCTTAAATAAGGATTAAAAAATAATTTTTTTTTTTTTTGCTTTTTGCCCCTTTTTTTTAAGTATGACTAAAAAATAAATATTTTTATTTCTCTCTTTGATTTTAATTATATTTTTTTTACCGCTCGAGTGTTGAAATTTTTTTTTCGTCACCACCGTTGATTTTATTTTCCCGTTCTTAATCTATAAACACCCATTGTGATATATTTTTTTTATTAGATTTAAAAAAAAGTAAATCCGTAGGTATCTATATATTAATATCTTAAAAAGGATTAAAAAATAAATAATTTTTAAAAAAAATTTGCCGCTCTTTTAAAGATATGACTAAAAAATAAATATTTTCATTGATATTTTACTCTTTTTTTTTTCTCTTTTATATCAAATTATTTCTTTTTTCTTCTGATTTTCTCTTTTATATAAATTTTAGTTTGCTTACTACTTTTTCTCAGTTTTGGCATCGGACCTTGTTGGCAAAAAAATGTGTTTTAATTTTGTTGCAAACTATAGGAGCTTTATTGTAATTTTTTTTTCTTTTAATTTTTTTTTTTTGCTCAGAATTGTTCTAACCGATATTTCTTAAGTTTAATGGCTTTAAAAAATTTATTTATTTTATATGATTAAATTTAATTTTTTTCTTAATCTTTTGACACGCATTATGATATGGTTTTTTCCAATAAAAATATTTTTTTCTTTTTTTTATAGTTTTTTTATTCTTTGATATAATTTCAAAAGTAAACTTTTTATTAAATAATATATCATCTTCTAAATTAATCACACTTGCTTAAGAGATTAATTAATTTATGTTAACATTTAAATTAAAAAATTATGTTAAAATGAATAAATTAAAAAATATATTATAATTGAATAAATTTAAAAAATATGAAAATTAAAAAAAAATTACACAGAGCTTTCGCGCGCGTGACTAAAAACTAGTATAATATATATGACTAAACTAAACAACCCATAACATACTATTCAATTGGCAACTACATACAATAAGAAAATTCTTTTTTAATCTTCTATATAATATTTGTTTTATAAAATTAAGAAAATTATCTTAGTAACAGTATCATTAAGATTTATTACCTTATCGTGTATCTTTATCTAATTTTCTCGCTCATCTTTAGAGTATACCGTATAGAATAGAAGAAGTGTAATACATCTGATGTAGGAGTGAATAAGCTTCTTGTCTAGTATATATATATATATATATATATATATATATATACCAATTAACGAATTTGAAAACTTGCCGACCTTTTAAAAACCTAATATGATTTAACTTTCTATATTTATATAATTATATATATATATATTTATTTATATATATCATATATATAATATAATCGTGTGGCATTTAAAAATATTACGAAATTGGATTTTTCCAAATCTAACATATATTGGATTTATAAATACCTTTAAAAGAAAACGTAAAACTCCTTTTATTTTCTTTTTTTTTTTATTAATCAAATCCAAAATATAATTTAATTCTATTTTAATATCTAAAATAGATAATTATTTCAAATCTTACTCCAAGTAGGATAACTATCCCTATTCAAATAAATTTGTTCAAATCCTGATCTAATTATGATTTAAACAAAATACCTCATTTTTAATTTATCCAATTCTTGGGTAATTTATCAATTAAAAAACTCTATCATTTAAATTGATTGCCTCCCTTATAATCCAATTTTGGCGGAAAACTAATTCCCTCCAGATTAATTTAAATTAATTTTCACTACAATTTATTTAACAATTAAATAAATAACTAAAATTAATTATTTGTTATCGAATTAAACTATTAATTTGATTAATGTGAAAAAAATAATAATTAATCACCATTAATTATTAGAGTATCTCTGTTGATCTGATGGAGTCGGTCCAAGGATCATGGACCCAATAATTCAGGCTTCAATAAATACAAATAATTAACTAAAGCTATTTAGTTAAAAATCTGATTTATTAATTCCGAGGTTACTCCACTAAAAACCCGGAATTGCACTCTTGAAACTATTAGAATAATTTACTCGGTGAGTTGTCCATTGATATAATTATTTCGTGATATTCAACCCTCTAGATCGGTTCATGATCTGAGTTGGTGAATTTACCATTTTACCACTCAGATCATATCTTGTTCTTTAAGTACCATCGATTCATTAACGAACAATTCATTTACGATCTTGATCATAAATGTGCGCGCAATTGTTCGGTTCCAGAATCAACACATCAAGGGAACCAATTTTAACTTTTTTTTTATCAGAAGTTGGATTCCATATCTGTGAAACCCTATTCCCCAATGATCATATTCCGGATCTCTAAAGTGCAAATATTTAGTCCAGATCAATCATGGACCGTAACGAACAAATCAAAAGGCCCGTAAACATAACCTAGGGGTCTGTGGCCACTTAGGATTAAGATCGATTCTCATATGATCATCTTATGAGTTCGAAATGAGTATCGTAACGGTACTTAAACGACACTTCGGAATCGAGTCGGTCCATGTCCTATATAATCTAATTATATAGAATGCTTCCACTTAGTGTCATCACACCGACAATCCGGATAAGGTTATCGCATCCAATATGTCAGTGGATCGCATATGTGATTTCGGATCAAGTCACCCACTCTTGATCAATCACGGACTCATTTAAACATATTAACGAAAATTCTAATCGTTCGTATATAACAAACTTATACACTAGAATTTTAGTTACATAATATGTTATGGATATTGATGAATATTTATAAATAAAATAAAGTTTCAAATAATTCATTAGAATTTCTTTTATTTTATTAATCAGCAAATTCAAAATCATTAAAAATAGTCTCCTTTTTGGGCATTATTCTAACAAGATCGTCTACTTGAGTTGGCTTGAGTGGTGACACGCGTGTGGCAGAGCGGCGACAAAGGTCAATGGCGTGTGGCGGCGATACCAATGGGCTCCGACGGCAAAACTCTCTAGTCTGATAAATTAGACTCCCTCGAGGTTAATGGTGGATTCTGTTTTTCTAAATTCAGCCTGAAAATGTTCGAACCAAGACACTAAAAAATTTGAATTTGAACTTTTTAGGTTATTTTTTGACTAAATTCGGCGGTTGCTAGCGATAACTCGCCCCTCAATGCATTCCTCTCATCGCAAGTTTTTGAACGATACCTCAAGTGTGTCGATTGAGCTCCGAATCAGGGATATACAATGATTTAAAGTTTGTGAAATTTTTTTAAAAAGATTGAAAGAGAGAGCGAGTGCTAGTGAGGGTGAGATAGAAGAAGAAAAACTTGAGTGAGGTGAATATGTGGAGTGGTTGTTTATTTATAGACAAAAATTAAAATATTAAATTGCGCAAATGTCCTAAGAAATATTTTATTTGCACTGAAAAGTCTTACAATAATTAAACAATTTTGAGGGCTTTACTGTAATTGACTAAATCGTTAAAAATATGTGTAAATAATTGATAAACTAACTAATTATTCAATCACTTTAAAAACTTGAATATTTATTTTTATTTAGTATAAACTCTACGTATTCTCTTATTTCACCTGAAAAAAAAAATAGAATACTCAATTAGACATGGAACTCTATCGCTAAAAACTCAAATAAAAAAGATGATATAAATTTGAATAGAAAAAGAAAACAAGCCGATGACAAATTTGCAAAAGAGGCGAAAGATAGAGGACCATTGATGCGAATAAGGATGTAGTTAGTTCCTTTGGATATCACCGACAGCTGGCGAGAGAGAGACAAGAGAACGAGTCTCTGTTTGCTTTTGAAAAAACGGGCGGCAATTGCGGGCACCACCCAAAATTCTCAACTTGTGCTTTGTCGCATCTCAAAAGACGAGGGCAAAATAGTCAAATCGCTCCAAAAGGATAAATTCATTCATTAATTCTAAATTCCATACAAACATGTGATGGTTGGCGTTTGGAAGCAGCAGGGTTATCTTAGTAAATACACATAGCGCACGACCGATCCCAATTCCCAGCAGCTTCGCGTCCGTCTTCTCTCGAAACCCTAAACCTAAAAACAACAACAATAAATAATATTGGGAGAGAGAGAGAATAGTTGATTTTGAAGAGAGAGAGAGAGGAAAAAAAAAAAAAAAACTCTGGGTTTGTGAATGGAGAGGTTATCCGGAGGGGACAGCGCAACGACGTCGTTGAGGTGGGAGGAGGTGTTGGTGTCGAGCGAGAAAGGAAGAAGAGAGATTCATTACTACGTAATAAGCAAAGGAAGAGCAGATCTGGCTGTGGTGGCCACGGAGAAGACGTTGAGGCACATGTCGTATCACTACGCTCTTCCCAATCTTCCAGATTCGCTTCCCAAACTCAGGTCTCGCCGAGATGTCATTCATTTCCTCCATTCCCTTTCAGGTTTTCCCTCTCTTTCTCTCCCTATCTCTCTCTGTTTGTTTTGGTTCTTTCAGATCTTTAGATCCGTTTATTTCATCCGAAAGAAGAAAACAAGCCCTTTTATTTTCACACGCAATTCTCTCTCTCTCTATCTCTGTTTTTTTTTGTGTTTTGGGTTTCGTAGATGGGATTTGTCCCCGTTTCAATTTTTTGTTTTTGGGTTTTCCGTGCATTCCGTGATGAGCAATAATTACCATTTTCTGATTTTCTTGTCTGAATTATAGGCTTAGATTTTTTTAATATAGAAAAGACTGTTTGAATCCGAAGCCCCTTTTTGAACAGCGTGTGATAGAATTCTGGTATGTTTGAGGATATGGTTTACTTTCTTGGGCTTGTTGTCATGGTCCCATTCTGAATAAAGCTGCTTTGATGAATTCATGGAAAGTGTTTGTGTGGACTGACTATCATCTGGGCTGCAGGCTTCTTCTTCTTCTTAATTAAAATTGTAAAGAGCTGGTTGAGAGCATCGGAAACCTATGCCCTCAAATATTCTAGGTCAACATCTTTCGTGGCCAGTTTTTCTTTTGTATATGTGCTCGTCTTTATTTTGCCCTTCTCTCTACCTTTTGTTTGCTTTCAAAACTTAAAAGCTGTTGGTTCTTGTGTTCCGATATTCGTGTCTTTGAGTTTGAGGACTCCTTTGCTTTTGCTTGTGGATGGTGCTGTCATTTTATTTTTATTTTTTAAGCTTCTTTCTCTTTTAGTGATATATTTACAAACTAAATTTTATTCTTCAGATGCGTCAACAGCCAGATCGTCGATTGATGAGTGTAGAGATGCATGCAAGTTTGATGTTGGATCCTTTAAGGTATGCTTGTAGTTACACTTTTATTTTTAAAAAAGAAAGAAGGAAAGGAGGAAAGAAGAACATTCACTATTTTTCTCTTCCTTTTCTAGAATCAATTGCTTTTTCCTGATCTCTTATTGCCCTTTTTCTTTTGGTTCTCAGGATATGCAATCGCAGGATATGGGCCGTGCTAGTACAAATTTTCAATGGCTGGGTTCTTCGTGGTCGTGCCGGAAAAAGCGGAGTCACTACCATTCATTTCAGCGCAATGGTGTTAAAATATCTGTAAGTGCTATTTTAATGATCTGACATTTTTCTTTTCCTCCTTTGACAATTTGTTGTGTTGTCTTAGCATCTGACTCATGTAGGTTGTGTGTATTGCAGGTTCATGATTTTGTATTTGTTCTAGCGGAGGAGGATAAGCGACTTGTTGCTTACTTGGAAGATATGTATGAGGACTCCAAAGGCAACAAGATGGTCGTGGTACGTTGGTATCACAAAATTGATGAGGTTGGTCTTGTTTTGCCTCACAATTATAATGACAGAGAGGTTTTCTTTTCTCTTTGTCTTCAAGATTTGAGCATCGAGTGCATAGATGGATTGGCTACCGTCCTCAGTCCCCAGCATTTTGATAGATTTCTGAATGTGGCAAGGCACATGAAGCTAGAACCATTTGTTTGCTATAAGCAGTTCGAAAATGATGATGTTGAGCCTTTTGACATTACTCAAGTCAAGGGTTATTGGAAACAGAACATACTTAGATACATGTACACAATTTCCTCTTCAAAGGATAACCATAACTCCCAACAATCGAGTGATGACCTGATAGTGGAAGAGAACTCTGATGTTGTTGGAGTCAGGCCTAGAAAGAGGCAATGCACGGAGAAAAGGCAATTGACTGGTGCATGTTATTTGACCAAAGGTGGGATCGGAACATTTAGTCCTGCTTCCCCTCCTTGTAACATAGTAACCAAGGACAATGCATCCGGGCATTACGAAGTAGGTTCGCATGTTGAAGTTCTCTCACAGGACAGTGGTATCAGAGGGTGTTGGTTTAGAGCTTCAGTTATCAAGAAGCGTAATGATAAGGTGAAGGTGCGCTATGAAGATATCCAAGATGCTGTAAATGAGGCTATGAAGCTTGAGGTATGTACTTGACTATGTATTGCTATTTATTTTTTTTGTTCTTTCTGTGCTGTTTTTTCTTGTCTAAGTTGTATGAATATGCATTTTTTGTATGTAACTCACTACTCCGTCTTTATGATGCAGGAATGGATTTTTGCTTCTAGGGTTGCCACTCCTGATCGATTGGGCCTCCGAGTTTGTGGAAGGTTGGTTGTTAGACCATCACCGCAATATAATAAAGGCCAAGTTTCATGGCCTGTTGATGTTGGTACTGTTGTGGATGTGTGGCGGCATGATGGATGGTGGGAAGGCATTGTAGTTATGAAGGAATCAGATGATAGATTTTGCGTGTATTTCCCAGGTATGCAATAAATTATTTTGAAATCTACATGCAACAATGGTGTCTCTGTCCTGTTGTATTTTACCAAAAGTTGCTCATTAATCAAATTCTTTTTGCAGGTGAAAATCAAAACTCGGTCTTTACACGTGGGGAATTGAGACATTCACAAGAGTGGTTAGCAAATGGGTGGATGCAAATGAAGGAAAGGCAAGATGTTGTGCCTGCAATCCTGAGTGGCTTAGAGACAAATCAAGCTTGCAATGATAATCCTGTGCTAGTTACTAACTTTGATATAAAACCTTTAGGCAAAGATGAGAGTGGTTCAAAAGATTCTTGTCGGCACTCTGAAGGTGACATGGATGGAAAGGTTAAAGATTTGTCAAAGGATAATTTGCTCTCCCAGTTGAAATGGAAAACATCTAAGAAAAGAAGAAGATTTGGTGGAAGCTCTGTCCAGAAGTTGCAAGAGGTTGATATATTCGTGCATGATGGTGGTGCCCCCAGAGGAAACGTCTCGGCCTCTCGAACGCGTAAAAGATTTATGATTCCTCCATCACTTAAACTCGATCATGAGAACTGCAAATTCGGTCGTGATTCTCTCTTCAGCTCTTCAGTTGTAGCTCCTTTAACAAGCTTGGTTATGTCTAGATGACTAATTGATTGATTATTAGTAGAGCCAAGTCAGTCTTGGCTTTTAACTTGATTAGTTTATTCTCTTTGGCTATTCTGCGACCTTGTATCCCTTCGATGCAATCTAGCTGCCGTTGTAGTCGTGTAACTTAATCATTAATATATATATATATATATATATATATATATATATATATTGAGCCAGAGGTATTTGTTTGACAGCAGCCTAAAGTGGGAATTAGGCCCTGAAATCTTTAGGCAGAAATTTTGGGTTTAGTATAATAATCGTATAGTTTTGTTTTTTGGTTTTTAAGATATTTGTATCAATCAGTGTTTCTTTTTTATTTCTTATGTATTTGTATATGGAATGTCTCGTATCGGGTAATAAGAGGTTTACCACGTCACTTTTTGCATCTCCAACTTTTATTTTATTTTATTATTTCTTCACTCTTATTTATCAGCCTAGGCTCTGTTATGATTGGTTTTTGGGTCGATCGTTTATGGGATATTTAGTAAAGAAATAGTGTTGATGGGTTAAGTTGAACGCATGATAGAAGGAAAGTGGATCCCCACTGGCAGTGGTAGAAGAAGTGGGACAAGATAAGCTATTAATATTTTATTTTTAACTTGGAAATTGTCCATTTGGATATTTTATGTGATAATGTTTTAGGAGTGGCGTAATAACGAGAGGCTTTGCTTTGGCGTGTTGGATTTGGTCTTTTCTTTTTTGTTGTCGTCATTATCACATACTGCTGAAACATGATTCTCCTTGGACTTGTTCTCTTGTTTCCAAGATTATAGCTACATTTTCTTATCCATGATATTTTTTTTTGGAGTCAAAACTTTGTTGTGGACGTAGTAGATCGTTAGATATACTTTCACAGAGGTGAAAAGATAAATTTAAAATAGTTTTGGACTGCAAAGTTTTTAAATTGTGCTTCCATGTTCCCTTGGACGGATTGTTCCTTCCTTGTAAGGCCTAGATTAAGGGCAAATTTTCGAAATCTCATGAAAGTAAACACGGATTATTGTACTTGGTTAGAATTGTCAACATCAACTCTAGAAGGTTTGAAATTTTCATTTGTTTAACAACTGGCTTTGAATTGTGCTTGGAGTTGGGAAACTTGTTGGAAATTTCAGGCTCTCAAAAGAAAGACACGGTCAGCGTCAAGAGAAGGGAGAGTCGCCCACCAAAACTTACCATTGGCGCGGGTCGGGTTCATATAATTAAAAGACATCCACCTAATAACACTTTCCATAATAATAATAATAAGGATAATAATCAACTCAGTTTATGGTTGAGACATTGACACAAATTACACAATAGATCAATTGAACGCTTCCACACACACAGGCAGGCGAAAAAAAATAAAATTAAAAGAAGATTATGAGATAAGGACTAATAAAGTCTTAGAACTTAGAAGCAACCCCAACGGCATCATTGGAAAGGAGAAAATGACTGACCACTTTTGTGGGGTAACCACTCTCTGTTAAAAAAAAAAAAAAAAAAAGAATCTTTCTTACCAAGGCGAAAAGGCTGAGAGAAAAGAAAGAACCCATTTTTCACTTTCCTAAAAGTACTTCTCTGCTTCAGTCGCCTTCCAACAACTCCATAATTTTTTCTAAAGAAAAAAAAAAAGATGGGATTGGTCTTTCAATACAGGAAGAGCTGTTCTTAGATCTTTTTCAGAAAGGCTCTTTCTTATACCCGATGAGATTTTACGTTGTACCTTATTGATAAAGCTCTATATGAAAGGCTTTGTCTGGTTTTTTGCTGATAATTAAGGATGTCTTTTGGTGATGAAGATGATGATAGGCTGAAGAAGAAGAAGAATAAGTTGGCAGTGATTGGAATCAGAAAGCCTGAGAGAATGCTGCTTCATGGAACAAGCCTTGCATCTGTTGAATCATTATCTTTGCCTCTTGTTAGTCTGCTTACTCTCTCTCTCTCTCTCTCATATGTATGTATGTATGTATGTATGTATGTATGTCTAAAGAGTTAGGTGGGTGTTTGGGGTTGAAACAACGAAACAGGTTCAGGAAATTGTAATCTCGGCGGATATCAGATGCTGTGAATGTCAGAAGAGAATAGCCGATATCATGTCAAGAATGACCGGTGAGCTTAATTTGCAATTTCATGCATTCTTATCACAAAGTTTTCTTAAAAGATTAATGATTTTGCTTGTTGAACCTGAGGCAAAATGTAGATATATAATTGGCTGGTTAAAAACGTGTGTATATATATATATATATAAATATATAAAGTGGTTCACATAACTCCAATGCATTGTTGACTTGTTTCTAGTCTGCTAAAAATTAGACAAAATAGTTTTGGAGTTTTGATCAACGGAAAATCCTCAAAGAGAGGTTTTGTTTGGTTTTTTTTTTTTCCTCAAGGTGGAGATAGTTAAAGACACATAGGATACCTCTATTTATTTATTTATTTATCTATTTTCCGCTGCTGAATCATACTTTTGGAGTTTGTGACTTGTAAATTTACCATCTTATCACTGTGAATTAAATGGTTTTTTTTTGTTTTTGGGTTCTTTCCCTGATTGAAAGTGATACAATTTGGTTTTGCAGCTGTAATTGGCTTTTAGTGTTGTACTCATTCCGCACCATCATGCCCTATTTTGCCATAAATTGGTAGACGGCAATATGTAAATTATTTTTCTATTTTTTCTTTGAACGCAGTGGGACCATTTTGCACGTGTTCCCATGGGCTTTTAGGTTGTTCATGTGACCTTTTTTTTTCATTCTAGAGTCATAAATTGGCTTTGGAGTCGAGTAATTTTCTGGATTAGAAAGATTACTTAATTCTTGCAGTTAGTACTCTCCTATTGTTCATATTACATTGACATTGCATGTACCACATAAACAAGAAAAATGCCATGGACAGACGTGAACTGTCCAATCATAATCGTCCGTGGCTGTGTGTCTCACGTGGGACCCACATTCACGGACGGTTGTGATTGGACAGACGCCCTCGCGTCTGCCCTTAGCAAAGCTCCAAAAACAAAATGTTGAAGAAATTGACATCACATTTTTGTGGCAGAGACAGAGTCTGTTGTAGTGAATGTGTTGGACAAGAAGGTTGCGTTTACTTGTAGATACACCAGTTCTATTGCCAAAGTGCAAGCTCGCCAAGTCCCCGTTGTACGCTCGAATCCTCTAAACAAAATGGCGATGCTTCGGCACATTTTCAGGTCCCAACGAAGCTGATAAAAATGCTCTACTTCTGATTGCCTACTTGACCAGTGTACATGAATTTGATTTTTACATAATGAAAGTCATTAATTAAGCAAGTAATTAGAGTATATATTGTCTCTGCTTGCCTATGTACTACTTGTGGAATGATATTTGGATTGAAACAAGTCTTGTATACTGTTCTTGTCTCTTGCAATAGCCACTTTTATGTGTATTCATAGCCTCCGCTACGTGATATACAGACCCAAACTTTTGAGTCAACTTTGTCTGTTAAAGTAGCTTCAAAATATTTTGGTGGCTAAAAATACTAAAGAAATCAACGGACGAAGGTTATGTCTCCTTAAGCGTTTTTTGGTTTTTTGTGTGGAAGCTTTCGTGCATCCAAAGAACTGAAAATTCCGCATATTGTTTTGAGTCTTACGAGATGAGAAGTTTTCCCGAAGAATTGAAATTGATCTCTAACTCTAGAAAATTGTGTTGAAGAGTGATGGCTTGAAATTTGTATGATTAAAGCACGGAAGCCTTTAAGCAAAGAAAGGGATGTTCATGATGTTGGATGATATGAGAATTGAGACAATGAAAACCATTTTAGATGAGATGAAATTGATATATATATATATATATATGTGTGTGTGTGTGTGTGTGTTTATACTTGCCATAATGTAACGAAAAGAAAAATTACAAGGGAAGTTTTGTGATTCAAGTTAAGGATTATTATAAGCTACGCATAATATATATATATATATATATATATATGATTTACTACAAAACAACAACCCTCGTCATTGGTCTACGTTAAGCAGAATCAGATTCCAAAACGAAGGATAAACATTTCCACAGCAAAATCCAAAAGTTGCTTCTCAATATTTCTTCGGTACATATATATTCTCTGCATAGCTTTTTGCATCAATAAAAAGTCCAAACCAATTATTTCTTCTATCAATTGCAAATTAATGTCAGGAAAGGCAAGTTATATAGCATCTTAAATTCTGTTTTTTGTTTAATTTTTTTGGTAGTCATCATTCTTGTCATCAAAATCAAAAGGCTAAAACACTTGAGTTTTCTAAATTTTATTTTCTGAAATTTCAGTATTATTGCATGGTGATGAGGCTGAATATTGACTGCAATGCATGCTGCAAGAAAGTTAGAAGAGCCCTTTTAAACATGAAAGGTAAGGCTTTTAATATAACACCAAAACTTTTGGTGCAATATTCGAAACTTTTGGACTCGTAATAATAGTTTAGTTTTTCTTTCTTCTTTCATTTCATGTATCTAAAGAAATAGAGACACATCTGATTGATAAGGATCAGTATATTGTAAGTGTATGTGGGAGATTTAAACCAGCCGATGTGGCCATTAAGTTGCGGAAGAAAATGAATCGTCGAGTCGAGATTCTGGAAATACAAGAGTTTGATCATGCTAATGAAGAGCTAGAACAAAGGCCCTTGATGACCGCCTGAAAACTATCAGATGCCAAATCTTCAAAGGCTTCTTTCTTTGATTTGGATGGATTTCAAACTTTCAGAGTTTGTCTCTCTTTATTTATTTATTTAATTTTTGGATTGTGGAAAAGGTAGAGATCAAACAATGCAACTCTTTATAGAACACTAGTTAGAATATGTTTGTACCCCATACGTGTTAGGGATATGTCCTTTAAATAAGATGTAATATATATTTTATGAAAATAAATAAAAGAATTGTTATTTATGAATTTTGTCTATTTTATTTTATTTTCTTATATAATGTTTATTCAAAATCTAAAATATATTGGATTAGCTATAATTTTAGTATGTGTAGAGTTTTGATGTAGTTCCTGGCCCCATCTAGGAAATTTGAATACGTCCACATCAGTTTCTTATTAATGGAAAACGCAAACAGAGTATCCTCGCGCACTACAGAGTTCGCAGCCAGTAGCAGGGCATCATCAGATAGATGCCCAACCTCCACTGTGGCCTTGGTGAATCGCTTTAGCCAAGCCTGGAGGGTCTTATCGTCCTTCTACTTGAAGCAGGTGAGGTATGCCGGATTCTTGATGTGCCTCCGGCCCCCCAAGAATTGCGAAGCGAACCTCGCCCTCAGATCATGCCAACTCGCGATTGAGTTAGCAGGAAGTCGATATCATCACCTTCGTGCTTCGCCCGATAGGGTGGTATCGAACAAACGGCACGTTATGACATCAGAATAGCCATAAGCGCGGGCCCAAGAGGAGGAAATCCCCAGATGGTCAGAAGGATCCCCAGTCCCGTCGAACTGAGTCGATCGGGGATTGGGGCAGAGAGAAGATCTTCGGTTAGGGGAGTGAAATCCCCGTCCAAAATACCATTGCGGCCTGTCCTGTCAAGGAGCTCCCGGAGACGTTCAATCTCCGCAGGCGAAAAGTCCTAGGTTCCTAGCGTCTGCCTGCTGGTGGCGGTGGTAGCCGACCCATCGCGTAGTTGGTCTATCACATGGAGTCGCGCACTTCCAGTACAGATCGTGGTCTACGCGGGAGCATTCCTTGCTGGCTCCCGTGGAAGTGGGCCCAATCTGTCAAAGACAGATCCAGACAGGGCCGCATCCTCTTTTGCGTCGGCGATAGGTCGCGAGCCCCCGGCTCAGACCACCGGTGGCCGCACATCTCCGGTGTGGGCTGCGGGCTTGCGCGTCGTCGTAGTCCTGCAGCTGCGGGGATTGCGGGTTTCGGCCTCGGACCTGCCATTGAGTCTTCCTGTTGGTTGGCCGCAGTGCCACCTCCGGCAGCCAGCTGGGCCGCAGCTTTCTCACGGTCAGCCTGGAGTCGCGCTCGGAGCACATCTGCTTGCTCCGCGTCTGTCAGAAGTGGCGGCTGACTTTTGTTTTGCACCAATGTCTCCACCAGTCCACCCATCCGTGCCATGGAATCCTCCATGCGCCACAGCCTATTCTCGAGCTGCTCTTGGTCAGTGGTTATTGGGCTTTTCCCATTACGCCTGGTATTTGGTGCCATTGATCTCCGATCACGCGGGACGATGAAAGTTCTCGGAAAAAATGGAAAGAAAGACAGTGCCTTCCTTCTAGCGCCAAAATGTTGGTGTAAAATTTGAACAAACTTCGTGATCCACACCTCTAGGGTATGATGCGGCGATAAAAGGTAAAATTTGGTCGGAATTATAAAAAGAGAAACGAGATTTTTTAAGTGGTTCGGCCCTCATCCGGAGTGATAACCTACGTCCACTGATAATTGTATTATAAGAAATTCCAACCCCCCCACTCTCCGGTTCCCTCATTCAACTTTTATAATCGAGGAATGACGGTTCGAAGAGGGAAGCATAACGCACGATCTCCTACAAATTCAGAGTCATTAATGAATTAAATATGCTGTTAATGAGCGGTTATCTCTCCCTAATGATTCGAAAATTGAATATCCTAACAGTTATATCCATCGTGAGTCTTACAGACTTAAATACAAAACATCCCACGATCGGGGCTAGAAAAGCAGAACATAAAGAGAGACCTAAACTACTACGCATGGACTTCATCTTCGATCGGGGGTTACCAGCTTCGCGGGTTGAGCCTTCCATCTTGAGTGAAGTCCTTGCTTCCTCTCAGAGGTTAGCTTCGCAAGAATGGATCATCTTCGATGATCCGCAGTCTTCTTGTCCGTCAAACCCTCTCCGAGGTTCTTGCCTTAAAATCGATATTACCTTCGGGGTGTTTTTCCTGCTTATCATCGTGGGCATAAGATCGGGGATCATCCTCATCCCATCTTCGTCCGCAGAAAGCTCCTGTGATGATGTGGCATTTTTTTCTTATTGGGATCGGGGGCTTGTGCTTGTATTAAATGCGCCTCGGAGACTACGTCCTCGAAGCTACATTCGCTGACGAAAAATCACTTACAACAATCACGACTGACGATGTGTAAACTATATTGATTTAAATGAAAGTAAATATTTACTTTGTTTAACAATATTTTTTAAAAAAATTTAGCCACGATGAGGCCAATTATTCACAAATACAAAGTATTACTTCCTCATTTTCTCTGTAATATAATCGATTTCGATAAATAATTGAGTGATAATCACGATGTTTGTTCGATTGATGTTTCGAATGTTCTACAACACCAGTTGAACGCAGGACCACCTGCTCCACTGCTTAGCGGAGCGCTCGATGGTGCGGTCTAACACTTGTCTAGGTGTTAGACAGGTGCTGTAGAGCGTTCAACAGCCCAGTCGAACAATGGGGTTTTTTTTTTGGCCAAATTTAAATATATTAATGTTGGAAAATCTTTGGAATTACAAAAAATGATTGTGTTTATGTGAATGTATTTTGTATTGGATCAAGTTACGTAATCTTATACATTTTGTGTATACACACTTTGTATATCACGATTGATGAAGTTTAAACTATAGTGATTTGAATAAAAATAAATATGTACTTTATTCAACAATGTTTAAATAAAAAAAAAATTCAGCCACGATGTGGCCAATTATTCACAAATACTAAGTATTGCTTTCTTCTTTACTCCGTAATTTAATCAATTTTGATAAATAAGTAAGTAATAAGCACGATGCTTACTTGACTGATGTGTCGAACGTTGTACAGCACCAATCGAACGCATAACCACTTGCTCTACTGCTCAGTCGATCAAACACTTATCTAGGTATCGACAGGTGTTGTATAGCGTTCGACAGCCTAGCCGAACAATGAGTTTTTTTTTTTTTGTAAACTTTAAATATATTAATGTTGGAAAATCATTGGAATTCAAAAAATAATTGTGAATATGTGAATGTGTTTTGTTACGCAATCTTATACATTTTGTGTACACACACCCTTAGTGTATCACGATTAATGATGTTTAAACTATAGTGATTTGAATGAAAATAAATATTTACTTTTCGTTTGGTAAATGGGTTCAAATTGTGGCAATTTGAACTTTTTTTATTTGAATTAAAAATTTGAATTTGTGTAATTTAGATGAATAATTTAAACTGTTATTTTTCTCAAATAATCTAAATTGAAAATTTATTTGAATTATTGTTTTGACAGATATAGAAATATGTGATTTGAGTTATGAAAATAGTGGTTGAAATGTCAAATCAAAAAATACTATTCAAAATTGATTCAAACTATTAACCTCTTATCTGGGGTACCCATTCCATTCCATTTCATTTTTTCATTTATTTGAACTTTCATAATCCTCCAAACCATTCAATTCCATTCTATTTTTTTTTTTCAATCATTTTTTTCAACTTTTCAAATCCCTATACAATATCTTTAAATCTCAATTATTAATACTACCTCGAAATTAGCAAAGTCAAACTATTCTTATATTATTTTTACAAACTATTTTTTCCATCCAAAAAAATGGGATAAAATGGCCACCCCAAACACGGGGTAAAATTTGAGGGTTGGTAGAATTTGAATTCTAAGGGTTTGAATTAGTTTAGGCCATTTGGATTTTATGTTAAAAAAAAAAGTTCTCAAATGACGATTTAAACTGACAAACTCATTTGAATGGCCCAAAACATATTCAAACCCGTTTACCAAACAAGCTATTTGTTTAACAACATTTAAAAAAAAAAATTCAGCCACGACGATGGCTAATTATTCACAAATAAGAAGTATTGCTTCCTCATTTGCCTTGTAATTTAATCGATTTCAATAAATAATTAAGTGATAAGCACGTTGCTTACTTGTTCGACCGATGTGTTGAACATTCCACCAGTCGAACGCAAAACCACGTGCTCCACTGCTTAATCGAGCGCTCAGCTGGTGTAGTCGAATACTTATTTGGGTGTTCGATAGGTTCTGTAGATCATTCGATAGCGCAGTCGAACAATGAGTTTTTTTTTTTTGCCAATTTTAAATGTATAAAGTTGGAAAATCATTGGACTTACACAAAATGAATTTGATTATGTGGATGTATTTTGTATCGAATCAAATTACTTGTTGGGCTGATGTGTCGAACGTTCTACAGCACTAGTCCAATGAAGCACCATGTGCTTCACTGTCCAGTAGAGCGTTCGACTGGTCTAGTCGAACACATGTCTGTGTGTTCTACAGGTGCTGTATAGCGTTCGATAGTATAGTCAAACAATGTTTGGTTGGCTAATGGATTGCTCGACTGTAGTAGTTGAACACGTGTGTTGATATTTGACTGTTATAGTAGAATGTTTGATAGCACCTATTGGACAATGAATTGGAATTTTAACTAAAAGAACATTTAGTTAAGTTATAAATATGATCTAATAACATTTATAAAACAAGATAGTAAAATTCACATTCAAATAGCACCATTCCTTTGTTTCTTCTTTCCAATTGCGTTAAAATCCGATGGAGTTTGTCTCTGCGGACAATTTTTTTGGTACTGTCCCATCTCTCCGCATATGGCGCATTTATTCCTGCGAATTATCTTTCGTCTATTCTCCCTAAGTGAAGGAATTCTCTTCTTCTTTACTAGACCGTGTTTCTTTTTTTACTATTGGAGGCACAACCTTGATAAACTTGATGTCTTTGGGGATATCCCACTCTGATGCTAAGGGAGCTGGATGTATAGTTTTGGCGTATGCCAATGCCCATGTCTCGACTGTGTATAATCTAGAGCAAAACCAATCTACTTGGTCAAAGTCATCATCTCCTATAGCTGATAAAACGTGTGCTCAAGGAATCCTATCAATATCAAATGCACGGCAACCACAAGACTTTTAACTCAAATCGACTAGTTTGTTTCCCCGCACAATATACTCAAACTGATTAAGGGGTGTTATTGTCATATGTTGTGCTCAAATGAACCTCTCTTGCAATATTTTTTCCACTGTTAGAGTTAAAGAAGTTGTACAGGACGAAGCAGTCTTTCGGTGGTCGTGAAACCAATTGGATGTCAACTCTTGGACTACATCTAGCAAAGCAATTATAGGATAAGCTCTAGCCTTCCTCAAAGCATTGTTAATCGACTCTGCGCAACCAGTTGTCATAATATTGTATCGATTACCACTAAAATGAGCTCTTGACTATTGACCAAAAGTGATATTGGTAGTAAGATAATTTGCAACTCTTGGATACCTATTCTGAATCTCTATCCACAACTGTGTAAACTGAGAAATCTGATATGCATGTTCCGCCTTCTTAAATAGATCAATCGCATCTTGACAAGTGTAAAAAGATTTGAGATTTTGTTCAATATGCCCCATATAATGACCATGACAAGCATTACTGTAAACAATGTACACCGCCTTCTTGATACTTTGGTGTTAGGATGAATACTAAGTCATCAGTATTAGGTACAAACTCTTGAAGTTTACTCAAAAACCAAGTCCACGAGCTTGAAGTATCATTCTCCGAGTCCACGACGGCCCAAGCAATTGGCTAACAATGACGATTACCATCTTGTGTGGTGGCTACAAGCAGACAACTCTTGTAGCTTGTTTTCAAGAATGTACCATATATAGATATTATTTTCCTCTTGCATGAAAATCCTCTAATGCAGGACCCAAATGCTAAGAAATATATTTGAACCTGTTGTTGTCGTCCACCTCCATATGTGTGATTGTACTAGGATTAACCTTCTTCATCATGTATAGATATATAGGATGCGACGCAAAAGTCTCTTCTGGTGAACCCTTTCTTCGATTGTTGGTAATCTTTTTAGCCATCCAAGCTTTCAAGTAAGTAACTTCTACCCCTAACTTGCTCATCATTCCTATGATACCCTTAGGAGTAGGAATATATTTACTATCTTCTGCACAAATCCATTTCACCATATCCCCTACTAGTGCCGTACTTGCTTGTCTATGCTTCCTTTTTCATTTCTCTAAGCCGCAAGTGTGAGTGTTGTTATATGTTCTTATGGAGAAGTAGTTTGAGTTCGTTATCTTAGTTGCCTGCAACTACTATGTGCATTTGTCGTCCACGCATTTAACCACGTATAATGACATAGATGAATTGATTATCATTTCAAAGCAATTTATAATTGCAACTTCATGTAATCGGTTCTTCAATTCATCCTTGCTCACAAAATTTTGACCGACCATAAAACCAGAACCATCTGTGATACTGTACAATGCAGAGGCTTCGATATCGGTTGAACCACGGTCATTAGCAACAAAAGATTCTGGTTATGGACGTTCTAAAGTCAATGGTGTTGATGTCCCTAAGCTATCGGAATTCACAATTTGGCTCAGAACCTCTGTCCCAACAATATTTATCCCATTGATACCAAGCGAAGAAGCCCCATCACAAACAACTTTTTCAAAGACAACATCACTAAAGAATGAGTCGTGCAAATACTTCTCTTGGTTATCATTGTTGCAATTACCATCTTCATTGAGCTCCTCATGGTTATCATTGCCAAAGCTCTCATTTTCATTTTACTCAAGATCTCCATTTCAACCGGTTCTTAAAAATCGCTTCTTTCAAGGTTTCTACTTCCATCATTCTCTTCTAACCTCCTTCGTTCTCTTTTAGTTCCACTCTCAGTGTCCCTCTATGAGCTTTCTCATCAAAGTTGTTGAGAAGCGCAAAAACACATTCACCACTTGTTAGATAAATAAGGTGATTCAACATGTCCCATGAAGTTGAAGCATAGCTTAATTGCATATTCCAATTTAAGCTGGATTTAATGAAGACTCTCCTTTCTTAACGAAGACTCTCCTTTCTTAACGAATCAAATACAAAATTCAATTCATTTCTTCGTCCTCTCTTGTTTTAATTTTTCCTTTTCTAAACTTGGTTTACATATTAAACGAAGTCCTAATTTCCTTTTCCACCCAAAACTAATGTGTGTATTACCCTAACTCCTAATTTTGTTTTTTTTTTCTTTTATTAAGGATTTTATTAAGAATAGTTTTGGGAAAGTAAAAATTTCTTTAAAGAGAAATCTATTTATTAAAATATGTGTTTTTTCAATCTACACATCTACACTTTCTATTTTTTATTTTTTTAGTCTATATCTAACTAAATCTTCTAAGATTCTAAAATTTTTTAAAACTTGACTCACCATGTTCTGACACGTGGCGCCTTCTTTTCTTTTTTTTTTTTCAATTTTTTTTAAATTGCATTTGAGGGTCTTTTTTAAACGGTTTTTGAAGAAGTTTTAAAAATTGCGTTTAAGGGCTTTTTTTTAAGGGTTTTTAAAAAATTTAAAGACAAAAATATTAATTAATTTTTTAATAATTTTCCCTTCTTTTTATTAGACTAGTTTTTATAATACACGCTTTGCGCGTGCAGAGCATGTGTAAATTTTTGTCTTTAAAATTTTGTAAAAACCTTTAAAAGAAGTCCGTAAATGCAATTTTTAAAAATTTTTAAAAAATCCTTAAATAAAAGTCCTTAAATACAATTTAAAAAATTTAAAAAACAAAAAACAATGATGCCACGTGTCAAAACATGGTGAATCGAAATTTAAAAAACTTTAGATTCTTAGAATATATAGTTTTTATAATACACGCTTTGCGCGTGCAGAGCATGTGTAAATTTTTGTCTTTAAAATTTTGTAAAAACCTTTAAAAGAAGTCCGTAAATGCAATTTTTAAAAATTTTTAAAAAATCCTTAAATAAAAGTCCTTAAATACAATTTAAAAAATTTAAAAAACAAAAAACAATGATGCCACGTGTCAAAACATGGTGAATCGAAATTTAAAAAACTTTAGATTCTTAGAATATATATAATTAAAATAAAAACAAAAAAACAATGATGCCACGTGTCAAAACATGGTGAATCGAAGTTTAAAAAACTTTAGATTCTTAGAATATACTAGTTTTTATAACACGCGTTTTGCGCATGTGGAGCACGTATAAAAATTTTAAGTAAAAAATAATTTAAAAAAAGATAATAATGTATATTAAAAAATTAATTAATATTTTTGTCTTTAAATTTTTTAAAAACCCTAAAAAAAGCCCTTAAAAGAAAATTTAAAACTTCTTCAAAAATTCTTTAAAAAAAACCCTCAAATTTAATTTATAAAAAAATAAAAAAAAGAGAAAAGAAAGCAACACGTGTCAGAACATGGTGAGTTAAGTTTTAAAAAATTTTAGAATCTTACCCCTTGTTTGGGGCAACTATTTTGCCTATTCTATCCCATTCTTTGAGAGGAAAAAAATGGTTTGAAAATAATTTGGAATGGTTTGAAAAAGGTTTGGAAAAATGATGTAAGAATGATTTGATTTTGTGAATTTCGAGATGGTATGAATGATTGAGATTTAAAGATATTATATAAGAATTTAAAAATTTGAAAAAAATAATTAAAAAGAAATAAAATAAAATGTAATAATTTAGAGAATTATAAAAAATTGAAAAAAAATAAAAAAATAAAAAGAAATGGCATAAGTAAAATGGGGGGCAAACAAGGGGTTAGTTAGATGGAAAAAAAAAAAAAAAAACATAAGCGAACTATCTCAAATCCCACAAAATTCACAAAGACGTAGTGTTGCCTCGTGAAAGAGGAAAACGAAAGTCGTAACCCTAGATATCGTGGCCCCATCGCCATCGCCATGGCCAGTGACGCCCAAGAATCGCAGAAGAACCGTCGCTCTCCCTCCGACGACGACGACGCCGAGAAGACCTCGAAGCGCCACAAGCATCGCCACCACCACCGCAGGCACCGCCTTGGAAGCAGAAAGCAAGGAGACGAAACCAAACCCATCGCCGACGAGACCGATGCCTCTTCGCCTCCTCCGCTCGCCACTCGCCCTCACGAGGATGTGGAGGAAGGGGAAATTCTCGACGACGACGCTTTCGACGGAATTT